>JADWQD010000010.1:0-537745 GCA_016110215.1 Capronia americana
GCTGTTGGGGATGCAGCTGTGAACAGGTTTTGGTGGGGGTGACGTAAGGTGTGCCACTAATTTTGTCACCTGGCTCGGTACCTAGCGAGACTGGGTACGTAGGTGCGTAGGTACGTAGTATGCCGGTTTGAGGCCTGCTTGCCTTGCTGTTGATGCGACTACGAAGTGCTCGTACTGTGTACATAGCTGCACACGAACAACGCTGCAGTTAATCATGTGCTGTGTAGTGTGCTTGGTAGGTACGTATAGGACGTATAGATAGAGACATGGTGATCTGTGTAGCTAGGTATACTGTACACGGTACATTGTATTCAAGACGGGAACGCAGCGGTGGTGTATTACTCCGTCCTCGAGTAGTTGGTTGTGGGTAGTAGCGCAGTGTTAGTCAACTAACGTCACGTACGAGGTACAGTACAATATATTGAGTTGGGTGGTCAACTACCTACATAGTCACGCACAGTATGTTACTATTCAGTTGGTTATGTTTACGTACTATCCTAGTCACTTGCAGTCACTTGCAGTCACCTCCAGTCCTCATCATGTACTGTAAGCTCTGTGGCGCTGAGTAGACCTGTAGTGTGTATACTGCATACCCACCAACCCACTCCATATGTACCGTGTATTCTGTAGAGAGGACCGTAGTACCAACTACGCTGTATGTATGGATATAGGTTCGTATAGCAGGAATTTACTGTAGTTAGTTATGTACTTGGAGAGTCAGCGATTCAACTTACTTTACTTACTTCTTCCCTCCGCCGCTGACGTACCAGATACGTACCCGCTACGGCGCTTTATACGAGGTGTCGACTACTCCGTCCTGTAACCTATCTAGCTAGCCAGGTGGTAAGTAGGAAGGAAGGAAGAACTGACTATGAAGACTACGGTGAGATGTGATGCTCGAGAGACACGAGACACCAGACTCAGATAGGGAGGTAGGCACAAGCAGGGCACAGACAAACACATGCATGGTCCAGAGAAGGTTGATTTGGTCCAATCCATTCAGGTTGAATTGGCATTGTCTCTTCGTTTCCATTCGTCTCGGGTCGTCTCGTCTCGTCTCGTTTCATTTCATTTCATGCTGCTATGTCGGATGGCTGGCTAAGAAACACTCCTAGTGGTGCTATCCTCTGTCTGCCGCTCCTGACTTCCATGCTAGAAGCCATGCCATGGGGTTAATACATACTGTTGCAGCTGCGATTGTGCACATAGGGAACTCGTTAGGCGGTTACCACGTCAGTCTCGTCAAGCTCGCGTATTTCGTCTCTGCAGGATGGCCTGACTCGCTTACTGCCTGCCTGCCCTGTCTGTCTCGCCCACTGTCATCGTTCTGCCATATCCAACGACCCACTGCCATTTGAGTCCAAGCTGCTTTGGTATTCAAAAGACCGAGACCGACACAGGAAGACCTTCGCCATCAATCATCACGTTCAGTCATCATCATCATCATCCTCCTCGTCAATGGTGTTTCGGCGGAGCATGCGCTCACGGTGCATCGCCATGCGACGTGCGTGTTCTCGTGCAGTCACCTCCGTGGTCGTATAGAGCTGGGTCAACGACAACGGCGAGGACGACGCAGAGGAAGCCGATGCGGCAGCGGCAGTGGCAGTGGCAGCCAGAAGACCTCCTCTCCCAGCAGCGGTGGAATTGTTGCGTCGAAGAGGCGACCCATCACCAATGACCCCGACATCACGGTTGCGGATGTTGGTAGGCGTGTCGAGAGTCCAGCTAGCTGCACCGAGGGACCGAGGCAAGCGCACACCACCACCCGTGGTGTCTGGGTCTTGAGAGGTACACACGCTACGAAATCCCAATGACCCCGGCGTGCGAGGCACGTTCCGCGCAGGGGTATGCAAGCCGCTGCCAGCGGGTGTGCTTGGCGTGCTGGTCGACGAGCCGAAGGGGAGAGCCGGAAGGGCAGGAGGACCAAGGGGCATCCCCTCCGCCTGACTCATGTGCAGATCCTCGTCGAACTCGTAGGTGGTGTTCAGGTGTTCACGGGCCGGAGAACGGCGGAGACGCGCGTTGGGGATGGCGGATGGTGGAGGAGGTGTGCTCGGCAGGATGAGTGTACCCGCTGACGCGGTGCGCATGTTCATGCCTGCGGCGATGGCCATGCGGGTAGGTTCGTCGGTGGTTTCATCGAACCAATCGTCCAGCGTGTCGTCAAAGGTTCGACCGGTCCCGTCGGTGCCGTGATTTGCAGCGTTGCCAGGACGAGTCCGTGGACGGTACAGCGGATGATCCGTGCCTGGTAGAATCGATCCATTGCCAACGCCTGCACTGACGTTGCCAGCGGCGGATTCGATAGGAGCAGCTGGACGTAAGGTTCTGAGAACATTGCCATTGTTTGGATCCGACACTGTGACACCGCGGCGCTGCGCAGCGTTGGCGGCCACGCCCTGGATATACTGAGCTGCTGGGCCTTGCGGCTGACCATAAGTCAGGATTTGACCTTGGGGGAAGACTTGTCCTTGGCCAGCAGAGGAGCCAAAAGTGGCCCCGAGATTCGGCGCATTTTGGAGACGAACGCCAGCAGCGGGGGCAGTGAGAGCTGATTCTTTCCCTTGACCCTGATCAAAACTATTGCTGTTAATGCTGGAACCTCGTCGGGGGTTGACGCGAGGTGGAGATGTCGTAAAGTCACCGTTACCGAGGCCGGGACCGGCGAAAGCAGTTGCAACGGGAAGATACTGAGGGTTGGCAAGTTGCTGTGTGTGAGCACGAGTCGGCTCGAACGGTGAAGACTCTGGATTCAGGTTGGGTGCAGGCAAAAGTGCACCGTAATTGCTAGTGCGTCGAGCTGGCGGGACATAGCGAGCGACAGTGGCATTGCGGGTGTTGTTCGGAGCCATGTCGTTCAGGCCTGCACCAGGACCATTGGCTTCGGGGATAAAGTTGGCACGACCCGGGGGGCCATGGTCATCCTGGTCAGCCGGCGGAGCCTCACGGACTTCATCGACAACTTGCCGCATCGCAGCGAGTGCTCGCTCAGGGTCGTTGAAAGAGTCGCTGCTCACACCCGTGGCACCAGCTTGAATAAACTCAAAGTCATCTTCGAGATTGTCGGAACCGGCATTGTGGCTGGCTGGCTCACGGTGACCACTCTCGTCGACGACGTATGCCCCAGTGTCTCGGACAGACGTGTTATTGCCGGCAAACCCAGACGAAGCAACAGGATTGACGTGAGCGGTGTTCTTGGTCGCCTGAGCCATTGGAGAAGGGAATCTTGTCGAGAGGCCGATGCCCATCTGCGGAAGATAGACGTTCCAGCCGTAATCTATCATCTCTCGCATCATTCTCTTCTCCAGGATGGCAAACTGAGCTCTCTTCAACTCGAGGCCTTCTTCAGTGGGAACGAAAAGGATGTGACCATTGCTGTCGCGAACGACCTGAAGGTAGGATGAGATGCCAATGAACGGGCGACCCTGAGACTCCATGACATTCATGCCCAAGTAGAGAAGTTCCAGCCACATGGCGACATCTTGGTCCGAAAGCTTGTGGGGATGGACCGAAAGAGTCTGAAAAGGCCATGTGCGCGCATGCTTGGAAACTGGGAACCCAGTCCCGACGACGATGCAGGTATCGACAATGAGGCCCTTCTGACGTTCTGAGAAACCAGGAGTGTTGAGTCCAGCAAAGATCAAATCCATAAGCAGTTTGTTGTCGAGTCCGACCTCACGTTGCATGTTCGGTGAAGTCAATCGGCCGATCAGAGTGCTGAGTTGTCTCATGTACGTCTTGAAGATCTCCAGGACATGGCTCATTGTGTACAGCGCTGCAGCGTACCATGGATACTGTGAGCGTGAGAAGGCGTCTTGCCGAACGATGTCTGGAGAAGCTTACCTTGTAGACCGTCGAGATCATACACTCAAACGCCCGGTTCATGCTTCGAGCAGCAAACTGAGACTGGCAGAGGACATCAGGTCAGTTCAATGCTAGATGCGGGACTAGGAGAAGCAATACTCACACGTTGCGGCGTCTCAGCGTGGCGAGCCATACACGTAAGTTCCTCTGTGGTGATGAAGCCATTGAACCCAGATGAGTACATATCACGGTTTGGGATGAGCTTCGGAGCACCATTCGCGTCGTTGTCCCACAAGATACACTTTGCGCGGGGGAATATGTCCTTCATCAGTTCTGCCTGACTGCTGATGCTGACTTCAACATTGCGTTGACCGATCTTGGGGATCCGCATCTGCTTTGTTCCGAAGGCATGCTCCCAATCTGCCGCAGCCATCTCAGGCGACTTGATTTCCATATAGCTGTCCATGGTTTTGCCTGTTGATCTTTCCATAATAATGTGTGTGGGGTAGCCGAGGATGTGGGCGTCGATCAAGTGGCTCATGGGCAGGTACTTTCCGATAAACTGATGCATTTCCGGGATGCTGATGGTGTACGGAATCTGATATTGTCAGCTCGGTTACCTCAACTGCGGGTAGGGGATAAGAAGACGATAGCACGGCCGCAGCAACCTTGTAGGTCTGCGAGGCCAAAGTCCGATCTCGCATACTTTCCTGAACCCAGCGCATCCGAGGGAAATTCCCGGAATGGCCTGGACTCAGACCAGACAGCAAAGTGACGGACATTTGAACGAACACCCACACTGTGCGGCAATCTGATTTGGGGCAGGTTGAAGGGAGGTCAGCAGGTAAACTTACATTGGTGATCTTCAGGACTCCATTTCGTCGAGGTGTTTGCATCTGCGCTCGATCGGCAAAAGGAGGAGGAGTACTTGGATCAAACATCACTTCTGCTTGCGCCAACACCATTGGGCCGTGGAACAAGGTTCCCAAGACTGGCTGACCGGTAGGCACAGGGGCTGAAGGGGCCCCTAGAGCCAGGACAGGAAGCTCACTTGGTGGTAAAGGACCGTTCATGACCTGAGGGTGAATGCCGCCACGTTGTCGGGCTGGGATTTGCGGACCTCGCTGAAGAATTGGATGAGTCTGCTGTGGCATGATTGAGAAGTTGAGGGGCGAAAAGAGAGGTACACCACCGTGCACAGAAGTTTGTGATGATTGAGAGGGGGAGAAATAAGGCTCGTCTTTCCCGTCAGCAGACTGATACTTTCCAGGGCCGTCCATGATGACGATCTGGGAGGGTGGTATCAGAGAGACGAAGGGAAAGAAGTCTCGAGGGTGGGAGGAAAAAGAGAGACAATGAGGTCAATGAAAGGAGCGCGTTGTCCATAGACTATTCACCTTTTGACCAGGGGCAGGGTGAAGGCACAACCAGAGTTCACATCTGATTGTAAGCGCTTGACATGTCACTGCAGTTTTCGATGCTCCGCAAAACTCGGTGACGAGTCGAAGACTGTGACATAAACTCAAGCTTGGAGAGAAGAGAATGTGCCGATTCTCACCTCACCTGTCTGTTCACCCATAATCCCGCTGTTTGAATGAAAAAGTTTCTTGGCAAAGAGCTCAACGCCTCACGCTAGTTAGCAGAGATTGTTCATATCGAAGGCGTATCGATAGAGGGACCGGTCGTATACAGTCATTCAGGGGATATTCCGTCGTGTGCAGGAAGTCAAACCTACGCGTCGGAGGCATCGACAACTAGTTGCCCAAAGAGCAACGACTCTCATACGAGTTCTGTCGTTCCCTGTCAGCAAAAGTGACGCATATGATCACACCTGGACATCTGTGGTAAGGAACGGCATAGCTTTCGAGCAAAAAACTGTAGCTAGTACCAGAACAAGAGGCACCGGGCATATCTCAATGATGATAATTGTCTTCATTTCATTTTCGATCATGGTCAGGATCTCGTCATCATGTTGATAGCCGCTGCATGCGTTTCTCGTGAAGGCATGGTGTTGCTAGGGTCAAATGACCTCAGGGGTGGTGATCCGCTGTGCAGCCTTACACAGCCTCGTGGGAGCTCGACGCACTCATTCAGCACGAAGGCGTCAGAACCATCACTGCTGTACTGATACCGTTACAGTTCATTGCTTAGAGTCTTCTTTCGATCACGGCGCTAGTCAAACTGCACGATATCAGCATCAACGAATACCTACAAACAGCCAGGACGTACCGGAGTCAAGAATGACTCAGCAACAAATCTAGCTCGGGCATTGAGCTGATCCATGTGTTAGTGGACAAGCATCTAATTGAGATGCTGATGGCTTACGAAGAGCTTCATTTCCGAAATTTCCTTGTCCACCTCCTCCATGAATTGAATGATGAAGTCCACCAACTTATGCTTGAGCATTTCTTCGGTATGAGTGTTGGTGATCAAGAAAGAAATATCGTATCCCTTTCGCTGTCAGCATGCCTGAGAGCTGCAAGAAGAGTGTCACTACCAACCTTGACTGGCTTCCGCCGCAGAATAAAGAAGGACTCCGCACGTTGAGTGAGGAAACGTGTGAACTTGTGGACAAGGATATGCTCAATCTCATCTGCCTGCTTTATCCTGATGCTGACTCGCACACTATTGACACTGGGTTCTATGAAGACTTTCTCATTCTCATTGCGAGCAACTGTGAGCGGGTTCAACAGGACTTCTGGTGAGCTTTGTGCTTCGATCTCCGGGACATTGTGTCTTTCTGATGCTTGGGAGGCAAAGTTGGAAAGCGAGAGAGCGGCGGTCAAAGATGAGCGGACGCATTGGAGATAGGGGCGCAATGATTGGGACTGCGTTCAGCGTCAGCGACGTTCTCAGCGACGGAGAGGGTTCCACCAGAAGGCCTACCATTTTCAAGTGCGCTCACTCAAAGAAGTTTGCGGGAGAGGGACACGTTTTACCGACGCATCGACGGTGATCTGGGAGACAGAAGACCTCAAAAGTGAGGGTGCTCTTCTGATCTTATTGTTTGCGAGAGCGATCTGCAGGTCTATGAGTTGAACACAAGGTCAAAATTGGGAAAGACCACGTTTGGAGGGGAAGTATACAGCGGTCCGCAAGATCCGTCATCGGCAGGCACGCCCAAGGTGTGTCTGGGCGCCTCTATGCTCACCTGCGGCTGCCAGAGCTTGGCAACTCAGTTAGGGACCATTGGTGGGGAAGCGGGATAGGCACTCAGTGATCGCTGCGGTGACCGGTGACGTGCTGTTTCTGTGCCTGGCTGTCCAGAGCCTTGCATATTTCGCCGCCTTTCTAGATTCAATTTCAAATCACTGCATTTATTTTCCCTCCTTGTACTCGCGAGCATTTATTTTCCCTCCTTGTACTCGCGATCTTTCGCTCTTCTGCATCTAACATCTTGAGAGACTGCTTCAGGCCCTCTGCTTAACAGGTTGACACCATGGCGACTATTCCCAGTAAGTAGCCACAGACAGCCGCGATTTAAGACCGACTTTAACAAGCCGTAGTTGTTGTCAAGCACCAGGGCAAGAAATACGATGTCGACCTTGACCCCTCCGCGAATGGCGAGACCCTCAAGTTCCAGCTCTTCTCTCTGACTGGTGTCGAACCCGATCGTCAATCTCTTCTCATCAAAGGTGGAAAGCTGAAAGATGACACCGATTTGTCCAAGCTCAATGCAAAACCCGGTCAGATCTTCACCATGCTCGGGACAGCCTCTGGCGAAGGTAGTGCGGTTATTGCACCGCCTACGGAAAAAATCAAGTTCGCTGAGGACATGACCGAAGCTGAGGCCGCTGCTCTAGAGGGCGCCACTCCGGCCGGCCTCCAGAACCTGGGCAACACCTGCTACCTAAATTCTACGTTGCAAGTCCTTCGCAGTATACCTGAGATGCAGGACACCCTGAAAACCTACAAGGCCGAACCATCTGCTGGCAGTTTACAAGACCTCAGTCGCTTTGGGCTCAGCGGACTCGGCGCTAGTAATGACTTGACGGCTCAACTGCGCGACCTCTACAAGCACATGTCTGAGACACAAGAAGGGTTACCGCCTCTGATGTTCCTTAATTCTCTACGGGCCATCTACCCCCAGTTCGCCCAGAAGGCAAAGAATGGCCATGGCTTTGCTCAGCAGGACGCGGAGGAAGCTTGGTCACAGATTATTCACCAGTTGCGAGAAAAGCTCAAGATTACAGACGGAAGCACACAAGATCAAAAAGCCATCGCCTTTATCGACCGCTACATGGCTGGTTCATTCCATTCTTCGCTCGCTCCACCTGCAGAGGTGGGAGACAACGAACCTACAGTCGAGTCGGATGATACCTTTCTGAAGCTGGACTGCCATATTGATCAGTCTATCAATCACCTTCGAGATGGCATCTTCGCGGGTCTGACCGAAGAGATCGAAAAGCGATCCCCGACGCTTGATCGCGACGCAACGTACGTGAAGACCTCGCGGATATCTCGACTGCCTCAATACCTGACGGTGCACTTTGTTCGATTCTTCTGGAGGAAAGACATCCAAAAGAAGACGAAGATCATGCGCAAGGTCACTTTTCCGGACGAGCTCGATGTGGTGGAGTTCTGTACCGATGATCTGAGGAAGCGACTGATTCCCGTTCGTGACAAGGTTCGCGACATCCGAAAGGATGAAGTGGACGTTGAGCGAGCCAGGAAGAGACAGAAACTTGCCCACAAGCAAGAAGCAGACCGTGCGCACGATGAAGCAACAAAGCTTGCAGAGTCTGCCCCGATTGCCAAGTTGAGGGAGAAGAAGGACTCGAAGAGCAAGGAGCCGGAGGGTGGCGAAATGGATGTCTACAAGACGGATGCCGAGTATGAGGCAGAACGCGCAGCATCTATCAAACAAGCCAAAAAGGAACTGTATGAAGTCATCGACCCCGAGCTCGCCGCTGACGAAGGAGCAAACAAGTCAGGCTTGTACGAGCTCAGAGGCGTCATTACTCACCAGGGTGCAAGTGCTGACAGTGGCCACTACACCAGTTTTGTGAAGAAGCAGGCTAGGCTGGTCGATGACCCCAAGGCGCCGGGCGGCAAGCGCAGAGAGGAAGACGGCAAGTGGTGGTGGTTCAACGATGACAAGGTCAGTGAGGTGGATCCTGAGAGGATTATGACTCTTGCTGGTGGTGGCGAGAGTGCTTCTGCCCTGATTCTGCTCTACCGTGCCATCGACCTGCCCACCAAGGACGAGATCGAAGAGTGATTGCGAAAGAGCGATTCTGCTTGCCGGCTATGCCTCGAGAGCGATCACGGCAGAAACAGCACACCTAGACATAGATAGCAAGAGCGATGAACAAATCACCCTGAAAATCTCCAGTTAGAGTATATCACGTGCTCAGGCAACACTACGGCAGATCTTAGGCGCGGCTGCCGTTCTCTTGGCAGCCCACCGACAAAATCCATCCCCAAAGACCTCATCTTGCCATCACCTCATCAACTACGAATTCCCGCCTCGTACCCGATCTTGATCATCCATCTCCAACTCGACTGAAACCAACTCGCAATCATGGGTAAAGTTCACGGATCCCTTGCCCGTGCCGGCAAGGTCAAGTCTCAGACCCCAAAGGTGAGTTGAGCGCACCCATCGATCTTTTCCGCATCACAACGCCAGACGAATCGGATTCCTGTCCACGATCGTCTACACAATAGAGTCGCCGAACAAACAGTCACTGACGGTACATTTCCATCAGGTCGAACCACAAGAGAAGAAGAAGACGCCCAAGGGCCGCGCGAAGAAGAGAATAACCTACACCCGACGATTCGTCAACGTCACAATGACAGGTGGCAAGAGAAAGGTATGAACACACGTCCAAGGGAATGGAGGGAAGAGAGGCCGCCGTCATGAAGGAAGCTTACAAGTTGCAGATGAACCCCAACCCGACGTCGTAAAATCAATGTTGTCTTTCGGCGGTGCTGGTGCTGGTGCGACCTGGAACGACCAATCTGGAATGTACAGAGCAGAAACGATGCAATGCAGATGGTGGAGCGGACGATCGGTGGTGGCATGTCGTCAACATCACTGCTTCGAAATGCATGCATAGGATGTGGGTTGAAGCATGCATTCCCTAGAGCCGGGCAGAAGAATCGCACCGAGCTTGAAGATGGGATGCGTGGCTGCAGCTACGTTGATGCTTTGGGAAAGGCGTTCTTAAAAGGACATACACACTCGAGAGGAAGGGAGAAAAAAAATCAGAAATGGCTTGACCACAAATCTAATCTTTTCCTACTCGATTACCTTCCGGTGCTGTGAGAAGCATAGAAGATCACACCGCTGGCTGCCTCTGCTCAAACCAACTGTACTCCCGCTTTCTATTTACCGCATGCGATCACAAATGCTGCAGCGCTTGACTTTCCTAAGTTCGTGACTCTTGCTACGGACCGGCTGGCATGACTGGATTGTGGTAGAATATGTTATTCTTCAGCCCGTGTGCCATTCCATAATGGCTGGCGATGATATTGATGCTCCTAAGTGCTCTGCGTCCCAGTCCCGGAAATTGAGCCACGGGCAGGGAAGAATATCTGCCGCCTGCGCTGCCTCCCAGCCCATTGCCTGCGTGAATATCAACGCTTAAGAATTGAATGTAGACAAGTCGCCTATCTTACTGCGTGACACATCTGGACTGAATTCACCTCGACTGATTTATTTGTTGTTGACCTTCGTGCTGGGAGACTGCGTACTCCCTAGGCACTCGGATGACTAAGCCGAATTGCCTTAGCTGCCACGGCTCGTGCACGCTGCTCGCACCAGCTGCGCCAGACCAAAGAATAATTTTTGGGGAAGTTGAATCAAGATCCGACGAAAAGCTATCTGAAATAATTCTTCGATCCCATAGTCCTCCTTTCGATTCAGGTCCCTTTGCACGCTTCGCGCGGGCGCAAGCTCGCTAGGCGCTCTTCGATGCAGGCGCTCAAACCTGCACTTCGTCGACAAGCTCGACGAGCAGCTGCCGTCCCTCCAGGCATAAGGCCGGTACGGGCAGCTTTAGCATCGCTATTTATTCGAGCACGATATCAACACGACCAGCATGGCCCTCACAAGGAGTACTTTCAAACACCCGGCCACATGCCCAACCCCGATACGACCCCCTACATCCACAGCCAACCATACATTCCCCCAACCCCAACCATCCCTCCTGCGACTGGTAGAGGCCGCTCGCTCTTCGTACGCTTCACACGCTCTGTCTTCTGGGCGATCCTCTTTAGCTCTCTCGGCGTCGTGGCCGGGACAGCATTGATAACATGGGAATACCTACAGCCACCGTTCGAGCCAGGCTCAGAGATGGAGCGGGATCTGCTCGACGAAATCATGGATGCGGTGGAGTTGCACCCACTGGTCGACTCCCTACGACAGGCAAACTGGATTGAAGACAACTACTACGCGAGCCATGATTCAGTAGGGACAGGGGGGATGCACCTCGTGGCGGAGAAACTGCAAGGCACACAGGGCATAACCATGAGAACCTTCAGACACCCTACGCAAGAGTTCACGATGATGGTGGCCTTCCTGGGCTTCGGCGTGGAAGGCTGGCCGGACGTGATCCACGGCGGAATCATCGCGACTCTCATCCAAGAGGGCATCGACCGTCAGATCCACAATTTCTACGCAAACTACGGCAAACAGCACGCGCAGGCCATCTCTGTCGATTTCAAGAGGCGCATGAGGCCCGGAGAGGTCTATGCCGTGATTGTGCCGCCAGCTCAGGTGGAAATGAACCCGCCGCAGCAGGAAGTTATGCATTTACAAATGATGCCGATGGTGGTCAGAATCGAGGCGCCGCCCAGAATCACCCCGGAGGCGCTGACGATCGAGTTGCCGAGTATGGAGGAGCTGCATGCCGTTGCGAACGTGCAGGTGAGGTTGGTACAGGATGTCACTCCGGAGAGGATGGCCGAGCTTGAGGCGGGCTTTGCAAGCCAGAAGATCGAGGACAAATGATGGCAACCCCAAGCCTCTAGCATCCAGGCACGCAGAGGCGGAAATATCGCCGGCTTCGATTTTTCGTCGCATGACCACTTTGGAGAGGCTGTCAACGAACGGCAACATAGATATCTCAGTGGTCGCTGCACAGGTAAAGGTCTTCTCTACAGGACATCTCGGACAACTTTGGCTTATCGTTCACACAGAATCACCGTTTCATCGAAAGAACCGACTCGGGCCAAGTAAATGGTTTCGCTGCTGGACCGTCAGAATTCGCATGAAGCTCTGCTCAATATGTCGGTGCTTCCGCCAGCCGAACATGCATAACCTCGGATCCTGTGCATCCCGGTGCAAATTGCGAGTCGTTGCAAGCTTGCTAGGACCTCGGGTCATGGCCCGTTTCACCACTAGTCTTCGCTGGTGCAGGGACGAGTCGAGTGCATCGACACGTGGGTGATTGCTTCCTGGACTTTTGAGGTGGGCCCAGAAAGGTGGCCACCAACCCCGGACATCACGTTAGAGCTGCTCCTTCACGCGGGGTATCCAGGCGCTAGCGACATCTTGGTTCGACGGAGGATGTGGCCAGAGCGTCGGCTACTGCCCTCGTGCAACGATCGGAGGCAAGAAGGATTTCGCCTGCGCCGCTAGTGGGTGCTTTGACCATCAACGTGCATAGCAACTACCGAGGAACAGGTGACGGTAAAGTCCTTCTCTGGATTGAGACGAAGACGAGAAGCGCGTTGCTTGATTGGCACAAACTTCCAGCTCCGGCTAACGTTTGTTCAGCGTTCGTAAACTTTGCGAAATGTGGGAACATGGTCCGACAAGGAAGTCGGTGATCTGTACGCTCTTGGATGTCCTGGAGGAAGGAGGAACATCGTACAACAGGGGAGTAAGCGATCCGGGTGATCTTGGGTCACCAACATGAATCAAGCCTGTCACGCTGTCTACAGATCTGAGACCTGGGCAGTCCGTTACGGTCTCTCAATTGACGGTTGAATCGCTTTCCTGGCGTTCTCGATGCTGCCGATGTTGCTGAAGATGCCGTCTTTGCACAGTTGCCTGTACTCCCCTATAGATGTCGATGGTTGAACAATACATGGATGTATTTCGGCATGCCATCTCTCCTTTCTCAGAGTTATATCTAACCAAACCATGTACAGTAGCGTGAACCTCGCGCAGGAAGCCATCCCTTGACGGTATACACAGCGAACAGTCTTGCTTGACTCATGGAAAGGAAGAGAAAATCCCGAGGACAGACAAGTGGTCTTCTTGCGGCGTCTCTCATTTGGCATGGTCAATTAGTGTCTCCTTCAACATGTTCCAATGATGAGGTCTCACTACGAGGTATAGTGACGGACCACAAAAGGGAGAGGCTCTCGAATATCGAGTCAAACCTCACGACAGATGCTGCCAGTCCAGTCGAGACGACCTCGACCGGTTCCTTATTCCAATCCTGCGGGAAATGATCGGTATCACCGAACAACAACCGTCGGTGCCTTCTCTGTTTCATTCCAAAGTCATCTCTATGTTTCTCGCGAGCGTGGTTCGAAAAGAGCATCCACAGCCTCAGGACTGGGCGCTGCGGATGACATGCGGACCTGTGACAATAGACCCGATTGCGCTTCCTGCCTTTCAATGTGTGAGTTCCTGGAAGATCCAAGTCTCCTGATTCCGTGGAGAGGTCGCCGAAAAAAGAGGAAGCTCTGTTAAATTGTGGGGAGCTGGAAACAAGACCTGAATGGCTTCTCGTCGGCGCCCAATACCTGCTCTTGTCAATTGCATTGCGCACCACGATCAAGGTTAGCAAAAGCATGCGGCGGGTAGATCACGCGAGCAGAAAGGAGTCCATGTCATTCTGAGACTTTATTGTGGCGAGATGGAGCCCATACTTTTTCCAAAATGTTCTCCCTGTCCTGTGTATGCAATACATGCCTCTTCTAGTGGCGGCAATAGACTGCCAATTATCGCTTTGAGATGTCATTGACAACGACGGCAGCAGTTAACCAATGGAAGAGATGCAGGAAACGGCACAGACGCCTTGTAGCCCGCCTCGAAGTAAAGCTACCAGAGCCTCGTTCGCCGACATGTGGAGTACTCGTAACTTGGTCGATATCAACGCTTTCGGCTTTTCACTGGCGCCTATTGCCAGCGGACTGAAAGATAAAGACATCAAGACGAGTACAACAGACAGCAGCAGGCCGTCCATTCCTTTTCGCAAGAGGTCCACGGCGAAGCTGACAGAGTTACCCAGTTGCTTGACGCAGGAACCGAAGCGCACTCGCCAGATCGCATTCTACATTGAGACGGTGCCAGTTGGGAGGAAGTCCCGCGGCTTCAGTCCCAAAACAGTCTGTGCACCGGTTTCTCGTTGACTTCACACTGTCGTCAAGCCCGTCATCATTCGTGTGTTTGGGAATCATACCATCATCATACGGTTCGCGTCCTCGGCTTTCCAGTGGGTGGCCTGGAGGGAACCTGTGACCTCGGCATATGCCCACCATTACAGGCGCCACCTCCAGGTCTCACTCCCTTCCCCGGGTCCCCCAACCCCGCGCTTTCGCCTCGCCAGTAAAGGCCCTCGCCGCTAAGCCCAGAGCTCCACCTTCCCTTCTAAGCTCCACTTCTCTTAGCTGCAAATGCTTTCATGCGCTTGTCTTTCAAGCTTCAGTTCTACGTGAGGCTTTTGCTCGATTCACGCAGGTCATAATTTCTCACTGCGCCAACGAAATGTACCCGGCGGCGCATGCACTGCTTGCTTGTGCCCGAAGACATCCCACACCCACCATCGAGTAGGAAGCGGAGATAAACCGCACTATCGACGCCGGCCGGCTGGCTTCTGGTCGACGTTCACATTGAGCAAAGAGACTTGGTCGACTCGACATGCGAGCTCAGTCCCAACTGGGTCAGCGATGGACGCCCTTATTCATCTACACCTGGTACGTACTCCAACTGCCATGCCTCACTTATCCAACCTCTGATTCCTCCGTGCACCCAGACTATCGCTAGTCTCGCAGTAACCTTTCCTGACTAACGATGACTCTTTCGCCAGATTCCTCTTCCTGTTTCCTGATCATCCTTTCGCCTCCCCCCCAATACACAACGTGGCGGCCACGCCCTCGTCCAACTGCAGTCCAGCCAACTTTGTGTCGGAACCGATTTGTCGTGGCAGCCACCTACCGTCGCAGACGCTAGCCATGCGATCAAATCAGCCGCATCCATGATATCTCCGCCCAGCAATCTGCTCCTCATCCATGCAACCACCAATTACTGCTTTTGATCGACCTCCGGGCGTTCATCCTCGTTAGCGTCTTGACAGGGCCTCGCTGCCGGTGGGTTGCCGCCGTACTAGCTCAAAGACTGATTCTGGAGCCAAAGTCTCCCCCATGTTTTGGTTGCTAGTCGTCGGTTCTGCATGGGTCTCGCCCCCTGTTCCGCCTTTCCCCACGGAAGCTCAATCTGCTACCATGTCGAGGAAAAGAGGGTTGGCGCTTCTTGACAAGACTTGTACGACGCGACCGTACCGACTCTTCTTCCTGGGCTCAAGCCATACTTCAGTCGCTCCTCTCCCCTACCAACTCTTTTCTTCCTCACTCACCCACTTCACCTTGCCAGCTTTCCCTCTGGTCCTTGCGGCCTCTTATCGCATTGAGTAGTCGCCGTGGCCCCCTTCCCATAATATTCCTGCCTTCTAGCCATCATGACTGCTCAAGACAATAGCTCCAGCGACAATGTTGCGCCCTCACCCACCCTTGACAAAGACCCATCCAACCATGTCGAACAAGTTCACACCAACGAGCGGGTTCCAGGTCATCCAGGCTACTATGAGAAAGATGGCCTGCGGACGTATGGCGACGAGGAGGATCACGACCATGAACCACCCGTAAGTCCGACGGAGACGGCGCATGATACGTGAGACGGACCTGTCGATACTGACCACCGTGTGTACAGATGACTGTCCACAGAGCACTCAGTCTGGTCGCCATGGCATTTTTATGGACCGGATCTCAGATCCCCGTATATCTCTTCGGCGGCGTGCCGCCATACATTTACGGCGACATCGGCGGCGTTGATCGATGGATCTGGTTTGTCCTTGCTTACCTTCTGGCACTGGCCGCCATCTGTCCTTTCGTCGGATCAATCTCGGATCTTATCGGCAGACGATGGGTGGCTCTTGGGGGCTCGGGCTTGCTCGTCATCGCCATGATCATCTGTGGTGTGGCGAAGAACATGAACGTGTTCATCGGTGAGAACGGTCCCATCTTGCCCTCTCTCCGTGCTAGATTTCCTGACTCTTCTGTTCTTCAGTCGGCATGACCTTCTCGGGCGTAGGCGCCGGTATTTGCGAACTGACTTCCCTCGCCGTCACGGCCGAACTGGCACCAACGAGAAAGCGGGGCAAATATGTGGCCATTCTCGTCTTCACCATCATCCCATTCTGCCCGTCCGTTCTCTGGGGCCAACTGATTGCCTACTACTCCAGCTGGCGGTTCATCGGGCTCTTCGCCGGGCTCTGGGCATGCATCGGCTTTCTCGGGACCCTGTTCTTCTACTTCCCACCGCCTCGACCTAACTCGCGCGGGCTCAGCAAGAGAGAGGTCATCGGGGAGATCGATTTCGTAGGCGGCGCCCTCTCCATCTGCGGCATGATTCTCTTCCTCGCTGGTCTGCAGTGGGGTGGATACCAGTACCCATGGCATTCCGCTCACGTCCTAGCCCCTCTGCTGATCGGCGGCTTCCTCCTCCTCATTGCCTTTCCCATCTGGGAAATCAAATTCGCCAAATTCCCCATGTTCCCCTCGAGAATGAAGAAAGAAGCCAGAATCCTCACCTTGACATTGATCATCACGGCCATATCGGGTGCCAACTTCTTCTCCGTCATCATGTTCTGGCCCACCCAGGCGTTCAATGTGTACGGCCACGATCCAGTGGGCGTCGGCATCCGTGGTATCCCCATCGGCTTCAGCATCCTCACGGGAGCGTGCGTCGTGCTATGGCTCTTGTCCGTCTTCCGTGGCCATAACCGCGAGCTGATGATCATCTCCTCGGTCCTCATGACAGCTGGGTGCGGCGCTCTCGCAGTCGCGAACCGCTACAACCTCGCCACCCTCTGGGGGTTGTTGATCCTCGGTGGCTTGGGCATCGGCGGCATCGTCGTCCCGGCGTCTATCATGACGACGATCATCTGTCCTGACGACATCATCGCCACGGTCGCGGCACTGACCCTGTCCATCCGCGTGATTGGAGGCTGCATCGGCTACACGGTGTACTATAATGTGTTTGTCAACAAGTTCGTCCCCAATGCCACCAAGTACATCGGCGGTACCATGGCGTTGCAGCTGAACATCACCAACGTGACGTACATCACTGAGGCGATTGAATTCACGGCCGCGTCGCTTCTGCCACTGTTGAAGACCATCCCCGGCATCGCGGGCAACGAAACAGCATACGACATGGTGGTTCTGGCCGGGCAGATCGCCTATGCCGAGTCGTACAAATATGTGTATTTGACGAGTATTGCGTTCGGCGGCATCTCCATCGTGGCCAGTATCTTCCTGGGCAATATCAACAAGTACATGGACGACCATGTTGCTGTGGTTATGCATTAAGTGGAGCGGCCCCGAGTGGTCGAGAGCCGGAGCTCGAGAGTGCGCGGCGAAGTTGATAACTTACAATGTCCACCAAAAGGGTATGAATGTCTGCGGGCAGGGTTCGACGGTGTGAACGAATGTCTCCGGACTGAGTGCACAGTGGAGCGGGCCATGAACCTCACCAATGTCAATATCAATGTCTTCTCCAGTTGTCCCGAGCCCCAAGGTGCGGATAGTACCGAGTCCGAGTGCCAAACAAGTACATATAGTGCTGTGGTCATTCACGCGAAGATGAACATGAACATTAAAATAAGGACAGATTCCAACGTACTCTTGATTGTCTAGCTGCCTCTGCCGTTTGTGCCGGACCATTGTCGATAAGTATTGCTAGGCACAGCTTCGACAATCCGACAACTCGACATCCTGGAGCGTGTATTTACATATCTTTGAAAGGTCTGGTGAGGGTTCGAAATTGTGCAGTGTAGCAAGGCATGGCATGGCATGGCATTGCAGGAGGACAGGGCATGGTGTAGAATGGATGTCTGCGGTCCTGCAGGTATGTCGTGATGATATGTCAGTATGTCGGTATGTCAAAGTATACCCAGACCCAGAGATGAACCATCTGCGTCTACTTCGCCCGTATATATCGCCCGCCCGCCCGCCCATCGGTACCTCACTCGCCACGTCATGCTATACTAGTAAATCGATCGAACGGTCGGATCGTAGTGGAAGACATCGGTGACAGATATTGTGGAATGTATTAGACGTGTAGTATGATGTGAAACGATACGAAGTGAGTTGATGTATGGTGATGTGATGAGATAACCCGAGATGAGCTCTGGCATGCACACACTCCAGTCCAGTCCAGTGTGGGCAGTGTGGGTACAGTAAGTCAAGCCCCCCTCTCAAGGCCATCATCATACTGTACACATCATCGGCGGGGAGTTCCAGTGAGTACATACATACCTAAGTACTTTTGTACCCAAGCGAGTGCGGCCGGGAGAGGAGGGGGAAAAGGGACGGGGGAAACGCTATAAATAAATAAATACATACTGTGTACTGTGCGTTGCTGTCTCGTGTGTGGCCCAGCCCAGCCCAGCCCAGCCCGCTGCCTGCACCAGGGTAGTCCTATCCTATCGCGGCGGACCAAGAATCGCGAAGCAACAAGGCAAAGCTTTTCTGGCGGTAGTACCTCGTACCGAGTATATACGAGGTATAGGCTTTTTGGCCTTCGAGGCCTTTCGTATTCGGTTCGGTTGCATTATGCATGCCATGCTTGATTTAGGATACAGTACCAAGATGGACTTTTTTTCATTCGTCGGATTCGTTCAGAGTTGGGGGAAGGGCTGGGGGGCGCGTTTGGGCTCGCTTGCGGAGTTCGACCTCGTACTTAAAAAGCGTTTTGTGTGAGTGCCCGTGAGTGGTGAATGATGAATGGTGAATGTGGTTGGGTGAATTCGGGCCGCGAGGCACGTATTCGTACTGGTTCATGGAATGACTTTTGCGCGGAGCGAGCGAGCGAGCTTGATTTGGCTTCTCGTTCTGGTGGTGCGTTCAACGGGTGTTGAGGTTGCTATTGAGGTGGGGACCGATTCTGTGAGTGAGGCTGAAGGGGTGTCGATTTGAAGAATGAACGTGTCGGTGGTCAGTGGTCAGTTGTTGCGATGGAGAAGATGTGTCGGTTGGTCGATTCTCCTGCCGGTAGGGAGATGGCAAGGACAGATCTCTACGACAGTTTGTGTGTCGTACGGATGGTGCAAGATCTGCTCGTTGGTGTGATGCAGCTGGCGACAGCCATGGCTTTGTCATTGGAGACCCGGGCGTTGGTCAACATCCTATCCTTAGTGAGGCATGCGTTTGAGACGTTGGCTTGATTTAAGCTTGGTATTGTGAGGAGTCATGGACTCGAGGGGTTGACAACCCATATATGACTCTCCTTTTCGGAGCTCGCGCCGACAATTGAAGCCACGAGCACTGGGCGTGCCGTGTCGTACTCGTATTGACTTACAGAAGAGGCGCTTTTGAACCTTGTCCGCGCTTGCAGGACGACCTCGGGGTCGGGGCGAGAGCGGAAGATAAGGATAGGGATTTAATTAGGTAGTACATGGGCATATGAAGGAGGAAAGAGAACGTAAACAAGGATGTGAACCACTGTACTGGTGGCCATATTGCGGGGGAGGGAAAGTAAAGAACGATATGGACGACTGGACTGGTAGCAAGCCAGGTGAATCCGGGTGAAGAAATAATGTGAGGACGCAACACTTCGGTACATACGCTACTGTAACTAGGTGGATACTGTCATCTCTCAGGGCCTGATCTAATTGTGCTTGATGCTATGCCGAGGCTCACGCCCGCATCTGCGACGTATGTCGTCCAGGACCTTTTCGATGGGTCGTTGCGAAAACAGACAGCACCGACTCAAAATTGCCCCCGAAGCACCGAATCGAAAGATTGGCGATATCGAAAGAACACGGGCTCCGGAGAGCGGGGACAATAAGACTCCACCAGCGGGCCGGGCGGATGAATTATCAGGCCGACAACAGGATCGGTGTCGTTATGCTGCGGAGACAATCCTGGTGGGAGGCCAGAGGAACTTCATTGCCTCGGTAGAGCTGTTGAGAAAGACTCATTTCTTGGATTCTCCTTGGACGCCGGCGTCGTGTCGGTTTGGGAGAGCCTTTGGAATGGTGGTATAGCAAACATGTTCAGAGGTTGGGCGAGACGGCTGCAGGCTTCGAAGTTCATTGCCACGGCGGTTGCGACGATCTGTAGATGCACTACAGGTCCAGCTTGCTCAAACCACTCATATCAAGTTCTGCCAGTGTCTCTCCGCCGGTATCGTTGTCGTCATCGCCGAGTCCCTCGCTGTCGTTCGCTTGCGCGTCGGCATCGGGAAACCACACTCGAGCGCTTCCATATGAGATACACAATTCTTCTCCGGCTTCGATGTCCCGGAGTGCGGTATAGATAATAACATCGGTCTCGGTATTGCGTATCCAACCGACATTCTGATCCCGAGTAGAGTGATTGAACATGGATCCTAAACCAAGAGCGAGGGCCTGGGTCATGGTGCGGCCGGACGCGGATGGCCAGTAGCTATCGACAAGTAATGGTAAGCGATATGGTGATGGAGAGTGCAGGTGTTGTGGTTGACACGCCGATGGTCAACTTGCTCGCTTCCCTGCCCCGTCTGATGGAGACTCACTAGGTGTAATGCTGCAAAACCGTATGTCGAGTATGATTCTCGACTTCATCTTCGGCGAAGATCAGCACGGGACTGATCTCCACGACCGTACCCCTGGGGATATGCTTAGTTGCAAAGACGCCTCGTCCTAGAAAGAGTAAACAGGGGACACGTTAGGCCAGGTCCGCGTGAACATGTATGGAATCCGCAACACTGACTCTTGGGCCGTGAAGATGGGTTTGGACGGCGCTATTACGCCTTTCGTCACAAACACCTCTTCACTTGCTCAATCAGGCCTACCTTTCGGCGTATTCATGACCAGTACGAGCCCAGACGTCCTTAAAAGAGGCTGGTCTCCTTTGAGGACTCTGCCATTCTCTGGCATCTCAGCCTACACGAGTGACTGTGTATGTCTTGTGCAACAATGAATCTGGGCAGACGGGATCGGGATATAGCTATAGCGTAGGCCGATAGAGTGGAAGAAGAGCAACTGTTAATGCACACTGACCACAGTGGATTTTCCCAAAATTTTCGCGATTCTGTGTAGGCGGATACATCCAAAAGAGGAAAAGTCCGAGGATGACGTCAACCGCGGCATTTTCCACGCGTCTTCTACAGAATGCGCAGCACACTGTTACTACTCGTACTATTCGTATTATACACGCGTCAAAGTCCCTGCAAGTTGTGCTGTGATGTTGTGGCAATCATGTCACA
This sequence comes from Capronia americana, assembly GCA_016110215.1. NCBI lineage: Eukaryota > Fungi > Ascomycota > Eurotiomycetes > Chaetothyriales > Herpotrichiellaceae > Capronia > Capronia americana. Next base: position 21,230 of record JADWQD010000010.1, read on the forward strand.
AGAACCTTGTCGGCTGTGAAGAAGATGGCCTGATCAATCCCTTCGACAGAGCACAGATGCAGGATCCCCAACGGCCTACCTAGCTGGTTGCACCTCTGATGAGTGAGGGTGCAAACAGGCTCCAACTGAGGACGAGAATAGAAGACATCTAGGCTGTCGTTGCGCGATTTCTCATGCATTGGCATAAGCAGGATATCAGCTATAGACATCATTAATGCTGAGGTTGGCCTTCTCACCCATTCCCGGATACGGGTACGCTTCCGATGACTTCCGCTGCTGGAAGCATCTAGCAAAAGGCCACCCACCTATGACCACAAGCAATCAGAGAGACCATACGGCCGCAGCCTTGCACTTCAGCCTCGTGTCGAGATCCTTCTTGCATGCTGACTGGTCCAATGCGTCTCAATGCTGACTATTCCCCAGACTCTCAAATCCTCGGTTCGCGGTATGAAACCCTCCGATTGCTTAATGTGTGAGCCATATGACTTTCACGAACATGGCAACACAGACGTCATTGCGTTGTTTTTCGCATGTGGTCGAATTTCACGGTGGTCAGCACGAGACCATAAGTATGGGAGAGATGATCGCCTCAATGGGCCTCATCCACATCGCACATCTCAATCGCAGATAGAAAGCAGGGAACAAACCCAGCAACCAACCAACCAACCAAACCAACGAACCTTAACGCATTAACCGTCACCGACCCTCAAAATCCCCAACCAATAAACTCCATGGCTGAAGCTTTCAACGGTCAAGTCCTCATGGACCAGCCGGCCGGCACTGGCAATCGCCCCTACGCCGCCGAGTCATGGTTCGAGCCATGGCTCATCAAGCACTCCGAGTTCTATCGCAAACACTTCGCCCGCGACGGCCGCCGCGAGAGCAAGTCCACCAGACGCCACAGCATTGTCACCGAGGGACTCGAGTCCAGAAAGAACTCCGTCGCTGTTCCTGAGGCCGAAGCTGCGGCACCCGCCGCCCCTGGAACTGAGGCCACCGCCGCCACTCCTGCTCCTGTCGAGCAACCAAGAACAAGTACCGAGGCCGAGGCTGCTGCTCGTGAGCACCCTGAGACTCTCAACAAGAAAGACAGAATCAGCGCTTGGCGCCGCAGCGTTGGCTGGTTGCCCCACCCATAGGTGAAGACAACACAGGGCCTTCTCAACACACTATTATATCACCAAGGTCAATGGGAGAAATGAGAAGGCAGGTGGAAGGACTTGAGTTGCGCGATTGATACCCAATTTGTTTTGCCGATATGGACTAGAGCACCAGCTGTTTGAGTAGTGTGAATGAGATTTTTACACATGCTGAACTTGTGAGTTTTGATTGCTCCGATCGAATCTTGGACCTTATGCCTCTCTTCTTCCACATGAACCGCCAGGTCACTAGCCGGAGCCCAGCGGGATTCCTCCCCGCTTTTCAAGGACTAACGCGACGGTAAACGAGGCGGAGGCGGAGTCGGGGTACCCGACCGTCGTTCAGTCGTCATCTTTTCCGCAGTGCGATGGTACGTCCTCAGTAGGTTGGATGTCTGGTACTCCGTAACTTCTCCGCTAATTATGGATGCTTGTACGATTACGATTACGAGTACGAGCGGTGGAAAGAACTCCGGAGTGCCTCGTAGTTCCCATCATGGCCCGAATAGAGCGATAGTGCAGATGACGCACACCGCAAGAGCAGAAAGGAACAGGACACACAATGGCTGATGTTATCCAAAGAAGCTGATGGAGGAGATGCCTTCTCGCCCGAGACATATCGATCGCTGGTGATCGTCAGGCCGGACTCGTTCATTGGCTGCGCTTCCTTCTAGCGGTTGTCGCACTCGACCGAGAGAGCGTCCCGCTCCACTTTCACGTGCCTCTCCAAGGGCAATGGCCGAAAACGAGAGTCACTAGTGAGGCGGAACGGAGACAAGAGCCAATAGAAAGTGCGCCCTGGAATCGCGTCTTGCAAGCCACGCCAGCGCTCGATAAATTGCCATTCTTCAATCTTCAACGCAGACAGAAGATTTTGTCAGCCGGTGCGGCAGAAGGCCGAGTTTACCACTGCTGGGAGCTGACTTTGCATGTATCAGGCCGCCAGGAATAGACGTATATACGGTGGCCTCTCCGCTCCGCAGGCAAATTGTAGATTGTCTTACATCTTTCAGCCCGGGGCCCGTTCGCACCACACGGAGACATCGACTCGACAGCCACCACGAGACCCCTGTCTCCACCCAAAATATAATATATTATAATAACATTGTCCGCCTGCGCTCCTCCGTGCACCGGTCTCACCTCCAGCTATCCTCCTCCTCGACTCCGCAACCTGACTGATCCTTTGTTGGCCGGAAATTCTTGATCGACACCATGTCTACCCACACCGTTGTCATCATCGGCGCCTCTTTCGGTGGCCTGGCTGTGGCTCACGGCCTCCTGAAAAATGTCTTCCCCCATCTGCCGAGCGGGAAGCAGTCATACAAAATCGTACAGATTGCCCCCAACGACGAGTTCTATTGGAAGATCGGAGCTCCCAGAGTGATTGGAAACGCGCAGTCGCTACCCCTCGAGAAAGCCTTGATCCCAATCGCACCCGGCTTCAAAGCCTACTCGAAAGACCAGTACCAATTCATCAAGGCGTACGCGACCTCGATCGATCCCTCGACCAAGACCGTCCAGACCAGCACCTCTGAAGCCGTCCACTACGACTCGCTCGTCATTGCGTCCGGCACTACATTCGCATCTCATCTGTGGACTGTCACAGATGGCTCCGAGCCCCTCAAGGAAGCCATCCACGAGATCCACCAGAAACTCCCTGGCGCAGAGACCATTCTGGTTGCCGGCGGTGGCGCGGCAGGTGTCGAGACAGCCGGGGAGCTGGGCGAGGTCTATGGAAAAACTAAGAAGATCACACTGCTGTCGGGCTCTACAGGCCTGCTCACGAGGCTCCACAACAAGAAGATGGGCATTGATGCCCAGTCTAGACTTGAGAAGATGGGCGTCCAAGTCATCCACGACAACCTGCGCGTCACCGAGCACACCACTGAGAATGGCAAAGAAGTCCTGAAACTGAGCAACGGAGAGACCAAGACGGTTGATGTCTACATTGAGGCCACTGGTGACAAGCCCAACTCCAAATTCGTGCCTCAGGAGTGGTTGGACAACAACCAGAGGGTCAAGACGGATCCTCACACTCTCCGTCTGGACGTGCCAGGTGTCACCGGCGTCTATGTCATTGGCACCGTGGGGAACTACTCGGACGGGTCTGTCGTCGACGTCAAATTTGCGACACCAGCCATCCTGGAAAGTATCAAGTTGGATCTGCAAGGCAAAGGTATGATGCGCCCAAGCTCACACTGTAAGGCCTGGCTAACACAATCTCAGGCGGTCCTCGTACCAACAAGATCTACAAGAAAATCCAAAGCGACATGCAGTTCGTTCCCATCGGCTCTCAGGGTGGCGTTGGCATCGCCTTTGGCTGGAAGCTGCCGAGTTTCCTGGTCAAGATGGCCAAGAGCAAGGACTTCATGATCGGCAATGCCCTCAAGACCGTTGAGGGCACGGCTTAACGGCCCATGCCACTGTCGGAGTTGTGGGAAGATTTTGTTTGGCGCTTCTGTCCTTAGAGATACCCGGTCTTTGTCATCAGCGCCTGCGCGACAGCTGGAGCTGGAGTGGAGTTGCATACATAGATCCAGCGAGCCTAGTAATTACATCGATTGAGAGGTCTACCCTCGGGAAAACAAGGAACTTGACGCTGTCGAGGGATAGTTGCGGTCGGAACAGGTCGGCGCGCTGACGAGCTCGATCCGCCTTTCGGAAGCCACACTTGGTAACCGTCGCCCGCCAATGAAACACGTCGACAACATTTTCCCCGACCAATTGCTTCCGTTGATGTATTATGCCTCATCCGATCAGATAGACATTTTCAGGAGAGTCGCTCTCTGTCTTTCCTTGACTGAGGAGAGGTGATATAGTCCAGAATCTGTCGTGCGTCGATTGCGTCTACACTATCCAAGTCGTACAAGCAGCACCATGCTAGGACGGGCGTCCATCGCTGTGAAGCCCGCAGCGTCTTCAGCGAAGCTCCTGCCTCGTACAGCAGTGCGGAGTAGTTGCTTGAAAGCGCCTTCCTCACTAACCTTCTCTCTCTGCTTCTCCCAGACCTCACGAAGAACCAGCTCAATATCACTCCGAGCTCCCTCAAATTCATATCGAGCGTTCAGCAGCACCGGAATGATGGCCACCTCCACGAGAACGGAGACGGATGCGTTCGGACCTCTCGAGGTGCCCTCAGACAAGTACTGGGGTGCGCAGACGCAGAGATCGCTAGGGAACTTCAAGATCAATCAGCCTCAAGATCGGATGCCCGAAGGTGTAGTCCGCGCATTTGGTATTCTGAAAGGAGCTGCGGCAACGGTGAACATGAGATATGGCCTGGGTATGGTTTCTAGACGTGCCTTTAAACGGTCTGTGGTACTGACTTTGAGACGTAGATCCCAAGATCGGAGAGGCTATCCAGAAAGCTGCTGCTGAGGTAGCCGACCTCACCTTGATCGACCACTTCCCTCTTGTCGTTTGGCAAACCGGCTCCGGCACCCAGTCCAACATGAACGCCAACGAGGTTATTTCGAATCGTGCCATTGAGATCCTCGGCGGGCAAATGGGCAGCAAGAAGCCTGTCCATCCGAATGACCACGTCAACATGTCTGCTAGTTCCAACGATTCCTTCCCTACCGTTATGCATATCGCGGCTGTTCTCGACTTCGAGCAGAGGCTCATTCCTGCAGTGACAAACCTGAGGGACGCTCTGCAGAAGAAGGTGGAAGCCTTTGACAAGATTATCAAAATTGGCCGAACACATTTGCAGGACGCTACACCCCTGACGCTCGGTCAAGAGTTCAGTGGCTACGTTGCTCAGCTTGATCGGAACCTAGAAAGAATACAGTCCACTCTTCCACATCTGCGGCAACTAGCTCAGGGTGGTACCGCTGTCGGTACTGGCTTGAACACCTTCAAGGGTTTCGCCGAGGGCATCGCCGAAGAGGTAACCAAGTTGACTGGCACCAAGTTCGTCACGGCTCCCAACAAGTTCGAGGTCCTGGCTGCCCATGACAGCATTGTCGAGGCCTCCGGAACCTTGAATACTCTTGCAGTCAGTCTATTCAAGATTGCCAACGATATCCGGTACCTTGGATCTGGTCCTCGTTGCGGTTTGGGAGAATTGATCCTTCCCGAGAACGAGCCGGGCAGCAGTATCATGCCTGGAAAGGTCAATCCAACTCAGTGCGAGGCTATGACTATGGTCGCTGCTCAAGTCATGGGTAACCACACCGCGGCTACCGTTGGTGGCTTGAGCGGTCAATTCGAGTTGAATGTCTTCAAGCCCCTCTTGATCAGAAACCTGCTTCACAGCACCAGGATTCTGTCAGACGCAATGAATGGTTTTGTGGAGCACTTAGTCGATGGACTGCAGGCCGATGAGAAGAGAATCGGCACTCTTCTGCACGAAAGGTAAGCATTCCGCCCTTTGAGTCATCGGTACTGTATTGATTTTTGGTCTAGTCTCATGCTCGTCACCTGCCTGAACCCTGTCATCGGCTATGACATGGCATCCAAGGTCGCAAAAAACGCCCACAAGAAGGGATTGACTCTGAAGCAGTCGGCAATGGAGCTGAAGGCACTGTCCGAGGAGGATTTTGACAAATATGTTCGACCCGAACTCATGCTTGCACCGACAGAGAAGAAGTGATAGACATCCTCATGGACGTCGAGCTGGTAATGTCACTGATTCATTGAGAACATCACCTTGGAATAGTCTAGTCTCCATGGCTCATGTTTTGTACAGTTACTTCAGCCGGGGTCATACTCATCGAGGTCCACCTAGATTGAACGAAATGTACAGTATTCAAATCACTGTCTCGAAATATCGTCACACCCAAGTCGAAATTCACCGAGCCCAGAGTCAGTACGTCTTTGTTGGTCCCTGCGTGACTCGAGTCATTTTGGGCCTCTCCCTTCTCGCCCGTGGACTATAAGTACACCTTTCCCCATCTTGCTTTCGTGCCAAACATACATCGTCTGTTTCCTTGTTCAGGGTATTACCTCTCGCCTTTCTCTCCTTGCGCTTTCTACTTTGAGCACGGCTCTACCCATTCCGTCTGCAGACATCACTTATATATATATATATATATATACGAGAGCCGCGGGTTTCAGTGGTGACCACCCATATTTCGATCCTTGATTGGCATCACGTCAAGTCCATAGTTCATGGAGCCGGGCGTTCGACCCTGGCATATCTCGCGCTCACAGTCCCCCTCTGAATACGGGTACAACAACTGGTCCGGGTTCTTTCTCATCCGTCACTTCTAGCCGCCTCGCTCGTGTCAGGGGCAGTAACGTCTTCGGCACGAAACTACGCAAACAACGCGTTCGTTTTCCGGCTATTCCGAAGCCGACTGGAAGTTGATCACTTCCGGTCTGGGCGAAGGTCGAATAGAAGGCTATTTTGACTCATGAATCTCCGACATCTTGGATGACGAGGACTCGGCTGTGGACGACGAGGACCCAGCCCAACACCCTGAGATAGGATCGGACGCAGAGGACCACTTCTATCCGGTCGACCGAGACACTGAAATCAAACCTTCGGCCAGCGCAACTCGGTATACTCCAGGAACCTCGCTAAACGCCCCTAGAAGTACACCAAAGAATGCTCAATCGGCGAGCGCACCAGACTGCAAGGCATCCGCAATACGTACAAAACGACAGCACGAGAGCGTGGACACCGGATGTGGCCCCAATAACATCACCGAAAAGCTCCTCGTCGAAAAGCAACTCCATGATATTGACGCACTAGTCGACGACGAAGATGTTGATATCGCCCGGCTCGAGGTGCTTATGACGACGTAAACCAAGGCTAAGGTATGCTTATCCTGATTCGCGTCAGAGCATGAACTTGCAGCTCACGGTGATCGACGAGTTCACAAAACGAATCCTTTTGGTTCCGGGTCGGGAGGACCTGGACGACGACGCCATGGCATGACCAGTACCGATTGTCTCGCGCCGCCCAGCTCGACGGGGCCAATTACACTCCGGCTACCACTACAACATGCATGGAGAAATTCGGATTCTACTCGTCGGTGGTGTGCCGTGAGTTTGAGCTTCAAGCTAGGATATTGTGCTGGTGGGCGGCTGCATAAGGTTAAGTGTTCCCTACTTCCTTGTCCAATCCAGGGATGCATGCTCGGTGCGGAAATCGATAAAATCCCACGGCCGCGATCCCGAGCGGTATAAATCTCGACGAGAGCCCGTACGTTTTCAGCAGAGCGGACGCTATCATCTGTACCCGTTCTGTGGAGAACGCCCAATACCAGATCGCTCGCAAGGAAGCTCGAGCTCAAATGATGAAGCATTCTCCTCTCGTCATCTCCTCAGCAAGCAGACTGTCTGGCCTTCACCTTCTCCTCTCGTCCCTCTCCGCATCTCCTGGATTGTGCGTATGGGTTGGGACCTGATGTAAAAGGAGGCAGAGTGACTGGTCCGTTCTCTCCTGAAATGGATCGCGGAATTCCTTCACAAATTGACGTTCTTATCCTCCGTGCGAGCAGGATCAACGATGCACCATGTCTCCTATCTGGGAAACCCGTGCCTCCACATATTCAATCACCCTGTGGAAAGCCCTAACGCCATCCACGTTCTCCCACTTGCGTATGAAAGCTTCCGGATCGATCAGCCTATGACCGATGGATCACTGTTGAACCAGATGCAGGTCTGTGGCACGGAACAGCTCTCTCGGAGTCCTGTGCGCGGTATGGCCTCTCGCGCTTGCCAGCGAGTAGTATACTTTCGCTTAAGGTATTTTCGACCCTTGCCTCGAAAAAATCGACTACTGACTCTTTTTTTTAGGCTGTGCTTACTGAAGGCCCCGACGCAGTCAATGGAACTGAAGCCCTCGAAACTCTGGCCTGCGGTTGCCTTGCCGAAGTAAAAATCGAATCTTCCCTCGTTTTTTTCGACTGCTGACTCGTAAAAATAGTTCGCGATCATGGAAGAATGTCTTGTCGTTTTCAATATCTACAGCTACGACAAGGACAAACCCAAGGTTAGTTTTTCACGAACGTTTTCAACCGAAAAACTGTCCCGCTGGGCCCCTTATGCGCTACACCAACAGTCTGAAGCACGACTAGGCGCCACGAACATTGGTGTTGTCGTCTCGCGGTCCCCGATGGAAGGACGCCGGAGATATGCATACCCAAATTAGGAGCCGGTCTTGCTGACCAGTGTTGCCTCCCAGGGCGGATTGAATTGTGGGAACCCTACCTAGCTTCTTCAGCTTTCGAATCTTGGTGGCATGACAATGGCTTTTCTGTCTCGTCTAACCCTGTAGACCTCGACGCCCACTATAGGGCATGGGAGGTCCTCAAGGCGACAACCGGCATTCCGCATAACGCGCACCACCTGCTCAACCCAAAAGGTGAGCTTCGAGTGTATACCGATGAGGATGTCGCCCGTGGGTATGGGTTCGGACCAGATCTCGACCCGGCGAAGATGGGCCCGTGAGTTCGCTCATGAGGTGTGGTCGGTATCAACACCTTCTTCATCAACCTTCCAACACACGAGAACACCCGCGTATGCCTCAGCAAGTTCGCAGACCACGCCAAACAGAACAAGTCCATGTTCCCCAAGGCCATAGGGGTAGCACATTTCCTGCAAGTCAGCAAAGCGTTCGAACTCATTCTGGGCTTTGCTGTCAGCTCCGACGAGTGCTTCAACGCGGATCTCGACGACCAACTCCTCCCAGCTACGGAAGAGTACCTAGCCATGCTAGGACTTGATGAATTCTTCATCAAGGATAAGATAGAGTCCGAGAATGATGATAAAGCTGACAGGGAGCAAGAGAAGAAGGAGAAGAAGAAGAAGGAGCAGCGAATACTGGACATCAATGCTATCGCGGCCAATGTCAGTCAACGTCAACGCGTCTTAGCTAAGACATACAACGACATCATGAGCGAGAAAAGACCCCGAAGGGAGAGTCACTCACTTTGATGAAGTGTTTTTGAAGAGCGCTCGCGGCGTCAACATATAACACGGCCTTCTTCAGCTGCGCGGAAGGCAAACGCGCTGCACGAGGATCCTGACCCAGGTTACTTCAGCATCTCCATCGAGCCACATCCACCGAACCTTCACCCTCTTCATCTCGAACGAGAAGGAGGTGGCCTCTCTTCGCCGCGCGACGACCGAAGAGAAAGTCCTTGGTCCATCCAAAAAGGCCCCGTAAGCTCACCACTAAAGCGCAACTGTACGCTCAAGGCACCCCGACTCGTCGCCGAAGTGACTCTTGAGGTAGCTATTGCTGCTGTCAACTGGGACGTTCTACCTGAAGTTGAGCGCTTCTTGAGTAACGTGCAGGAAACGTACCGGATGGACCAACTGCTCATCCCGTACTGCGGAGACCCAGTCGCTCTCTTCGACGAGCTCATGAGACTTCGCCAGCATCCACTGTGGTACGACAAGTCGCCGCACCGGCAATATGCTCATCAAAACCCTCTCCAAGGGTCGAACCATCGAATGGAAGGTAACTAATGTCGATACAATCTGGTTCATCGCATATTCACACGCATCCGTGACGGTTAAGTCATCGACGAGACCTCGACGTGGCTATTCGATACCGAGACCCCGTACCTCGTCGACCCGGATGGTGTCGAGTGCTATGATCGCGTTCACAAGCTCTGGTACCTCCGAACCAAGCATGAGCTTGTCGACGCGCTATGCCAGGTGCCTGGGTATGATTACCACCGTGGCAAAATTCGAACTTACGGCATCCGCGACGCAGAGCCTATGCCTGACGCGCGTGGAGTCATAGAAATGGCGTGGGCGTACCTCCCCAAACACCCACTTCGAGAAGAGATTCGACGATGGCCGGATGGTCATTATGCCAGACCCAACGGACGAGAACGAGTTCATTACCATCGTCCTATGTCAGTCGGCACCGTACTCTCTCTCTCTCTCTGGCCACTACGGCCTAATGAGTATCTGCACGGCCGAGAACTGGGTTGTTTGTGTTTGTGTTTGTGTTTCGTCGACACCAACTCCGTGCTGAGGAGGTCACGAAATGGGAGCATACGAGCCTAGGCTTGACAAAAAACGTAGCAGATACGGAGCACTTCGAACCACACGAAATACAAAGTCTCGGTGTCGTCGACATATACGGGCCACGACATCCCTCAAACCGAGCGTCTAGTCGTTCTGAGCAAGTTTTTTCATCAGGACGATGATCCTGTTCATCACTAACTCGCTCTCGACTTTATCGAGAAGCCATTACCATGGCTTTTGGCTTTCTCGGCACTGGCAATGACTCCGTCGAACAGTTTGCCAAGAAGTCCTCAGTGGCACAGGTATAGGTATGCAACTTCAAATCTCTGCGGAGCGCTTGCAATATAATAGAATATATCGACACTCCTGCTCCGCGCCCTTGACCGGAGCTGTTATCCTCCTGAACGGCATCCCGAACTCTGTGTTCAATCTCCGGAACACGATATATATATACGGCTCGCTCTTCACTTGTCTTTGAGCTGACCGCAGCCGAAGATCCGGGTATGTTCCGTGATCCTGGTGCCATCAAGCGAAACTTCGAGCATACGGAATGTTTGCCTCTGTGTTGAAATGTCCATCGGTCGATCGATAGCTGCACGCCTGGCACGAGGATAGCAACAGGCCCATCAGTCTAATATAGACAGGAACAAAGTTGGCGCTTTGGGTATGGCCGACTCTCGAAAGCTTCGTACGGAAACAACTGTACGCTTCGTTATGGGATTGAGATCCCTGCTGCGGTACTGGACTCTACCGAAGTAAGGGGTGGCGAGTTCGCGAGTTTCGACCCGTGCTTCGGCGTCGAGCGTCCGTCTCCTCTGTGGGCCATGGGGCCATGCCAGGTCTGATCGCAGGATACTTCGAGTTCTCGATCTCTACCGCGTGGGTTGGCTCTTTCGGACTCGCCATCTTACTCCTCCCATTCAACCCTTCTCCTTCGAGGAGTGTGCATGAATATCTTTGCGCGCTACATCAGATTTGTCGATTTTCACTTGGGCGGGCTTGAGCATTCCGATAACCATGCCAGTTAGGAATTCTGGACTGTATTGGTTTTTCACCGTCGATTGAGCCGGATCTGGGACCTGCCGTGGAGACGGCTCCAGTTTCACGATTCGGCCGAGCACAGTACAGCATTGATCGGCCGTGGCTGTGGGCATACCGTTGAACTGCCGATATTCTGAGCACCCAGATTACGACAAACTGGGGACGCGAGCTGTGAAACTGCCAAACATCCCACTGAAGAGAAGACTCTTACCAAGAAGCTTTGGTTAAATCAGCATTGGCAGAGAACGAAGCGTCACTATCAGACAAGAACAAAAATGGATCAAACAAGAATTCGACGATAATACTCTATTATATATGCTATGCTGGAGTCCGTTGACGGTCGCGTCGAGGACGCCAGTCATAGACAATAGTCGATCCAAGTTCCTGAACCCTCGGGTGAGGATCCAAGGCATTCGAAACGGTTGTCGAATCGGTTCCTGGGTACTATCTATATCTGTCTACGTGGGCGAATAGTACGAGAGCTCATGCCTTTCTACGTGGCCGACTGTTGCCTGTTCATCTCGGACAGGTCTCTCTTCTAGCTCCTCTGCTGCTCTCGAGCAGCTTTCTTTCTTCTCAGTCCGCGGTTCGAGCGTCTCTCGAGCTGTTCAGTCATGCATCAGAGCATTCAAGTGAGTTGTTGCGAGCCTTCTGATTGAGTTGACCCTGACTTCCTGTCCAACCTTTGAACAATGGGAATATCAGTAAGAGGGAAAAGCGGGCCAATGACCGAGGACAGAACAGTTACAAATTCGTGGAACCAGGATCTGGGGATTCAGGACCTCACCTTCAGACCTAACTCGGTTTGTGGCAACTGTCCTCGGCCTTGGCTGCGGCAATTGCTGGAACGCCTAGCCGGTGTAGCATTCCTATTGCTGTTGCATCGGTCTCGATATCAGCGTCTTACCATGCAGAACACCTGGAACACAGCGACTGCCGTGGGTGTGTAGACCTGCTGTATCCATCATGTCCATGCGACCAACCAGACAACCAGACAACCAGATCAACCAGATCAACCAGACGACCCAGACCAGCCAGACGCCGCAGATCAGCCAGACGACCCAGATCAGCCAGACGACCCAGACCTATGGAATTCGAATGGCCACGAGAATGAATCTGACTTCTCGTCAGCATTAGTCTTTCGAGGCGGAGAGGTGCTGCCACAGGCACCTGCCAGAATGATGCCATGGTTCCACGGTGGCTGGTTGCTGGTTTCTGGTTGCCAGTTGCTAGTTGCCGAGTCAAGGGAGCAGATGCCCTCCAGCAGATTGAGAAACTACCAAATCTCCATGCATGTTGGACTCTGCTGTTGTGTCTGAAATCACCGAACCCACCAGACCGACGAGTTCTTCTGCCGGTCAGTCGTGGGACGCTGCCTACTAGGACTCCTCGCGACTGCGGTGCGGAGGTCTCGCAGGAGACCTCGTCGACGGCCTGCCCGCCGCGTGCTCGCCTGATACGTCCCTAGTAAGTGTTTCAGGTACTGGTTACCTTGGGGTACGCATCAAGGGACTGCTCTGAATAGTCAAGCGGTCCTTTTTCCCTTACCCAGGACCGGGCGAACCCCAAAGTATGGAACGGAAGCTACTCTCTGTGCGCTGTTGAGGCAAGAATCCCAATCTGGCTGCACACATGACACAACATCCATGGACAATGGCAGTGAACGGATCGTAGCATCTCAGGCCGTGGGTGTTTCCCATCTGCCTGCGTTTTGCGTTCGTAGCACGGTGTGGCCGGGCTATACTCCAAGCAATGCATCACACGACCAAGGTGGTGACGATCGTGAGAAAAGTTCAGCCCCAAAGCAGATCTCGGACCTTCTCCGGACACGCAACATCACAATCTCTGAAGACCTTGTGGCCCAGCTCAAGGGTATCAGTGATATTCTAGCTGTTTCCAAGAAATGCTGTCCAGCCTGCAATGCCACCGCCGAAGGGGTCCAGATCCGATCGCCTGCCCTATCGAGTATCCCGGTTATCGTACGACATGGTTTCCAAGTGCTTTACCTCCTTGGACACTCAAGGTCATAGGCATACTTCTTCTGGCTAAAATGCGAGCCGAGAAGGTGGGTCGTGCGACAAAAGCATTCCATGACTCGGTAAACCGACAGAGGGGCTCTCCGCCATTGCAGCAAACGGCTCATTGGCCATGTCGCGTCGGCTGGGATATATATATATATATATATGTTCGTATCCGAATTCGGTATCGTCAACATGGTTCTTCGAAGGTATGTCGAGCATCGGAATCGGGTTTGTCTGCCTCTTGGCCGAAAGCCTCTGGTAGTCAGACACGGTACTAGGTGTCCGGGGAGATCGTTGTCCAGACGTCTTGTCTGCGGATCCTTGTATACAAATACGGCCCCGATTGGCTGAGATTCGAGCATGGCTCGAGTCCAAGATTCGGTTCTTGAGACATCGGGACAGGAAATCTCAAGCTCGCGGCCTTGTTCCTATGCGGCGTGACCGGTATATCGGCGTCATAAAGCGAACTCGACTCGTGCTTGTGGATCTTGAGCCTCGACGAAGGGGATTTCCGTGCTTGCGATGGTGACGCCTGGATTGTTCATTTCGAGCCTGGCCCCGGCATCTCGTTGCTTTCACAGCGTGCTGTCCACCGTGTTGACAACTCTGAAATCGAAGTGTGGACTCTCGTCGCGGAGAGCCCGATTGCGTTGAACGACGCTGTGAGTGGTGTTTCCGGATGGCACTGTCACGAAAACGTCAGCATCTCTCCGATAGGTATAAATAAGCGTTGCAATGTGGCATGGTTTCGAGGCCGCGGATTCGGTCCGAAAGTTCCTGGCTGGCACTGGTCGGATTGTCCCGGTCCGTTTAGCAAGGCGTCTGTCTGGAGAGCGCAGTCGAGGGACCTGTTTGACCGCTGACAAGCTGGACGGTGGTCGCGCTCAGGTCGTTCAGATGACAGTCGAGGCATAGAGGCGCTCGGCACCTGGCTCGAATGGTCACGGCTCGGCATGACAGAAATTAATCACCACAGTCCAATACTGTGATGGAGACGTCGAATGATATCCGAAGAGGCCAAGCAAGCCATGGCAGGTCAACGGCTCTCACGTAGACATGCCTATCCCAGACCAACAACGAAACTCATGTAGACGTCCGTATCCAGACCACGAAACGAACCGACGATGGGAGCGCAGTGGGGGAGAGTTATCCACGACAAATATGGAGTGAAGATGTTGCTTTCTCGACATACTTGAAGCTCTTGGTGCCATGGCCACTCGAATGGACGAGAGAACGGACGGTCTTGCTAGTGTCGTCTCCGGTACGAGAGTCGACCGTGTCGAGACGTGCACTCACACGGAGTAGTCGCGACGACGTTCAAGTCGGTCCTTCTCTCGGGGTCACTGGTGGTACCTTCCTGGGGCTGATCCGTCCCGAACATTACAGTTCCAGGGCAGTACGTCGCCATCGTTTCCAGGTCCGGTTGCGGTCGTGTGTGTCTCCTTTGCGCGGGGACGGCCTGGTCATCACCACATTCGCTGCGTCTCAAGGCGCGCAATACGACGTGGTGATTACGGACCTCCTGATCATGCCACTGGCCGACCATCGAGGCGCCGGCTTCCTCAACGTGCGCAATCGTCTCAATGTCGCCCATAGCCGCGCGCGCATTGGTATGTATGTCATCGCCACAAAAGAGCACGTCCTCAATTCGCAAGCACTGGGAAAGCTATTGAATGCGATCCTCAAGTTGGGCTCGGAGAAACCGGTGAAAGGTCCCTTGGCGAGCCGATACTTCGACTCGACGGACTTCCGTCTCCTGACCGGCAATATCACCACCTGGATCCGTGGCCTACCCAAGACTTAAGACAATAACGGTGGTCCGGCCGCGGCGATCGAGAATAGCGACGGCGATGTAGGGGGATGAGATAATGTAAGCGCACCCGGATGGGATGCAGTGAGCGGAGCAACCACTAGAGGTGTTATAGGGACTCAAGGATGGAATAATGCAGGCGGAGTGACTACTGGAGATTGAAGGGGCTGATACTAGCAATAAATCAGCTCCTATAGACCCTCGCAATCCAGCCGGTCGAGATGAACCGAGAGCGGAGTGGTGAGTGATCGGACAGGTCGAATTGATCACGAGAAAGGACACGATGGGTGATTGAAATGGGGTTTCTCAGCAGCTGTCGGTACTGAATGTTCCTATGTTTCGGGGCTCTGCGCAGCAAGCACACGCTTCCACTAAAAGAGAACTGGATTCGTCGCGTTCTCGCCCTTCCCCTTCCTTCAGTTTCAGACGTCTGTGAAATCCATTCTGCGATAGTACCACTGGCGGCCTCTTTTTCTGTCAGGAGCCAGATTGAAATTGTGGCTGGGTCTTCAGGCCCCTAGGCCCCTAGGCACAAGGGCACGCTAGGCTCCAGGCAGTCGATGCGAGGGTTTCGCTCCCTCGGCTGGTAGTGTATCTGAGGCCGTCATTACAGTACCATTCCTTGGTAAGCCCGCGGCCTCCCGTCAGGTCATTATGCGCCAAAGTCGGGTGATGAAGATCTCAAGGGTTTTCAAGCTGAAGCTTCTTGAAAATCTTCTAGGTAGCTGCCATATTCTAGTACGACCGCACGGTCTGATCCTTCAACATGCCAACTGATGACGAAGCTGTGAGAAAAACGTTCCAAGAGACGAAAGTTGAGTACAGGAAACTCGGACAATGTGGTCTGAAAGTTTCGTTCCCTATCCTCGGTGCCATGGTAAGTAAGACTTGATTAGAGCAGCGGATTTTCATCACCAAACTCACGAAACAATCCTAATTTAGAGCTTTGGCGATCCGAAGTGGCAAAGTTGGGTGCTGGACGAAGAGACAAGTCTGCCTCTGCTGAAAGCGGCATATGATCGAGGACTGAACACGTGGGATACAGGTATGTATGGTGTGGAATGGCTATGCCAGGCTCCTCTCCTCCTCCCTTGGAATACAGGTTTTCGCCTAGCATTGGACGACTCCGGGTGCTTTATGGACCTTTTATGTCTGCTGTACTTAGATCGATGGACTGTCTTGAAGGCTGATTCCTACCAACAGCAAATCTCTACTCGAATGGCGCGAGCGAAGAAATTATCGGCAAAGCTTTGAAGAAATATGACATCCCTCGCCACAAAGTTGTAATCATGACCAAATGCTGGGGATACGTCGGCGAGGAACCATGGATGCCGAAATTTCCAGAGGTTGAGTACCTCGTCCACTGTCTCACGAGAGACTGCGTTCTAAGACAGAACAGATGCCACAGGTCAAAGACTACGTGAATCAGGGTGGCCTCTCTCGTCAAGCAATATTCCAAGCCGTGGAGGCCAGTCTCAAGCGATTGAGCACAACCTATATCGACCTCCTTCAAATACACCGCTTTGACGAAGATGTCTCCATCGAGGAGACCATGGAAGCCCTTCATGACCTCGTCAAATGGGGCAAGGTCCGCTATCTTGGTGCGAGTTCCATGTGGACGTACCAATTTGTCATGATGCAGGCCTGTGCCGAATCGCACGGCTGGACCAAGTTTGTTAGCATGCAGAACCATTACAATTTGCTGTACCGGGAGGATGAGCGCGAGATGAACAGATATTGCAACCTCACCGGCGTTGGTCTCATTCCGTGGGCGCCGCTATGTCGTGGGGTTTTGGCCCGCGCTCCAGGGTCAGAAAGGACGGAGCGTAGCCTGAAGGACAGAGCTCGGACCGGTCACAGTGAAGTAGACAAGCTGATTGTGAAGCGTGTCCAGGACATTGCCGAGAAGAAGGGTTGGAAGATGAGCCACGTTGCATTGGCCTGGATCCGAAAGCGAGTCACGAGTCCGATCGTCGGGCTGAGCAGTGTGGCCCGGATGGATGAGATCCTCGGTGTTAAGGATAAAGAGCTGACGGAAGAGGAGGAAAGGTATTTAGAAGAGCTGTACCGAGCAAGGGAAGTGGAAGGCCATCATTAGGTTGGCTATGCGGGTAGGCAGGATCATAACAAGGGGAGAGAAAGGTCACGATCGCCCTTGCTGACGTATCAACCCGTCTTCTTGGTGTTTCCCTTTTCGACTTTGCCGCCGAGTTCATGTCTTCTCCTTCTGCATACGCTGATTTTTCAAGGCTCTCATTGGAGTCCCGAATATGTTCGATCAGGACGCTTTCCTCGTACGAGGTTGAGCGCAATAGCCATGGCGAACGGCACGCTCCTGATCCAGGATATCCCGAACTTCCTTTTCCCAGGTGCAAAATCGTCACCAATGCTAAGCTGAATGTTGTTGTTGTTTTTCACTGGTAAACGCCGACAAGAGAGTCACGAAATATAATCAGGTGCGGGTGCATTTGCTGCACCAATTATCGCATTCGCCAAGACATTAGCGTGGACTTTTAGTCACTAATTAACTGCTCCGCTACGCTGCGCTGGATGACCCTCGAGCCTCCTTCCCCCCTCTCCCTTTCCTTCCTCTTTTAGTTGGTCAGATCAGTACACAACAACAATGAATTGAAGGCATGGCAACCCTTTCAGCTGTCATTAAGACGCTACTTCGCTTACGCCCGCTACCTGGTTATTCCATATGAGGCCTCTCGAAGCCAACGCCCTCAGTGGCGCCGTCCAGCCGCTTCCAGCCTTTTCGGGTCACTCCACATTCATGCACCTGCAAGCTGATGGCTGCTTCAGCTCGTATTGAGTGCTCTACAAGTAGCTGGAAAAATCGCTTTCTTCCTCAAATGGCTTGTGGATGGCCTGTATGAATCGGAATCACGAGAGATTAACAACCCTGGAGCAGGCAGTCATGCAAAGCTCATACCACGCTGTCCGGAATAGGACTATTTGGTCCCTGGATACCTCATTGCCCATGCACAGTTGTGCCGCCGGTCATGCTCAAGGCTCGGCCATGGTGTGATGCGTATTGTAGACACCGACAGTCGACGATCTCGTCGTGATACTGGTCTCAGGTCGCTCGGGTATGTAAGCCTTTTCCTGTCCTGTCCTCGACTGCTTTTCGACATAATGGACTGCTCCTCCTCCTCCTCGTGTTCGCGAATATATTACTGAGTACTGTTATCCTGCCTATCCAGGATAAATATTGACACCGTCGCTTGTAGTTCAAAAAAAAGGCGTCGAATCTTTGGATTTCTGCCCTGAAGGAAAGCCTATGCCTTTCTCCTACAGCTTTTGACACTTCCCACAGATCTCCCATACCAACACTACTTCTCAAAGCAAGCCGATTTCCGGAGATTTATTCCATCATGGGTAACTACAAATCTACACTCACTTCCAATGCCCCGAACGAGACACCCGATCCGGCAGATCAAGACTATACCCGGATGTCTTTGGACGAGCTCGCAAACCAGATCAAAAGTACCAACAATCTGGTTGTGGTTTGTGGTGCTGGACTCTCCTCCGGAGTCGCTCCGCTTGCCCGCGAAGTCAGGCATGGACTGCTTTTGGCCATTGAAACTCTGGCCGATGGAGTCACCCAGTCTGATCATGCTTTTCTGGTGGAAGAAATGGAAAACTCGGAACCTCCGTACTTGACCCTGGAGCTCTTTGTCTCAGGACTGCGTCATCGCGTCCCCGCTTTAGAAGGTCCCCTTCGACAGTTGTACGAAGAGCTTTTCCGTCTCCCAGAATTGAATCACGCAAATCGAGCCCTTGGAAAAGGCCTCAAATTTTTTCAAAGCCACGACAAGCAAGCTGTGGTTCTGAATGCAAATTTCGATGACGGCCTGACTCGAAGTTTGACAGAAGCTGGCGTTTCTGAATACAGGCTTATTACACCAAACAATGTCCATGAAATCGTGGCTGAGAAGAATGACCAGGCCGGCGGTAGTGATGCCAGAACAACTTCGATGCTTGTGGACATCTGTGCTTATCATGGCACTATCCAGAAAAGGGCTCCTGATGGTACCACACCAAGCCCTCCGACCTCTATGACAGCGCGCAGTCTGGCGCATCCTTTCTCACCTGACATGTCCCGATACATTCAACATTCAATTTCAAGGGCTGACTTGGTCCTCTTTCTTGGACACCGCGGAGAAGACTTCTACGATCTGAACGTAGAACTCCGACGCATCCTCCAGCGAGGAATTGCAACCAAAGCCAAGTTCAGATGTGTTCCCCACATGGGTGATGTGGACACAATCAACGAGAACTCATACGTACAGTTGTACGGCAAGTCCGGCGTCGTCCTTCTGGAAAATGCTACAAGTGGAGATTGGATAGGTGAACTCTTCGATATGGTATCAGGGGATCAAACTTCACCGCGCAAGATTCGTTTCAAACCTCAGCAGCGTGAGGAGATCTTCCTGAGGATGCTGGCGTTAGTGAGCGACTTCTCCTCTGTCGAGTCCCATGAGCGCTCTCTGGTCAAGCAGCAGTGTAGAGCTTTGCTCGACGATATCAAAGCCGGCACCCTCGCCGCATGGTCTGTCATCGAACATTACCGACTGGAAAGCCTCGGATACAGTCAGAACGAAATTGCAGAATTCGGACGGGCTCCATCGCAGAGACAATACTTCGGTCTCCCCATTCTCGAACTCATCACGCTACAGAAAGAATACCAAAAGTTTCGCAATGCTTTTGCAAAAGTGAGCCGAGAAAACTCGGACGACACTATCAAGATTGGTCTTGAGCTGGCGCATCGTATGGAAAGCTTCGCGATGGATGCTAGGACAGCAATGCCAAACATCTCCAATTCTGCCCAGAAAGCAATTGCTATGTTGCTAGCCGCAATCCCTTACGACTACTGTGGACTTGTCGGTATGCGGCTCATGAAGGTTTTCCAGTTTCAGCCAAGCTGCGAGGACCCACCGAGTCAAAATGCGTCGCTCGATGAACTTCTAGACGCTCTTGACAAGTCTTCAATGAAGAAGCTAACATCCCAGCTTCCTGTTTCTAAACCTTTCGAGAACTATGGAAACGGTGTAGGTTGGCGCACGGAGTTGCTCTTCCGCACCTCTGCGAAACTCGCCCAGGAAGCTGGTAAAGAGCTCGCGGTTGAGGCCGCCAGGCTGTCCACAAACGACCAAGATGCGAAGATATACGCCGACAATCTGTCACAAATAGTGAGTTGGCGCGACTGGGAGCTTGCACCTAGAGAAAATCGACTTCGCTTGTCCTTTCTGGGGGCTAGTGAAAGGCTGGATGGCTATCGAAAAATGATTGATGTTCGAATGAAGAGAATGGCAGAGGAGAGTGGGGAGGCTACCACTGGGGAGCGTTCGTTCTCTGCCGCGGCAGACGCAGCACAGTGTGCTGTACGCGTTTGCGAAGTCGCTCGGCTTCTCGCAAATGTGGGCGATGAAGGTGTTCCTCAGAAAGACTCCAAAGTCATGGAACTGGACGTGGCCAAATGGTTCTTGGGCAAAATTCCCGAGATGGCCAGGGAGTGCATCCGGGTGGCAGCCGAATCGTCGTCCATACCAAACTGGTTGATCATGCAGGCATACGATGCTTTGCTGTTGGAATCTTTGCTCAATGGGAGAGGTAACGAGCGGGCGATCATCCAAGAGGCAGAGGCTTATGGCAAGCAAGATGGAGCGAACTTTCAGTACAAGACACGCCTAGAACAGATGAGGAGCCGCATTGCCTCTTCAGAGTCTCGTCCATGATCACCGAGGGACATACACTCTTGAGAGATGTCACGAATGGGTTTCAGGTATGGAGATCAAACTCGTGGGTCGGTCCGCTCCTTTCATCTTAGACAAGGTTGTCGCCAATTAGGAGGTCGTTACGGAAGCCGAGGTCCAGCTTCGGAATTCAAGTACTGTGCTAGATCTCAACAAGTAAGGAGCTATGAAAATACTTTATGGTCTGGTGTACTGGAAGACTCGCCTCACAAAGGGTCACGGAAGACCTTGTAAGGCATTATTTGGAGATTTCCTACCACAATGTTTGACTTCAATTGTTCAGCGAGCTCAAACCTGGCGGTCAGCCCTTTGCGAAGTCAGGCTCGCCGGCGCTACTGTGCGCAAAGGTCAAGAACGAAGCGGTAAGCCACCATACGCTAATGGTATTGACCTCGAAGTCGAGTGCGGCGTGCAAGCGGCATTGTCGTTCGCGATACCGAGTACTTCTCGGCATTCTCCTGACAATGGCCTGACATGTTTGATGGACATTCAGCTCGGTCGTCATCGGGCTTGATGTGGCTGTTCCAAGAAGTCGCCTGAAAGAAAGAACCTTGGCAGCCAGCCTCTCTTGGCTCGTTTGCTAAGCGATGGCTGTCAAGACGTCCCTCATAAGAGGCAATTCACGTCAAACATCCCTGTACCGGTCTCCCAACCCGGCATAGTGCGTTTACGAGTACGAACATCGGGCGTCTGGATCACCAGGTCGACGAGATCTGGTCTGGGCGTGGAGCTGTTCAAAAATTGCGTGATGCGCAGACAGATAGTCGTGAGGGCGAATATGGTGCCCTCTCCTATCCTACTTGGCTGACCGACAAAGCTCGGGGTCTGGAAAGATTTGCAACGAAGCAGATGTCCATGCCAGAGTCTTAGGCCTCATTCACGTCCGTCCTCGAGTCGGAGTCGGAGCCTCGGATAGATACAATCGTCCTTCCTTCTTCAGATTCTCGTAGAGGGCCCAAGCAGCCAGCGTTTTGGCATCCCTGGCTCCCTCTCTCCAAAGGTCCTCATACTTGACGAGTTTCACCCTTATCTTCTCGTGAAGCGTATCGCCCGTCAAGTTCGCCTCCAACTCCTCAATCTCCCTGCGACCCATGATTCTGTCCCACAGAAACAGTGCAATGTATTCGTCGCACCCTCCTGGACTAGGATACATGGCCTTCTTCAAGTGCGGTTCCACGTTGATGGCATTTTCCAATGCTCGGCTGGTCATGTTGACGAGTTCGTGTTCCGGTATTGTCAAATTGGTCTCCTCGAGGATTTCAGTGGCAGCTGCACCGACAAAGGTCCCCTCTTCGTCAATCATTCCCGCCGGGATCTCGAAAAAGGTCAGACTGCCAGCCGGTATCCGTGGTTGTTCGGTCATGATGACCCATCTCTCGTTTCTGTTCTCCTCCGGACGTAGGATCATGAGGATAGCAACACTGCCGCCGCGAAGGAAAACGACCCCCGGAAGCGACTTCCCATCTTTCTGGTTCTGGACAACCGTTTCCATCAAAACGAACCCTATTTTGCGCGGCGTGCAGTAGTCGAAAAACTCCACAGCCTTGACGTCGATGGATTTGAGACTGTAACGCTCCTTCTCGTCGTGGAATGGATGTTCCGGATTACCTTGCCTCTTTATTGATTGTTGCATAGCCTCAAGCCAGTTTTTAAAAGGCTTAAACTCGAGCAGTAGTTCCCGGGTGATCTCGTGGGGGATGGATACATCGATATTGTCATGTCGAAAGGTCGACATAATGTAGCAAATGTGATGGTATTGGTATAGTATAGACGCAATACTTCAATGAAGATTTCGCTCTTCAAAGATATGACTATTTCGTCAAGTTTTTCCAGACGGACAGAACAGTGATGAACAGAGCAGCTCTAGAAACATGTTGAGTCCTTAGAGGGGAGCTGTGTTATCTCGTAAATGAAATTGCTGGTGTGATATTTGCACATGCAACCATGGACCGATGAGGCTTGGAACCAGCATAGTCTCAACAGCGGTGGTCTGAGCAGGCGCCGTGGCCGAGCGTGGTCTGAGTCGCAGCTGAAGCGAATACGAAGTAGAAGCAGATGGCGCTGCAAACACTTGAGCTTGAATATCCAGATAAGTCCCGCAGAGAGCCAACATGTCTTTAGATGCTGCCCCGAGGAAATTCTGCTTTGACGAGCCAAAGACCACGACAATGATCTGCCAACTCTGTCAAAACATGCTGTATCTTCAGAAGGGACGCATAGGCACGGGCGTCGGAGAGGAACATCTGAATTTCTTCCATCACAAGAATGTGAAGAATCTCCAGGCTTCAGCGGAGCAAGCGTCCTGCTACGTATGTGGCGTCGTTTACGACAGGCTGACGGCCCCGGGGTCTGGACATCAATGGGGAACAGCCCCCGGTAAAAGTACAGCTCTGTCAGCTTCTTTATATCCTTTTCCTGGCGCGGAAGGTCTGTACCGTCTGGACATCAAACTGCATGACGGCCACGTTATTGCAAGCTTTGCGTTGAAGCAACAAGGTATTAATTAAATCTCCCATCATAGCCGTCCGGCGGCTTGAACTAGTGCTGACCATACAAGGCAACGACGATTCTGAATGGGCCCGAGCAGGTCCTGCCAGCGAGAGTACGTCCGACTTGGCTGTACTCGAACTTGCTAAGAAATGGATACAACAATGCGAGGCGGAACATCCCAAGTGTCGTCAGGACACGGATACACCATGGTTTCCTACACGCCTCATCGACATGGAACCTCTCACTAGGAAAGGGGTGAGAGCAGTGAGTCTAGTCTCCACGAAGGAAGACGAGCGCAGAGAGGGCCAGGCGGTTTTTGAAGGGAGATATGTCACTCTCAGTCATCGGTGGGGCACGACCAAGTTCAAGAAACTGACAAGAGACGCCGTACCAAGGTTTCAAGAAGGCGTAATGCTGCATAACTTACCTCTTACTTTTCAACAAGCAATGGATGTAGCCATTGCACTGGGCGTACGCTGGATCTGGATTGATGCGTTATGCATTTTGCAGGAGGACCAGGACGATTGGTTGTATGAGTCTTCCACGATGGATCAAGTGTATTCACACTCATACTGCAATATTTCCGCTACTGCCGCCACAGACGGCTCCCAAGGTCTGTATAGCCACCGGAACAGGTCAAAGCTTTGGACTGATAGTGTGAGCTTGGAGACAAGAGGTCTCCGTGGTGGGGACGCCTCTAACGTTGTCAAATGTAGGGTGGCTAATCTGTCCTTTTGGGACGACGACGTTGAAGACGCGCCTGTCAATAAGCGAGCATGGGTACTTCAAGAACGCCTGTTGGCACCTAGAGTGCTGCATTGGTGCAAGGGCCAGATCGCCTTCGAGTGTCGGACGTTGGACCGAGCCGAGTGTCGCCCTCAACACCTACCGCATTTCCAGTTGAGAGATGGCCAGCTCATCGATCAGGCTCGGTTGAAGGGAATCGATATGGATGTTGCAAGCGATCTCAGACAAACAAGGCTCGCCAACCAGTACGGCTTAAATAGCCCTCAACTGCGCGCGGCGCAGCGACATGTGGACGAGAGCCTCCTTCTCTACGAGATCTGGAAACGAGTGGTGGAGAGATACACGAAGATGGAACTGACCCTGCCAAGCGACAGACTCATCGCCCTGGCCGGCATTGCCAGAATGACGAAGTCCTCCCTCCAATCCCGGGGGTACGATGACACTTATCTGGCTGGTCTGTGGCAGAACTACCTTGCAAGCCAGCTGCTCTGGAACGTCAACGACGGAGACGAAAAGGACCCCCAGCCGTTCGAAAAGACTCGGCTTGAGGATGAGAACTACCGGGCCCCTTCTTTCTCATGGGCTTCGGTCGAGACAGCGCGGGGGGTGACGTTCCCCGATACTACAGATCAAGGACTTTTGATCCGTGTCCTCGTGGTGCGCTTGACGTATCTGCGTGCGGAGGACAAATTCGGTTTGCTCACTGGCGGATACCTGGTGGTAAGAGGTGTCCTCAGGAAGATTCAACTGTATAATGTCCAGCAACGCCGCTTATCCTTTCCTATGGGTTTGGAAATCAATGCAAGTTGGCACAAACCTTGTGTTATTTGGTAACGGTTGCTGACACCGTTTGCGCAGAAGACCTTGATTTCTCGAGGGCTTAGGTTAGCAGCATTCCTGAGCCTCATCGGATTGCTGCCCTCGCTGCTCGTGCACAGAGCCATGCATCTCAGTCAACACTACACGGCGATATTCATTTCCATTTGGTGCATCTCGACGGCTGTCCTCGTTCTCGCGGGTATCGGACATGTGATGTTGGCTTCCTGCAAGACCGAAGACAAACCCCGAACTGCCCGCTACTATTGGCGGATGTTCCGGGACGATCAGCCATCAGGCAAACGCTACCGCATCGTCCATCTGGATAGCCCAGCAAGTTCACCATCAATCTTTGGACCCGACGCCCAAGTCTACTGCCTCCCTACCCTACAAGACAAGGAACGCCTCTGGTGTCTCCTGCTTCAGGCAACCGATGGGAATTTCGGAATCAGATATCGGAGGATTGGCATTGCCAAGGTGCAGAATCTTCACGACCCGGACGTCAAGTCCATCAAGAACCCCCCGGGTGACAATCCTAATCCGCGAGGAGAATACTACTGGGGAACTGAGGGGCGTTTCCGAAACGAAAGCACTATCTGTATCATCTGAAGAGCCTGAAGGGTATTGAGGCGTGCTGGTGCCCAGTGTTGTTCGGTGCTGTGGATTGGGACCTTGCGGGTGGGAATCATTATAGGTGATGGATAGTAGAATAATAACCAACTCTTCCCAGTATGTAATTACTCGAGTGCCCGTCTTGACACTTGACTGTTGATAGGGCCGCAAGCAGAAATTATCACTCAGGAAGGAATGGAACGAGGGGTACCCTTTTTGGAGACTGAGGATATCGCCGAAAGTCATCCATGACTGTAAGATTACTAACCAATACGTATCTTGCTCGACGGTCCAGGTTCGTGGTAGAGGAATAGGACATGCTGATGCCCCAGGGCGAAGTCCTTGTCGACGGCTGAGATACGGTGTTTGCTTTCGACACTGTAGGATATCGCGCACCTGGAATTCACTAGGAAGATCCATAACGCCAGGCAGTGAGTGATGTTGATCTAGCAACACCTGAGCAATAACATGGACTGGTCTGACTGACAGTACCGTTAGCTGCTTTGACAATTCCTTTCCCCTGAGAAAGAGGTCTAGTAGGTGGGGCCGGGAAATTAGGCTATATTATTTTTGTGGCCGAAATTCCAACATCATATCAGCATCATAGCATCAGTGGTTTAGTGGTAAAATCCATCGTTGCCATCGATGGGCCCCGTGTTCGATTCACGGCTGATGCATTCGTGTCATATCCACTTTCTTTTTTGTTGTTTACCATGTGTACTCGGAATGGGTTGTGGTGCGAGAGGGAGCAGCAGTAGATCCGGATGGAATATTTTTGTGTGCGTAGGGTGGGGGCCAGAAGGCCAGTGTACTTGCTGAGATGTACTTGACACGTGAGAGGGAGGGACTCACTATTATCCAGGATGCGTCAGTAGAGTCCGTGAAAAATAGTCCGTATTTGCTACTAAGTGCATTGAATGATGTTTAGAATGTTTACTTCTTTCTAAGTACACCGTATATTCGAGTAAGTTTCGAGCAACTCTGAGTGGCCGGAGTTCGTCTTCATCATTCCCAGGGGAAAGAGGTGGGTGAACCAAATCTTTTCTCGTTCCAGTTGTCGCGATATCCTGACGTATACACAGCACGGTCCAGCTAGTACACTGGCAGGGCTGAAGATGAGGCCGCCGGTATGACACGGAATATTTGCAGCTTCATCGATTCAGCAATGAACGCAGGTGCTTCCTGGTGATTGTTACAATCTTGGCACAACCCATATATACTCCCGATATATCCATTCCAACCGGCCAGGCCGACCAAGCTCACCAGACCGACCATGAGCCGAATCATAGCTTGGCCGAAGCCTTCCTTCTGGCCTCCCTTTCCTTGTCCCTCAGCAGCCGTCGCAGGATCTTCCCACTGGGACTCTTAGGAATGACATCAATGAATTCAACGCCGCCAGCAAGCCACTTGTGCCGAGCCTTCTCCTTCTCGACGTACTTGGCGATGTCCCGCTTGATCAGGGCGTCGTTCTCCTCCAGACCTACGGATTTCGACTTCACGACAAACGCCTTGGGGATTTCGCCGGCACGATCGTCTTGGACGGGGATCACGGCGCAGTCAGCCACGGACGGGTGATTGAGGAGACACGCCTCGAGCTCTGCAGGTGCGACTTGTAGCCCCTGTCTGGTGTTAGAACGCTGTGCGCAAACTGTTTGAAACGGACACTACTCACCTTGACTTTGATCAACTCCTTGATACGATCCACGACCCAGACATGCTCGTTGCCATTCGGGGACACGCGGAACTCGACCTCGTCACCCGTCCGCATGAACCTCCCCTCGGGCATGTCTACGAAGGTCTCCTGGGTGGCCTTGTCGTTCTTTAGGTAGCCAAGCACAACACTAGGCGATTTGACAAGCAATTCACCGGGTTGGTTGTAGCCTGTAATTTCGTTGCCCTCGATGCTCATCACTTTCGCCTCGTACCCGGGAAGCAGGCAGCCGGAGGAGCCGAACCAGATGTCCTTCGGAGACGACGAGCACACGACCGTACACGTCTCGGTCAGGCCATATCCCTGTCGAATCTTCCAGGTCGGGAACTGCGACGCCAGCTCCTCAGCCGTTTCCTTGCCCAGTGGGGCCGCGCCCGTGAAGATGGATGTTACACTGGAGAGGTCGTATTTCTTGGTCAAATCCCTGTTCTTGACCATTGCGATGATGATCGGCGGCACAATATACAGCGTGTTGATCTTGTAGTTTTGAATCGCCGAGAGGTAGTTATTCAGATCGAATCTAGGCAGGATGATGACTTGATCACCCTGGTACGTAGAGGCATGGCAAATCACAATCAGGGCGTAGATATGCGACTGAGGCAGCAGCCCGAGCGCGACCTCGCGATACCCCGGTCCATTGGCCTCGCGAGCCGGTTTGTCATACACTGAGATCTGGAGCGTGTTTGCGATGACGTTGCGATGGGAAATCATGACTCCTTTCTAATGTGTTCGCGTCAGGACTGCTTGGTGCACCGGGTGCTTTACTTTGCATTGTGGGCGGGAATGCTTACCGGTAGTCCAGACGTGCCGCTCGAGTAGCACAAAAACGCGGTTTGCCTTGCGCCTTGGCCCTTCTCCCACTTTATTGGTTCGAGCTCAGGCAAGGACTCGCCTTCTTTGATCAATTGTCTCAGAGTCTTGAATTCCTTGGGGATAGGAGGATCGTTCGGCATCTCGCAGATGTAGACCTTGTGCTTTGGAATATTTGCTTTGGCGGCAGCGTCCAAGGCGGTTTGCAGCAAGGGCATGACGGTAAAGAGGACTTGGGAGCCAGAATTGGTCAGTTGATGCCGTAACTCGTCCGCGTTGTAGGCCGCATTGGCGGGAGATGATACGCCGTTGAGTCTGTGGATCGCCCAGTTCAAGGTCATGATATCGATCTACATGGCTGTCAGATGCGTGTGCGTTGCGAAACCTGTCATGTCCGGGGGAGTTGGCATACCGTGTTCAGCGCAAACACGCCTGCAACCTTGTCATATTCCGTGCCGGCATTGACCTTCCAGCCAAATTCCTTCGCCAATGCGCGAGACAGACTGTCCACATCCTTTTTCTGCTGTGTCGCCGAGATGGACTTCCCTGTCAGACCACAGGTGTAGGCGGCCTTGGATTCGGCGAAGGGTAGTCGACCGTGTTTCTCGTCCAGCATGAATTCGCATATCGGGACCGTATCTGGGACTTCCGGGAGTTGGGCTACCCAACTCATGGGCTTGAACACCATGATTGCGATTGTAGGCCGACCGCTCAGTCAACTCAACGGACGGCGGAATTGAAGAATTGCAGTCACAAGGAAGATCTACGCGGCGGAGAGTGTGTCTCGTAGCGCCAGAAAAAAAAACCTACTCTCTCCAGATCGCAGGATAGGCCAACAAAGACAGAAATCAACGGTGGGAACGGTGTCGGCCCGGATGAGCTCCATGGGATTGGGAACGCGACAGCTCTCTGGGCTGGGCTGGGATGGGCCTTGGGTGGTTCTTTACCCGAGGTAAAGGAAACTCGTCGTCTTAGCGCAAGCTTTTCCCCAGGAGGATGACCTAAGGACTGTTGTGCACACGTTTATTGCGGACGTGGCTACTCTCCGCCGGCCTCTCCACCGGGGCTCGCAGTCAGACTTGGCTGACTCATTGGGCAGGTGGACATTGAGCTGCATCCTGAATGCGGATCGGCAGCTGCTCGTGACCTGCCACCACAGACGCCGCCGAAAAATGCGCGGCGGTGCTGGACCGAGGCGCGGGGAAATTCGGAAGGACAGAGAACAGGAGCTGACTATGACTTTCAATTCATCGACGCTGGCCAACAACGTGCATGTTCGGTCTCTCACGAAGAAGGGGCGATTTCTTTTTCTACTAAATGTGTACGAATCCTGAGAGCGACGGACAGTTGTAGTTATAGATGTGGTGGGAGTAGAGCCGAAAGATACAGTACAGCAGCCCACAGGATCGGAAAGAAATTTCCGGATTCTGATAATGGTCCAGCTTACTGCGTATGACCAACATCGCTGTTATCCTGTATGAAACACTTCCTTCCACCTGGCGCTTGCCAGCAGGACAATTGTGTCGATTTGCTATCGACACTGTGAATTGGTTTATCCCCGAGTCCAGGTTTAGTTTCAGCCATGTCTACCACGATGCAGTTCCCAGATCTAGAGTGCATCCTGTTTGTCGTCGAGGACTTCAAAGACCGAGCTTCTCCCACGCTCATGACTCCGTTAAACATGTGAGCACAATGACAATGTCTGCCACAATCCAAATTGCATTTCGATCGAAGCAGATAAGTTGTTGTTATGCTAAGAGGCGATGTCATCTCACCGACATTTGAAGACGCGCTCGGGTAGAAAAGCAGGCAGAGATTCTGGGGTTAACAAGACCACGAAATGATGGGAGTGTCTATTAATCGATCTGATCGCAACGAACCTGTAAATACCTTTTCTGAGATGGTCAAGACGTGTATGGTATATCAATTGATTGGCATAGGACTGTCTTTGCGTGGTGGTAATCCCACAGTGGCATTTACGCTTAAACAACGTGTTTCCTTAGGCCGAGTTCGGAGTATGTTGCATGCAAATGCTCTCTTATCTACCTTGCGACCTCCTCATCAACGTGGTGTCGAGGCCAGTAGCAGTCATGGACGGACAAGACCGTGCTCGTGGAAAACGCTGATGGTCTTTCTCTACGCTCAAAGCGAGGCATCAGGAAAGTGACCCTGAATTGAGAACAAGCAATGCAGATGATCACTGCTCTTTCTTCCATCCTTGCCAGGAATACTCCGTCCTGGACCTTATTGATCCTTAACCGAGCGCTCATCGACATCGATCTTCATGCAGATTAACGAGGTTCGGAGAGTAAAGAGATGAGATGTGGAACCTGGAATGCAACCCAAAAGGCTGAGCGCCAGCCTTGGGCAGAACCCTGAAACAAAATGACGTGATGGCTGCTATTCAAGCTTTGGCTCTTCGCGCTTGCTCGTCTCCATGTTCGTCTTCCGCAAATTAAACCATTCTTGATGAAACACGGTCGTCGCTAACGCAGACACGTGAGACCGCTTAGAAGCAGTACCCGCACAGTTGAAATGACAAAATATCGAGATTAGAAAGTTGTACTTTTGGCATTATTATAGAGTACGACGACTTATTCCTTGACATGTTCAGACGGGCATGGGTCATTGGGCTACCATCAGAGGACAGCATGGATCTGTGATAAGGGTGGCGATATTGCTGGTGACCTTCTGTTCACTGAGTGCACGGGCTCTCTTCTTCACGTTACACAAGCCGATGCAAATGCCGACTTGTTCCTAACCCGATAGAGCATCCACTTTCGGCTTTCACATGTTTGTCGGTGTTGGACCGAATTACGTGAAAAGAGAGATAGCACCAGTACCTCGTACGGGAGTTGCATTTCCAGATCCGCTGCCTTTGTCAAAGTCGCGAAACAAAAATACTCGCACCAAGAAATAGAGGGGCTGGGTTGCCAAATTTTAATGCTTGCAGTGGGACCATCAAATCTAGACCTTGTTCGAAGCCAGCTCCCAAGTGCAAGTATGTCCAAATCCAGTATCCGCTGGCTGTTATACAGTAGCCAGGTTCAATCGCGCAGTAGTCTGCGACCACGGTGAGACTAGCAAGTATAGCTAACGCCGCCAATCCAGGTCTTATCTAAACATCGCTGGCTGATAAGATGGTCGTTCCGGTCAGATGACATTCAAGTGTTGGGACCAGTTGTGAAGCTTTCGATCAATCTCAGACTAGTAATGTGAGCGCATGTCGCGCATGTCGCGGGTAAGAGCCGGAAATATTCTCCACCCCCGCACTTCGAGGGATGTGCATCAGCTTGTCCAGGTGCTTTCTATTCGACAGGAGGGCCGGTACCCGACTGTTTGAGATGAGACATAGCCAGTGAAGTAGCTCCCCATCACACTTTTTGCGGAAGAAGCGAAGCACACCACAGGCGTAGTTTGAGCCGGCCCTGGAAAAGTATGTTGATTTTCGCCACATGCTTGCACAAAGAGGTTGAAAGCCAGCTCTGTCGGAAGCCAGCTCGAAAGTGTCAGGCACGTGGGGTCTGAGTAGACGGTGAACCGGAGACACTCGAACGAAACCAGGAGGGTCTCAAGGCAAGCCTTGTGACACAGTTGAATCTCGCGCGTGGCGGTGAAATCGAAAGCCATGAGCATATCCGAGCAATGCTGTAACGAAAATCAGATCGGCAGAGCTCTTGCATACTTCGCTCCAAGCCAGCTCGACCCGGGCGCAAAACAGTGCGGGCGCCACATTGGGAAGGAGTAATGCGAAGGACATTCTGCAGTTGCGGCAGCTAAAAGGCAGATACCGTCCATCAAGGGCCGAGCACCGCGCGACCACCAAATCAGGCTCTGTTTCATCTCGCGAAGAACAGCTGCATGGGGTTCATAATTCGCCAGTGAACGGTTCACCTCCGTATGCAGTTTGTTGTGTGAAGCAACTTTCCAAACGGTCGGGAAGCAGCAACACAAGATGCAAGGACAATGGCTCTGGGACGAATCTGGGCAGATGTGGAGCTAGAAGTCTAATGTTGTACCGCAGGATCGAGTCGTGCTACAGTGTATGAAGAGGTCACGCCCAAGCTTGTACACAGTAGAACCTCGGATTATGTGACCGTTCGGAGAAATTTCACAAGAACTTTTCTGGCGAGAGCAAGGAGCTGTGAGGAGGGATTGACGAGCCTTGCAGCAAAGAAAGAGAAAGCCAAAGTGGGCTGTTGCTTGGATATCAGTCATTGAAACAGACCATTATGGTCTGACCACTGGCGATTTCTCGCGGGAATGAAGGCCGTGGTGCACGTCCTATATAACAATGATGAGTATTAGGTACGTGGCAATGGGTGCTCGTACTCTGAGATAAATCTTAATCAAGAGCTCGCGGATAAGAATGTTGAGTGCACTGTGAGTTGTCTCAATGAAGCTTCCTCAGAGCCAGGACAGGCACATGAATGTTTGTGTTTGGTTATTTGATCAAAGGATTCGACTTGCATGAGAGAGTTCCTTGGCTGGTGCTCTGCCTTGTGGACATGGTGCACAGTTACACGCTATGGTGGAGGAAGCTGGAGATCTGCTTTTACCGTACCACGAAAATCCCTGTAAATTTCATTGTCCGTGACATTCTAACCAGGCGCGGTCTAGGCACAACTGGGGCAGCTGCAGGTCGAGGGAATCGTCGTCGTCAGTGAGTTTCTTGACTTTCGGCTGCCACATCAATCAGCGTCATCAATTTCATGTCCCGGCTCCGCCCTGAATTCACACAGCTCCCTGTCACCTCATTGCCTCGATCTCACAATTTTTTGTCAGTAGCTTTTTGCCAGTACTCGTGAACTTCGACCGAACAGCTCAACTTCACTCCCTCATTATCTGCTCCTGGCTTTTGATGGTGATCTTTGCTCACCTTCTGATATTAGCAGCGGACCACCTCTCCAAGGGTTGTTGCTTTTTCTCGACCGTGTCCCGTCCTGCCCAAACCGGCCACTGAAGGATCCACACCGGAAATAAGACAATCGTCTATCACTCACTTTCGGTCAGTCTCCCGCTAATCCTCCTTGCGAACCTGCATCCTCCCAGTCTTTTGCAACCTTGCTTGCCGCTTTCCCATCTCGCCTGGCGGCTGAATTCGCGAGCTCCTCCTGCACCTTGCATCTCCTCTCAACGTGAGGGTCGCTGCCAACATCTTTCACACCACCTCCACTCTCTTTCAAGCTCTGCTTTAAACTCATTGTTGCGGCCAGCTTGTCCTGCCTTCAGCATCTGCAGGCTGTAAGGCATAATTCTCATATGGAGTAGACAGGCTGCCATCGAGCTCTTGGGTCGCATCCCATTTCAGACGCTGGCCAAGTATCCCACTGCCACGACCAAGTCTCATGTCCAGACGCGCAATTCGGTCCGCGATTGCGCCCAACTCGACAAACAACAACCGTCCTTCAACGCGTCGCAACGGATATTTCTATTGAACAAGAAGCAGCTCGAGATCGGATCTCGAGTCGATACTTCTACCTTTCGACGCAGCTCAAGGTGGTCCCGACCACAACCTCTTGACGAACCTCTTGACGACTTCCTCCACTCCAGCTCACGTTGGATGCAATAATCCAGCGACTCAACACCTGCCTCGATCAAAAGGGTGGTAGTGCCGAAGGGCTCTCGCTTGCGGACACACCGAGTGCACTGCGATGCAGCAATAGATGGAATAGCTCCCTTCCTCTAAATGGTCGCCTTAATCTTCCCGGGCTCGTCTTGGACAGTCCTCTTCCTTTACACGGCTGTGTTCTCACTATGGCCTTCGCTGTGTCAATGCCTTGACATTTCTTATTGCTCCCCGGAGAACAACGCGGGCAGCTATCCAAGCTGTAAGCATCCCCCTGTCCTTGTGGCCTAGTTACTGACTACTGGCTCCAGTCTTCAGCCAATTTCAGTCGAATGGGTTATGCCAGGGCCATTGTCAAGGCTCCTACGCTTTTGCGGTCCTCCAAGGCTACTATTGCTGGTGCTCCAACTACATTCCCACGTTGCAGGAGAGCACTTACGACTGCAACCAAGTATGTCCCGGCTTCGGCTCCGAGTGGTGTGGTTCCACGGATGATGGCCTCTATGGATATTACCTCCTGAGCGCAGGAGTCCCCTTGGGAACCTCTGGTACTGGTTCGAGTACACCATCATCAACATTATCTCAATCTCCATCGGTTAGTATTGATACCTCTACCTCTCCATCCACATCCGCATTGGACACTGGGTCCTCCACATCCTCCCGTTCCCCCTTCACCTGGCCAGCGTATCATTCCTCTTCAGTGATAACACCTGGACCCTCCCAGAGCTCTACCGAGGCTAGCATCGTGACTTGGTCAAGTGATAGTTCGTCGACCTCAACAAGCTCTCTTGTATGAGAACCCGATTCTAAAAATTACCCTTCTCTCGCCCTCAACCCTGACCCATTCTAACATTCTTTGCTGACGAGATGTGAACCCAGACATCATCAACCCCTCCACCTTCTACAGATCCCCCGCCTTCGCCGTCTACTCCGGCACCTACGGAGATATACACGAGTGTCACCACCGTGACGGGCAATGTCCGTACCGTGGTCGTGACACCGACTCCCGCCGCCTCGTCGGACGCCACGTTAGGGCAAAGCTCTACTGGTGGCGGTGGCGTTAGTACTGGCAAAGTTGTCGGCATTGTCCTTGGCGTCGCTCTTGGCATTGGCATTTTGATCGGGATTGCGCTCTACCTTTGGTTCCGGCGGCGGCACAAGAAATTGCAAGAGCAACGCGGACCAGAAACGGCTTTCGTCCCTCGAACTGGAGATACCTCCCCTTCCAACAATGTCCCGTCTCGGCAAGTTAGTCAAATGTCGACGGCTGGATTGCTGGGTTCTAAAGCCCCCCGCATCAACACCTCTTTTGGGTTGCTGGGCAATGATCTTCGGAGCGCTGATACAACCATTTCATCCACCTCGGCATCCGATCGCCGGAGTGTGGTCACGGATCAAAGATTGAACCCGTATGCTTTGTACATGAGTGAGCAGGGTCGCATTAGCAACGTGTCCCTCCAAGACAATCAAGACTATTCGAGGCAACTACGGGTAAGTCTTGTTCAGCAAGCCGGTCAGAACTTGACGACTGATTGTGTTCTAGGTGGCCAATCCAGATTAATTCGATTCGACAACCGGTCTAAAGCCGGCTAACACACATCTGATTGCAAGGTCGCGAGACCCACGGCATACGTCTTTTCGGAAGAAGATCGAAGAGCATACCATACCCCGGGGCGAGGCAGCAAAGACTCGCCACCACAATTCAGTCTCATAGGGACAATATCGGACCCACAAAAGACGATGATTTTGCTACTGAAGCAATGACCTTTATGACGAGACGAGGTACCAGCTTCTGACCACTTGCAACAATGGACCCATGCACGTTGATCGGCATTGGAGGCGTTTATGAGGCGACTGTACATTTAGCATAGCGAAGAGGGCGTATGGTAACAGGACACGCACGACGGGTTTTTGTATGCAGTAGGGTCAGGCGTTCGATATACGATGGCGGGATAGGGAGCACACAAACGGCGACTTCTGGAGCATCGGCCTGGTGTTTCCAGCATCTCCATAATGTACAAGGATTAGCGCTGTGACTATGGCCGAGTTGACGTGTACAGGATTTAGCTCGGTCGTTCATGGGCTCGGGAAACTGCACAAAGAGGTTATATAGATGAGCTGAAGACAAAGGTGCAATCTTTTGACTCTGTTTCACGCCACGGACATTTGCTCAAGTGACCTGGAAGAGACGCA
Organism: Capronia americana; assembly: GCA_016110215.1. Classification (NCBI taxonomy): domain Eukaryota; kingdom Fungi; phylum Ascomycota; class Eurotiomycetes; order Chaetothyriales; family Herpotrichiellaceae; genus Capronia; species Capronia americana. The sequence continues at coordinate 56,882 of JADWQD010000010.1, forward strand.
GAGAAAGAATCTGGACTGGGGTTGATGCCCAACTGGTGGTGGCAAGGCTGTGAGGATCTGCTTTGGCTTGGGCTTCGACCGACATTCAGGCTGAGATTCTGAGTCCCTGAGTTTCGGGCCAACCCGTCTCCAAGCATCTTTGTGCCTGATTTTCGTTGCCTTGCTCAAGTGTGTCAAAGATGACAGCTCCCCGTTACACCTGCAAGCCTCCCGAGTGAGAAGCTTCCAGAAGACGAGACCGGTCTACCTAGGCTGGAGTAGCAGTCGGCTGTTGAGAACAGAACAAGCCTGATGCAGTGTTCTGATTGTCCTTTGCATTAATCAAGTGTTGTGTCAAAAGAGCGGCCCCCGCTCATTGGGCTCCGGTGACGTAACCACCAAGTCACGCAGTGGTGATTTCATTCAAGCACCCCGTTGCTATTCGTGTATGGGTTTCGTTGGCCCAAAAAGCCTGCACATGCCCCCAGCGAGCGCCGCGCAGGCCACCGAAACTAGAAGCAGGATCCCAGCTGGGCTTCTCACCTCACCCATCGTGACAACCCAATCTGCCTTCTCTCAACCACCCTTTCTTTTGCTTGCTGCAACGGCCTTTCGCTTCTTGTTCTTCACTTGGCCCGCTGGCGGCACAGCCTTTGCAGCCATATATGGTATAAATTTCTCCAGGGCCTCGCTTTTTCGGACTCGATACCGCAGGCACCCCGCCGAGCCAAACTGCCAACTCACGTTACTTGCCTCCAACTGCACGTATCTCAACCTCGATTTGACAAGCTGACCAAGCTGTAATATGGCAGGACGTCGATATGCCGACGACGTCTCAGTCGACCGCTACGAGGACCGACGGGAAAGTCATGTCTCACGAAATGGACGACGCTACTACGAAGACCGCTACGCAGAGGAGGAGGTAGACTACCGCCGCTCTACGCCCCAACCTGCTCCTGTCCGAGAAAGAGAGACGATAGTGCGTGAGGAGGTCCGTGAACGGCCTGGACGTACCCCTGCCTTCCTTGAAGAGGGCTATGGCCGAACCTCGGCTGGTCCTGTGGTTCTGCGGAAGCGGGAACAAGAGGATTTCGAGTTTGCTCCTCGACCTCGCCGCCGGTCTCCTTCACCCGAACCCGAACGGAAGGTGGAAAAGGAGGAAATCATCATTCGACGGGACGAGTCTGAGGTACGGGCCCCTCCTCCGCGGCCAAGAGAGCGGGAGCGAGATGTCGACCGTGAAGAGATCATCATCCGTCGAGACGAAAGGGAGCGATCAAGGCCCCCTCCCCGATTCCGAGAAAGAGAAGTCGACCGTGAGGAAATCATCTTCCGTCGAGATGAGAGAGAACCTGAGCGGCTTCCACCTCCCGTCCGTGAGCAGAACCGTGAAGAAATCATCGTTCGTCGGGATGAACGCGAGAGAGATGTTCGACCGCCGCCCCCAAGGGAGGTCAACTCCTCGAGGGAGGAGATCGTCATCCGGCGCGACGAGCGGGAGCGCGAGGCGGTTCGCTCACCGCCGCCACGGGGGGTAAATACCTCCCGGGAGGAGATTGTCATCCGCCGCAACGAAGAAGAAGACCGCCGTTCGCGCTACTATGACGACGACGATGTCATTTCCAGGAGAGGTGACTACGATCGGAGACCCGCCCGGGCTGAAGTTGACAGGCAAGAGATCATCATCCGCCGTGATGAACAGAATGACACCCGGCGCTACGACGACTATCCGTTGACACGACCAAAGTCGCACGAGCGAGCCAGATCAAGGGCACGACGATCGAGTGACGCCTCTAATGACGAGATCATCATTCGGCAAGAGGAGCGGGAAGGGCGCAATGGCACCCGCAATCAGCAAGAAATCATCATCCGAAGAAGTTCTCGCTCTCGGTCTCCTGCCACGTCGGTGACGTCTGCTCGCACTGCGCCCCCTGTTCCTCTTCCTCCCCCGGAGCCCCAAGTCATTAATGCGCCAACCATCCATCAAGAGGTCATCACACATCACCGCCACATCGACCACGGCTTTGAAGTGGCAATTCCTACACGGCCACGAGTGATCGAGAGACCACCATCGCCACCAAGTCCCCCACTTGCACCCCTTCCACCCCCGCCACGGGAGCGAGCTCGATCGGAGGAGCGGATTGAGATCAGCAGGACGCAAACCCGTAACGGCCGCACTGATACCGAGGACATCGTTATCGACCGGAAAGAAAGGGATGCGCCAATCACACCGAGAAGTATGACGCCGTACAACCCTCCTCCGCCAGCACGTGAACCGTACTACGAGCCTGCACCACGTCGTGAAGTTTACCGTGGCTATGACCGGGACGTGCAAGAAGAGGCAGAATTCTACAACGCCCGTGCTATGGATCGCGCTTACATTGGTGAGAGCTCCCATGGAGCGACCCGTGATTGGGCGGTTGTCGATGTCCCTCCTGGCACCAGCCGTGTGCGACTGGAGGGGGCTGGCGGGGCAAGCCAAGAGATTACCTGGCAGAGATACAATGGAGTGAGACGCAGCAAGTTCATTCCTGACGGAATCGATGATGGCTACGACATGGCCCCTGCTCGGCCTGCTCCTTTGCCGGCGCTGGCGCCTGCACCTGTGCCTGTGCCCCTTCCACCTGCCGCACCCCTGCCGTCAGCGAACGGAGAGATAGGGCGCCGGTATGGCAAAGAGCGTAATCCCAAAGAGGGCTTGTGGACAGAGGTAACGAAGGATCTGGTTGTCAAGGAAGCCATCCAGGAAATGGGCTACGAGTTCGAGGAGACCGACGACTTCTACTACATTATCGCCTACCTGCGCTACGTAAGTACACAAATTTCTGTCTGTGCAGAAGATACTGACCGAACATCACAGGAGGATATTGCACGACTGGTAGGCTTGTCGGATGACATCCGCAAAGAGCGTCGCAAGCGCATCAAGGAGATCGAGTGGGAGAATAGAGTCCTCCCGCCTCCCATTGAAGAACCTGCACCTCGTCCGCTCGCAATCGAGCCGCCGCCACCGCATCGGCCTCGCCAAGAATGGGATCGAGAGGAAGAGCGGTATATCGAGCGCGAAGTTCTCTATCGGGGCGGCCGACCACCGCCACCTCCGGGCTGGAGACGTTGAGACCAGAAATTTCCATAAATCTGTTCTAGATTGGTTAAGTTGACGATGTGATGTCTGATGACCTGGCAATAATGCAAGAAGAGCATGCATGAATTCCATTTGTTTGGTGGGACGCATTTGAGCAAGCGTGGGTGTATGTCGGGTTATAACTTAGCGAAGAAATGATGTCGAAATGAGATGAATGTCCACAGTCCAGATTTGTTTTCACCGCGAGTCATTGCATTCCAGGCAGGATGGACTGTTTTCCAAGCCTGTCTGAATTGGCCGCAGGCGATTGCTGTCGTACAGCAAGGCAGACCACACAACGGTACACAGACCTCTTAACACAACTGAAGTTTCCAATTCCACGGCGATTGATATAGGTACATAGCTGACTGAACACCCCGACCTGACCGGGGCATCGGATCTTCAACTCGGTCTTGCATAACCCCGTCTTCCACCATCCGCCACGGAGCAGTAGGACAGGACAGGACAGGACAGGACAGGACAGGACAGGACGTAGGACTTTCAGACCAAGTTGTCAAGGACTACGGAATACCGACTGGGCGTGAGGATTTGGGATTGGGACTGGCGCTGGCACTGGCATTGGCATTGGGGGTTTGGATAGGATGTGTGAAGTATGTACGTACGTACGTATGCGACCGCCAGGGGGTTTTTGCTCGAGCCATCCAAGATCACAGTCATCGAAGACCATATCTGAAAAACTGTTGCTTGGGTACTAACTAACTAGTACAGCATATCTAGCCACTTTGGTGCCTGGGGTATCTCGGAGAATAGGCTAGTCGTTGTGCAATTGACTGACCGACAGACCGACCAGAAGGTCATTCTTCATCTCGCTCCTCCCCTCGTCTCTCCTCTGCGTCTGAAACCACTCGTCTAATACAGATGCCGCAAAGTGGGGTCGTTCGCGATCATGCTCCGGTAGTCACGCCACCACTGAGCCACCTCCTCCCGCTGTTCGTCCCGCTCGATCTGCCATGAGGCTGTCGGGGCCGGGCCACCACGCCGCAGCGCCAGTTCCGCCAGCACGTCCGTGTCGCTCTTCCTCTCCAGGGCGAGGTAGTACATGTCCTCGAGCAGGTCCATGTATTTGCCCGGTCGGCTGGTTTCCGTGGCGCGGAGGAGTTTGTGCATGAGATAGCAGCGGAAGGTGTAGGCCCACTGGGATGGCACTTCCTCGAGGATGACCAGCGTGAGTGTGATGCGTTTGTAGCGGCCGAAGAAGTCCTTGATGCCCATCATGTTGGTGCCGAGGCCTTTCTTCTCGTAGACCGCGAGGATGACGTGGCTTTGCGGCGCGTCCGGTTCGGCTTCGTAGGCGTCCAGAGCGGCGCGGAGGGTCAGGATTTCGTGGTGGCCGCGGGTCGCGAGGTCCTCGATGTCGGCTTCGAGTCGGCAGCTCGTGAGGTTGATGCTTACGAACTCCGAGGCCGAGGCACAGGGCGAGGGTGGTGGTGGTGGTGGTTCGGTCTCAGCGTCGGAAGAGGGAGAGTTTGAAGACTGGGCTTGGGAAGGGGAGGAGGAAGGGACACGCTCACGGTCACCGCCGTTGGACGGAGGAGTGGCACATTTGTGATGGGACAGTGCGGGATGGACGTCTTGGATGATGAACTTGTATGTGCCTTTGTTGTGTTCGGCGTTTGCTTCCTTCTCGCCTTGGTTTTGAGCGTAGCTGGTGCGGGAGAGGACAATGACGGCTCGGAGGCGGTCGGTGATTTCACAGCGTTGGCCCGCCATCGTGGCTTGGTGATCTGGGTGACACTCAAATGGGGGGGAAGCTGGATTGAGAAGACAGAGAAGACCACAAGCAGGAGTGATCGCAGCTGTGTTTGAGGATAGGGTGTCTTGCTTCATGCAGGCCTCCTGGAGGAGGCTTGTAAAGGCGTGAACTTTGCTCATCAAGAAGGGCGGCAGGACAGACGATGTCAACGAGTCAACGGTTGTGAGTGACATTGTAGCCGACAGAAAAACAGAACCAATACAGTGAATCGCAAGTACAGGACACATGATCCACGGGGAGGACTATTCATACCAGAGAGAACGTCCCGGGGCGGAGCGTTGATGCCAGAGATACGTTTTGGATTCTTCCAGCAGCGGAAGAGCATTTCTTGCTTCAAGCAACACGTGGTACTGAATGCTGTCCACATCCATCAGGGAGACTTGGATCCGCAGCGTCTGGCTCAAAGATACTGGATCCTCCAGGCCATGGGCTGCCAAGTACTTTGTGGAATACACAATCAGGCCCGAGGTCGTCGTTTGGGACAGTCGGTGAACAGTCACAGGTGGAAGTGTCCATGTCGCCAATGTCGGCAACTGGGACAAAGAATGCCAGAGCTGGTGCCTCTGGGGATGAGCCTTTGATTGACATAACTTGGACCGTCTTATCCTCTGAACCCTTTTAGCTATTATCCTTATGGTGGGCTGTGGCCACCGGGTCTTGGAGCAGGAGCTGGATCACCCATTGCCTGGAAACTCATCTTGAGGACACCTTGATATTGAGGGAGCGGCCCAGCGAGCCTGAAAGCCATCATTCCTTGAACGAGCATTGAACTTGGTCTGTTGTTGTTCGGCGTTGGTGGCCAAGCCTTGGCAGCAAGCCAGCGATGTTCAAATGACCATCAATTCACACTGAAATCATTTGCTCTGCTCACTGGATTCTGATTCAAAGTACATACAGAGTGTACAGTATATCGCAGGCGCACCATGGTCTTTGTTCGTGCCCAGATTCCATGGACGCAAGTCATTTACGCAGCCACAAGCGAGGAAGCCCTGTCAACCTCATTCTTGCACTTCCTTGCACAGCCCACCCGCTAGCCACAATCCTCCAAGTGCCACTATCTTCCAGGTGAGGGCGTACATGCCCTTTGAACAATAGATAAAAGCACCCAGCACCCAGCAGCAACAGGCTCATCTCGTCCTCGGTGTCTGTGGTATTCCGCTATCTTTTCGGCCGGAGGAATCTCCCCCTCACGGCTTTCCACTGACAACTCTGTCAAAGGAGAAAAGAGACATGTCCATCCCCTACGCTGAAGAGCTGGAAGCTGCCCTCCGCGCCGTCCACCTCGCTTCCCACGCAACCAAATCCCTGCTCCCTTCCCAGGACAAAGGGTCAAGTTGGAAATCTGACCACAGCCCCGTGACGGTGGCCGACTACGCATCTCAGGCCTTGCTCATCGCCACCGTCGCTCATTCCTTTCCCAACGACCACTTCCTGGGTGAAGAGTCGGCCGCCGGGCTGCGCCACAGCCCTTTGCTCGCTGAGCAGGTGTGGCATCTTGTGTCGGAGACGTTGCGGCAGAGCCCCCACCCCGAAGCCGCGGCACTCCTGGGTGATGAATTGAAGGGGGTGGACGATGTGCTCCGGTACATCGACATGGGCGGAGAAGGCATGGGTGGGCCCGACAGCGGGCGCTTGTGGGTGTTGGATCCGCTCGACGGGACCGCGGCGTTTTTGAAGGGCACCCAGTACGCCTTGTCGCTTGCTCTGCTGCAGAATGGGACGCAACAGGTCGGGGTGGTCGGATGCCCGAATCTGCTGTTTGAGGCTGCTGCTGCTTCTCCTTCTGCGTTTGTTGAGATCAGCGAGAGCCTCGTCGACACTGACGGCCACGGCTGCGTCCTCAGCGCGGTCAAGGGCCACGGGGCGTTTGTGCGCAAGATGGGAGCCAAGGACCATCTGGGTCCACCGAGGAGGGTGGCGATGATCGAGAGCAATGATCCAGGTATTGCTGAGCGCATCCGCCTCGTCCAGCCGAGCAACAAATCCTACGATGCAGAGAAGGAACAGGAGTTCGCGCGGCAGGTCGGCGCTCCCTGGCCCGGCACGCAGCTCTGGTCGTCGCAGATGAGGTTCGCAGCCCTGGCCATCGGCGCTGGAAATGTCCAGGTGGCATTTCGTATCCCGCGGGACTACCACTCGTGCGTCTGGGACGTGGCCGGCGGCGCTTTGCTTGTTGAAGAAGCAGGCGGGAAAGTCACCGATGCCGATGGAAAGGAGCTGGATTTCACGCGAGGGCGCAGGCTCGAGAACAATTGGGGCATTATCGCGGCACCCGCGGCCATGCATTCCAAGGTGTTGAAGGTCGCGAGAGCGGTGGACGAGGCTGGCTAGACTTATCAGGACCATGCTAGTCACTAGTCCCTCCCACTTTCAACTGCCAGATTGATAAATCAGAGAGGCCTACGATGACGAAGACGTTGACGACGACGGTAACGACGGACATGACGATGCTTTTTCGATCTTTACTAGAATCCTCCCATCGCTGCGAACGCCTCTGTCGTCACACAGACGGATGAACCTGTATCCCTGCCGTAACCGATCGAGCCGGATGCATGCAAAGGCGATGAGACTATCTTTACCGATCCTACGATCTTTCACTTTCAACCTAGGCAGAACCAAATGCGATTTGTTACTCGAGGCACGTAGAAACACAGGATATATGACACGGACAGGACTCGAACGAGGAAGAGAAACAAACAGAACGACTTACCGCAGAAAGCTGAGTTCTTCAGCCACGTCCGAAACCAGGGGAAAACAAAGTCGTTCTCGCTGAAAGTCGGGATTTGGGCCCTTGCTTGGTGCCGAGCGCTGTTTATACGTTTTAGGCCTTTGTGCTGTCTTTTGGTCGGTGACGCTCAGGCTGTCAGCGGACCTCTCGCTTGGTATCATGAGGTGGAGGTCGCACGTCACGTAGGGATTGATTCGGTCGTGAGCACCAGTGGAGGGCCGGATGTGCTGGCCCGCGAACAGCGTCAGGGTAAGGGACAGACTGCGTCGTTTGAGCGTCGAGTCCGCTGCTGTGAAGGGAGTCTTTCCCCCGCCTGACGACGCCGAGGCGACCTCATCGGACCTGTATCCCTCAGGCTTGAGGACCCAGCCGGATTCGTCGGCGAACATGCCCTCATTGAGCATCATGCCCCTGTCCAGGCGTTGCCAGTTCATCACCACCATCTGGATCCCCTGCCGCCAGAAAAAGCAAGGGTTGAAGTTGGACGAGTCCACGCGCCGCCCGGACGGGAAGACTCGCATCAGGAAGCTTCTGTTGTGCGCGAATAGTAAGGCCGCGTCGTTCTTGTGAAGTCGCCGGATCGCTGCTTCGGACAGAGAGAAGATGTGCGTGGGCAGGGAGGCTTCGGGCTGCGAAAAGTCCCGAAAGGAGTACCCTTGGGTATACACGGCCAAGGAGCTCAGCAAATCGATGACCTTGCGCATCGGGGGCGGTCCCGGATTCTTAGGCCCTTGACCACCCTCGGTCTGTCCACTCTCTGCGCAATGATCCAGCGGTGGGCCCTTGACTTTGATCAGGAGCTTTCGCCGCAGCTCGTGAGGGCTGGGCAAAGTCCCCAAGGATGTCGTGTTCATCGAATCCATGTCCACGAGGAATTCCCGCCAGATTTCCCGCATGATTTCGACCATGACCTCTTGCTGTTGGGGACTCGCGTGGACTTCGAGGCTGATGATTACTGGTAGGTCGCTTGAGACAAACGCGGTCTCGCGGATGGCATGGCAGACGTCTCGAAACGGGACGCCTTTACTGAAGCTGGGACCGTGCACGACCCGTGGCTCCCGCCTTTTTGCAGACGGCGTCGAGATTCCGTCGGTGTTCGGTGGAACCGCTGAGAGGGACGGGTTTGTGGTGGACGAGAGATTTTTGGAGGTCAGGCGTGGAACCTGACACAGCCAGGCCAGCGATGAACCAGACGATTTTCCCTGGATGCCTCGAGACCGCATGGTTACTTTCCTCTCTTCATGAGTGTCCGATTTCGGCGTCGACGGACGGCTTGCTGTATCCCTTTCTGGGCCACTGGAACATTCCGCGGCCGATATGCCATCCCACACGTCGATTTCAATGCATCTACAGCCCCGTAAAAGCGCCTGCAGTATGGTCAATAAAAGTATTTCATGGCGACTTGTCTTTTGCCTGAAAGGAGGACCCAGTCTTTGGTATCATGAAAACACGTCCCGCAAGAAAGATAACACGCATCCCATTCCCAACCAAGGTGTGGAAACTCAACTCGGAATTGCATAGAGAAACGTAATGAAATTGCTCGCACATACATTTCGATAGGGCTCGACACTGGCTTTGCTCGTGAGCTGATTGCCTGTGATATAAGTGTTGTGGCTCGAATTGACGAAATAGTCGGCGAGCGGTCGCGAGAAATCAGACTCCCGCGGCCGCCTGGGAGCCAATGCGTCGGCCGCCCCGGATGCCATGTGCACCAAGAACTCGCGCATGTCTAGCGAGTCATGTTGTTGCAGCAGCAGAAGCAGCGGGTCATTGTCTGTGTCTGTGTCTGCTGTGTCTGCTGTGTCGGGATCGCGTTCGCCGCCCTGGGTCGCGTGGATGAAAGCTTCAGCAGCTTCATCAGCAGCAGGAGCAGCCTGGTTCCGGTTTCCGTTCCTGCTGTTCGTGCTGGCTCGACTCGATTTGCCATTGCCATTGCCATTGCCACAATTCTCCTTCGTCGTCGTCGTCGACGACTCGTGTGCGTTGTTGTTGGCGTTGTTAATGTTGGCGGCATTGTCGAAGATCTCGGTCAGGTACGCGAGCACAGCAGGCGAAAAGGATCCAGCGCCGCCGTTAGGACTGCGCGATGATGCAGAGGACTCGCGTCCAGACATTTTCGCAGCCTCTGTTCTCTTTGAGGCTGCAACCGTTTCGCGTGTTCCGTGGGGGGCAGTGCCGATGAGAGCTCATTCAGAGGCGTCATCTGGACATCTTTTGCCTTATCCTACAGCGGGCATACAATACAGTATCGTACGAGGGAGTACGAGGTAGTATGAAAATATTGTGTATCAGCCTACGGACAATTCAGTGAATGAAGCACCCAATTTCCTCCCCACCATTTTCGTCGTGAGGGAGAAAGAGACGTACGTGGCTTGGCGAGTGTCACAGCCACGGCGGACTAGTAAATACCCGTTTCGAGGGGCAGTGGCGTACAGCCACTCGTCCACGGAAGGAGAGGGATTGTACGAGCACACGAGGTACAGGTAGGCATAAGAATCCCTGGGGGGAAATATACCATTTCGGGGATGTTTGAACTACCTGGAATGGGCACTGGGACATGATTACGAGATTAACAAATACAGGTAGTGTACGAGGTATTAGTACTGCTATATCCTACTATTTGGTGTTCCAGTACAGAGGTAATTACTTAACCAATTAGTGATATCAACGCACTATATACCCAGAATTTCGCGATCAAAAGTCCAGATTCCATGGTACCTGTCAGGAACTTGCCTAAGCGCAGCCCAGTTACCCTTTCTCTACATCCTTTGCTTCTTCTCCCCGTGCCCCTTTCCCTACATCCTTTGCTTCTTCTCCCTGTCCGAATGTTGGGGGTCTCGCTGTAAGTCTCACATTGAGGAGACTCTTCCTCTGTTTTTCCTTGAGCTTCAGGAACTGCGCAACCTGTTCCGAGAAAACGACCACGAACACCATGATAACGGCCGGTATGCTGATCACAATGTAGATCCAAAAGCTGCTTTCCCCAGGTAGAAACTCCCCGGACATGCTGAATATACCGGACAAAAACGTCAGGGGTACGAATAACATGCCGAGGAGCGTCAGGATCTTCAAGCTGTGGGCTTCTTCAGAGGCTTGCCGGGACTGGATCACGCTGATGACGTGGGTGAGAGACAGGCTGAGACGCTGGCAACGCTTGGTGAGTGCGCACAGTTTCTTGTGGATGTAGACAAAGTCGTCGATGCTGGTGAAGACAGAGCCCGTGGTCAGGGGAGACGAGGAGTCCTTGTGGAGGTGAGAATGGGCTTGAAGTGCCTGGATCGCGTGTTCGACTTGTTCGCAGGACTTCCGACAGCGCCGATGCCAGTGCGCGACGTCGACGAGGTGATTCTCCACGCCGTCGAGAGCATTGATGTCCGCGCGAGCCAGTGCATATTCAAGACGGTCGATGATTTCGTCAAAGTAGACCAGAAACTGCATCCAGTTTGCGGCAATGATGCTTTTGAGGAAGAAGGGTGCACCGTCGAAGAAGCCGGCTGGGCCGCCCTCGATGATGGACGACTGCAAGTTGCGGAATCTGTCTGTATGGTTCCAGTAGAACAGAATGTCGTCGAACATTGACTCGCGGGATGGGCCAGGCTGGGGTTCCCAGTCTTTGTCAAGGTCCAGGGCACAAGGGAACGGCGAGATGTCGACGTATCCTCCCTGGTAGAGAATGTTCCGACAGGGTCGGATCTCCTTCTTAACGGCCTTGCCGATTTGGATGAATTCTCCGACCGGCGGATCCACGAGAATTAGACCTTGGGTGCAGACTTAGTCGTCTTTGGTACACGGCCGTTCGCAGCGGACCTGACAGCTTACCGTTGAAGGCCCCGTTTGCTTCTTTCCGTGACCAAAAGGATGCGATCCTGTGGACCTTCGCCACTTCGTCAAACTTTGAATTGATCTTGGTCACATAGATTTTCCGGTCTCGGTAAAGACAACAAGCCCCAAGAGTGTTTAGGTGGCCATCGGGAAACGCGCGCGACTCGACATACTGCATGCTAAAGGACCGCTCAAGACCGTGCTGAGACGGCAGTGTCGCGGCCTGTTCCTTGCGTGTTCCGCCACGCATCAACTGCTCCGAAAACACAAACGGGTCCATTCGAAGACGACGACCGAGGACTTGGACATAGGGTGGCGCGGAGCCCTCCAGAACATACACCCGGTGTTGACACGGTTCTGATCCAGAGGGCGGGTCTTGCATGTACCGATCAAGATCATCGAGAGAATCGAACTTCTTCTGGCTGATGCCATTTTCACGGATCTCAATGACGGCAACGCGACTTGTCTCCTCTTTGTTCTTCACATTTTTCGCACCCTGGATGTCGCAGAAGCGACGCAGATTCGGGTATCGATATCGCAGCGATTCTACATACCCAATATAGTCAGCCGCCATTCTTTCGACACATCAAGGAGAAATATGCTGTGTCAGGGATAGCGTGGTACAAAATATTTTCGTCACGAAAACATTGTGGCCTCAGGAAATCAGGCTGAAGCGAGGGAATATCGGTGAAAGGTGGTTGGGGAAGCAAGCATGCAAGCGACGGTTTTGGGGCAGACGTACTCGCGAGCACCAAAAAGCGATCCTCAACCAATCAGCGCTCGCCACGACAATGCAGACTGCTTAGCTGTTGTTTAGATGCTGAATCGAGCTTCCTCTGGAATGGATGCCCTCAAGGGCCAGCGACCAATGTCAGCCTCGCGCGGATGCATTCTCACATCCAAATTCTCGAACCTATGACAGAACAGGAGGATCATTGGGGGAGTAGGGGATAACCCCTCCAAAAGCGTCGGCACTGACCGCCAAGTTCGGCAGGAAGTTGCCCTGCAACCTGCATTGATCTGTACTCGTACGGAGGACCTCGTAGTACGAGTAGACAGTAGAGGTCAAAAGTCTTCAGATGCTCGTTGCTTGTACATGACCTGGGAAGGGCGCTAGATCCAAAGAAGCTAAGTCGATGACGTAAGGGAACAGACAAGCTGGTCACCTGGAATTGAGACTATGGACCAGACCAAGCTCATCCAGATTCGAATCAGAAAGAGCCATCGACGGCATCATGAGTTCAGCGAGTTGTCTCTCTATCAATTCGAGTGGATGTTCGTGAACGCTGGTATTAAGGAAGGTAACTCTTGAAAGGGATTCGACTTCAGCATTGCGCTGCGGCAACTCACTTTCTGCCTGTCTGCAACTCAACTCGTTGGGAATCTCACCGGCGTTCACAGATCCCGTTTGAGGCCACAATGGCCAACCGATCCCAGAACGAGCAGCCTGATGCCCTGAACCTCTACATTCTCACATACAACTGTGCTCTGAATCTCATTAATCCCACCATATTCGCACCATATCTGTTCCACGCTCTTCCCACCAACAGCCACTCACCGGAGCTTCTTGTCCTTTGCTTTCAAGAATTAGCGCCCCTCAGCTACGCATTCCTGGGAGGTTCGTTCTTAACGCCGTATTTCAACGCCTGGAGGGATGTTGTTCGGCTCGCTTCAAGCTCGAAAAACCACACCTATGTTAATGTGATAAGCCGCAATGTGGGGATGACGGCGATCATGGTATTCGCAAGGGAAGATGTAGCGGACGATGTGAAGTGGCTGAAGACAGCGGGGGTTGGTGTCGGAGTGAGCGAAATGGGCAACAAAGGCGCTGTTGGTGTGAGGATAGGCTATCAATCACCTGGTATGGTGAGAGAAGTCGAGTTCACCTTTGTCTCTGCTCATTTGGCGCCCATGGAGGACGGGCTCGAGAGGCGGAACGAGGACTACAAGAATATTGTGCGGCGGTTAGTGTTTGTCTCGGAATCTAGCTCGAAGAAGCCCACATCGGGTGATGAGGAAGATGAAGATGCGCCTCTGCTACAAGGCAGTGATCCATCGCAGCAAGACGATGAGGCTTCTGAAAGCGGCATGTACGCTTCATCATCACATTTGTTCTTTGCTGGAGACCTCAACTATCGAACGTCACTGCTTCGGCCGTCGCCGCAGGACGTGGACGAGAAATTCCCTCACCCCACCACCAACGAGGCTGACCCAAAGCACTTTCAGCAGCTTCTTGCAGAGGACCAACTGACTCAGCAGGTCAAGGCTGGAAAGACCCTGCACGGGTTGTCAGAAGCACCAATCACCTTCCCTCCCACCTACAAGTACCAAACTGACGGGAGCAAGGCTGTCATCTTCGCCAGGGGAGAAGACGAGGATCAACAACACTGGAGCTGGGCACGTCATCGCTGGCCGTCCTGGTGCGACAGGATCTTCTTCTGGAACGATCATGGAAGCAGCAGTGACGTCAAGGTGACCCCGCAGAAGTACACGTGTCTACCCTTGTTTGCAACCTCAGATCATCGTCCGGTAGTGCTGGCTGCTACGGTACCTTCGAAAGCGCTGTCGAACGCAGGGCAGCGGGGTGAGGGTGGACGTGGCCCTACAGCAGCACCGTTCGATCTCGACCCACACTGGAGGAGCAGACGAGCTCAGGCACGCAGGAAAGAGCTTGCCGTGGGTCTTATGGCTTACCTGGCACTGACATGGGAAGGAAACGGATTGCTGCTGGCGACGGCGATTGGTGCAGTCGGAGGGTGGTTGATTATCAGATCGCTCCTCATGGGGTGAGTGGATGAGAGGATGAGGTGAAGATGCGAAGCTCGGCCGGATGGTCGGCACTCAATGAACAGGAGCTTTCGCCAGGCTGGGAAAGCGCATCAACAGGAAGCTTGTCCATATGAAGGAATTGAACGTGACTAAGTACGGTAAGGAAGCAGCAGGAAGGACTATGTGTCGTCTGGCTGATTCATAAGAGGGGGTGGATCAGGATTCGCCTAAAGGGGGCATGGATTAAGCGACAGTTTTGGAAGAGTCGAAAGCTTCGATAAGCATTCTAGCGTGACATGGAAGCACACTCGGTTGGGAGATTTCCCCTGTTGATCCTTTACATGAGCCTGAATTCGAACGAGGGTGCAAGGGAGTCATCAAAAAGACGAGGCTTAGCTTAATCGCGTTGTTCGACACTAAGCTGGCTGCTTCCACCAGCTGGGCAACTTCCAGATACGCTCGCACATGTCGTGTTGGCAAGAAAGCGCCTTGCATCAGCGGCCTCTGCGTTGGCTCTCCATGCAGCGACCATTATTGAACCTCGGCGCAGTGTTGCACATCTGCGACGGACGGGACTGATGACAGCCACCTTCTCGTTTTGTTATGTGGTTTTCCCTTTCGGATTTTTGTCTCGGCAACCGCCCGAGTCTGCACAGTCTGTTAGGCATCTGTCCGGCCACTGTGCAAACTGACATAACTAGACGCAAGATGCTGATTCGACGTTGGCCTTTGTACGGATTCAATGTCAGCAGAGGGCCGTGACTGAGAGCACGGCTAATTGGCGGACGGACCGACGCGCACCTGGATGGTCTGGAGATTGTGGCATGATTACCGAATACTCCTGACCAGTACGCTGCGTTGCGGTTCAGTCCGGCTCTTGGGTGCACTCAGTAACGTACGATTGCCATTTCGGTGAAGCCTGGGCCGGCGTGCCGGCTGAAGAGCTCTGATTCCCCGAAAGATCTGTCGATTTGTGCCAGGGCGTTTCGACAACCATGTGCGTCGAGGCCGGGGGACAGTCTAGAACCTTTCTCATGAGATTGGGGTCTGGGCTTCAAGCCCATCAGCTGAGTCGCAGGGGTAGCTAAGTGGTTTCAGCTCTGGCGCCTGACGGGGCTTTCCTTGCCGATGGAAAAGGACAAGGTACTACCAATTAGGCGTGAACATCCGTAGTTAGGACACGCAACAGAATGTCTTGGTTACAATGCAGAGACCTTCGAAAGGGAACAATATTCACTGCTGATACTGCCGTACAGATCGAGATCTCTACGGAATCCGAACGTGCTGCTTCTCATCATCACCTTACCACACTCTCAAGGGCACCAGGGTTCGGCGGGACGGAGTTCTTCGTTCGCTATGCAAAACGGATGACTGACCTTGAGGCCGACAGCAAACCGTGCATAGCAGCATCTGCGACGAGGCCGAGAGATCCGTCGCGGTCCAGGCTGAGGGTTACAGGCCACAAAGGGCAGGCTGCCAACAAGAGCCTTATGCTTGCCTGACTAAGAGAAGCTTCTTAGGTCAGTCGGAGTTTGGGAAGAAATCACCCAATCAATGAGAGGGTGTGGTGCGAGAGACAGAAGAGACAGACGCGAGGGAACAAGGAAAGCGTACTGCGTAGACGCCGGAAGGAGCTAACCACGAAGGAAAAAATTGCTGAAGTGACACACACGCAATGTAACTGTAGAGTAACACAAAATACGAGCACGCTTCACGGGTTGGTATACCACAGTATTCCCGGAACTCTGGCTAATTAATCAGTGGCCCTGTCAGGCGTTGATGAGCTCAACAGACATGCCGAGACTTTGAGTTGCTGCATGCTGAGTTGTGCAAGACCTGCGTAAAGCAATGCGCCCATGAGACTTGCGCGTTGCAGTGCTCAGCCATGAATCCAATTCAAGCAGCCAATATGCTGTAGCCTGTGTGCGTGCGGTAAAGGAGATTCTGTGACGGAGAATGGCACCGCCAAAATGCTGAGGGCGGCCTGACCAGACAAGAATGACCAAACCGAGTCGTTAACCACTCTAACCACGCCGGGCGGGAAGGCATACGTACGCCCTGGTGTGCAGGTGGGGAAGGGATAACGTGATGAGGCCGCGCAGAGCAACCCTGCGGAAGAACAGTCAGGCGGTCCCTGACTCCCCTGCTGCATGAATCAGGCCAGGCAGGCTGCCACCAACCGGCTAAGTTAAACCTTGACCGACGGCTTTGGTGGGTTCGGCCTCCCCAGTGACATCTTCCTTGCATGCGATCTGCACCCCCTGTCGACACTGTTTTCTGCACGATTGCCAAATTGCTGCCTTATCCATAACAGTCCGGTCGACCCTTGGGATTTTGTATTTCACTCTCATTTCATCCGCCTTCTTCGAGTCTTCCATCTTGCTTCTTCTTCACAAGCATCATCTGAACGACGAAACACACTGTCAAGATCATAGTGCTGTACATCGACCGTCAACACTGCCACCAACACTCAGAGTCGTTGCCGCTCGCATTCTACGACGACGTCATCGCTTCTTCAGACTCAGTCCCATTGCTGAGCGATTCTCACACCAAACAACCGCGGTTGCTGCTCAGCTGTCGCCTGTTCCCTGGTGCTGTCCCGGTACCAGCTTCGACAAGCCAACCTTTGCCCAGCCAGACACAATGTTCTCCTGCTCAAATCAGCCTCGGGGTTGCCGTGGGCGATGCGACACGCCCGGGGCGAAGTGCAGTGAATGCAGAGTACGTTCCACTCCTCTCGCTGTTCTTCCCCAGCTGCTAACACTCCGTCTTTTCAGATGTACAACTTCCGCAATCGATCTAGCAAACAATATCGATCTGTTCTCACACAGCCGCTGAACTCCCGGTCGGGCCTCATGACTACGTCCTCGGAGGCTGATGTCACCATGCAGCATTTCCCTGCAGAGAGGTAGCGCCCACTCAGGAGCGAATTCAAGCCCGACACACGATATCTCAACCAATCCCACCCTCCAATCCTCATTTCACCCCATTCTTGCTTTTGCCCAATCTTGGCGAATCAACCAGGTCCGGCAGAGGGCAGGGCAGGAGGGGTGCTCACGATCTCGATACCCTATGAGCGACGACATTACGACCGCCACATCCGATTGGCATTTTCTGTTATTCCCGCCACTTCTTCATCACCGCTTTTCCGGCACCCCTCAATTCTGTCTTGTTGGGTTTCAGCGACGGCGTCTACGGGGCACAATTGACATCAACATACTTTAGCGACACTTGCATTGGGGGCCAGCACACAATCAATCCTGCATTCTATTTTCCGACTTCGATTTCCAGTCAGACTACCCTTTCGAGCCATAGGCATTGTGGCTCAACGCCTTATCATTATCAATGACGCCAGACTCGGCCACTGGTGACGACTTGCTGCAGCTGCAGCTGCAAGCAAAGGGTCCTTGTGGGACTAGTTTGGGCGGGGATTGTCGATCTTTCTGAACATATGGGGTCCAAAAGCACGCCGGTGCCATGGTGCGAAGGACGAAAAGCGATGGAACTGGGTGTACGGATACCTGGTAATGAGGCAGCAACTGGTTTTGTTGCCCATGTACACCAATATTAGTTGCGAATGAGTATAGCGCCATCGCAAGCTACCTGTACTTTACAGACGAACTTCTCCACACACGGAGAGTGACCTAGATACAAATCAACCCAAAAAAAGTTGAACAAGTTATTTCTGGCTTCGCTTCTCCATGTCATCGCGTACTTGGATTCCTCGTCCCTCTGCAACGCAAAGCTGCTCAATTCTGGCATGTTGCATATGCAATTACTGACAAGTGCTGAGATGAGGGACTCTAAGTCCTGTCACGCCTGCATTCTCGCAAAATATCTCAAGTTACCGTGTGCGCATCGAAAATGCCGCAGCTTCTTCCGGCCGGCTGCTGCAGAATCCCCCACTCCGATCCGAGAACGCATAATACTAATGTCAGAGTGAGATGCACTATTTCTCAAGATCAAGTCGTTGCCGTCCAAGCGTACTCGTAGAAAGATGCGTCCGACGTTCACTTAGTTGAAGCCGGAGCAATGAATTGCTAGTTGCATTTGGTGGCCTCGTTTTGTCTCTAATTTTGAAAATGGAGCAAGCCGCGGGTGCTCGCAAGAGCGGAAAATTGGTGAGACAACAGGGCGGTGCTCATGCAGCCAGTCAGCGAGGGTAGAGCGCTTCGCACCAATGTAGCTGTCGCCTGACCCGCCGGCTCTATCCGGTTCCCTCACATGATCAACTCACAATCATCTTTGCGACGAGGTGGCATGATTGGTGGTCTGTTAGGACTCAAACCCATCTCCAAACCGGACATGCGATTCGGGCTCCCCTCGACACGATGCCGAGGCACCAGCTTGGAATTATTCCTCAGGCGTGTCGAGATGGCCACGGGAATAAGTTAGGGTGGCCGAAGCTTATCCGACGCGCCAACTGGGTCGATATCGCCGTATGCAGATGCAACAAAGCAAGCTTGTATCAGTCCTTGCTGACTTTCACCTCAGATGTGAAGCCTTTATCGGCTAAATGCTCAAGCCGCCCTCCACGATGGTGTCGCTCTCACCGCGACGGTGAAGGGTTCAAGCCGCCTAAGATCGCGTCGACGGAGCTCGAAATCACATTGCTTAACGGAGCCAGTGACTCGAGACGTCGAACGTCCGCATTACACCACAATGGCGGCTACGGCCCATGTTCGTATGCTGGAGCATTCGACGAGGCTGCTCGCTACGAGTTGGTCAAAGGATACTTGGATCTGATCCCTCGACGCCGTGGTTTGGAGCAGTCCGTCGCTTTCTGAGCGGCACAGTTCGATGGTTGATTACACTTGAGATGCTACATGTAGCTGTCGCGCTTGACTCGAGCTCAGGAAATGCTACTTCCGTGCACAGCGGTCGTGCCTTCCTCGTCATGGGGGCGCACTACTTATGCGAACTGCGCTTGTGCTCTCCTCCTCAAGCCGCCATATCCCCAGGCCTGCAATTTTGGATACATCCAGTATGAGCAATAGACCTGGGGGCGATGGCTTCGCTATGGTTGCCGCCAGACATGCTATGACCTCGTCCGAAGTTGGTTCTGAGAACTACGGAGCACTGCCATCCTCTTACCGTCGACGCATCCGAAAGTCGAGATCTCTTGCAACTGTACACCAAAATAGCAACCTTCGTCTGCGAATCCAGCGTTCTGTTCCGTTCCTTCGTCGTCAAAGCACAACCATATTCCACAAGAGCTCAGATGCACCATGGGAAAGGCGCGATGACGCGGTGCAGCTTGCTCGAGCACAGTACTTCAGCGGGTCCGATCATCAAGATACACAAGAACTAGAGCTGTATGGGTTCCCTAAAGTTGACCGGAAAGAGCATCGCAAGTTCAGAAAATCAGTTCGTGGAAGCCAGACGTCAGACGGCCATATTCCATCCACAGTCAAGAGATCATCCTCATTGACTGCGACGATCCGCAACCGTGTCCGACAGGTCATTGGAAGGACTTTGAACAGGAAAGACAGCCTACCACCTCAACAACTCGAGGCTCGGCGCAATTACTTTTCCGAGCTAGACCAGGATGCTGGCCCTGCCTGTGGCTTTGATACCTATACAGTAGGCGAAGACGCTCTGCGGAAGACCGATTTCTGCCCTTCTGTTCCCGAAAATGATGTCCTCGAAGATCTTGACAAGGTTCCTTATAATCTCGCTTCTGCGGCCAGCCGCGAGAGTCTCCATTCCAATGCAGGATCTCGGGTGACCAGCTGGACCAATTCCAGCATGACGGGCTCCATTGGTTTACGTTCTGGTCCGATGGAACGCAATCGATTGTCAATCATCAAAGAAGATGGTGGACCGCATCAGCCCTCCTCATCCGCAGGGAAACATATTGGGGGAGTTGAGATATTCCGCGAGCCGTTACAGCCAGTCACAAATGATGGTGTGGTAGCCCCTGCCGTTAACACTCAACGGGTCTACTCAGCTTTGATCAAACGAATCAATGAGGAAGAGGCAGAAGTTGAGAGGACGCGACTTGCCGTCGAGGCCCTCGACCAGGAGCGCGAAGGAGACACCAAAGGGCTACTTGCGGCAAGACAGACTATCAGAGCAGTGCAGAGCGATTCCTCGCTGGCGACTTTGACGGCCGACCACCGAAGCCGGCGCTTCAGCAGCCGCTCTGCCTCATGGGACCTGGATCCGGCGGCAAATGACCCTGCGACGGGTGCCCGACACAAGGAGAACTCTGGTGGGAGACGGGAGCGGCTGGTGGAGCAAGAATCGCAGTCAAGCTTCTTCCCCTTCTCGAGCGAAAAGAGCCCAAACACGCCGAGTCCTTTCAAAAAGTTCCTCAAAGAGAGACGAAGTCGGACGCGCACCCGGAGCAGGAGCCGAAGCAGCACCCGCGACCATGCACCAGATGTGGACGCCAGCAGCGTCGTCATCAATCGCCAGTCGATCAATCCTGTGATGAATCGATCACGGTTCGCTTTGAGCAGTGCAAGCATCTACTCACGGACAACAAATGGTGGATCAAATGAACAATACCGGCGCCAAATCGACAGTTCAGAGGAGCTGCTTGACCCCGCGCACAGGGACTCGGAGTCGATGGGGATGGCGTCGATCCTGCCAACCAACCACGCTTCTTACGATCAAGGTCGATGGAATCCATGGTCAGACCCAATGGAGCTGCAACGTTATGCCGCCGACCATAACTCGCACACCCGGGAGAGAGCTCAGATCAGCTCTGAGGAGGACTTGCGAGGCAGAGATGAGATGCGCTCTGGTGGCAATACGACTCGAAATGCTCGCACTGATCTACACGCCACCCCCGGAGCCCAGACGCCGAAGGTGCGCATGGACACGGTTCCCAGTCAAGCTCACGATCAGCTCCGCAATAAGTTAAGTGCCGACGCACTGAGCAACATTTCCAACAAGGCTGATGATGGGAGTAAGGGCAGCGGTAGTCTGCGGAAACTCAGCCCGGGAAATCTGGCGAAGATGTTCAAGGATAGAAAATCCCAGAAAGCACTCAGGCCTCCAAGTGCAGGCAAGGAAAACAGCCCAACAGCTCGAGAGGGCTCGCCGCCAGTTAGCACACCGGGCCGACTCCACCTCCAATTCCGGAACGGGACCTCGACAGGGCGCTTACGCCAAAAGGCTGGCGAAACCGCGTTCTACACTCAAAACTGTGTCTACTCGACACCTAGAGGCTCCATCTCGACCACACCCAGCCGGTCCCACGATAGTCCGAGTGAGAATGTCAAACACCATCTGGTGGCCCGGCTCTCTCGGCCCTTCAATATGGACGTGCCTCCACACAATCGCCCCTTCGATAGCATGTATCTTGGGAAGAGGACATTTGGCCACCCTGACACTTTTGGGGACAACCGATTGAGCGTCGCGCCCAGAATATCTGAAGACATGAGTGAGCCGAACAAGGACCTGGTGGCAGACGAGACTGCTGCACTGCCATCCAGAACCTACTCTGCCGGGAGAAGCGCGGCGAAGATGTTCGGTCTCCTTGGCAGTAAGAGGATGGTCAGCAACTTTCTGAAGAGTCGAAGAGGGGATAGGAGTACGAGTGCAGGCGAACAAAATGTGGCAGAGGGAAGCCCGGCGTTCATCTAGGCTGGGGATTTGGACTAGGGTGGGTGAGATCATTGTCGTCGGGCTGACCAGTATCCCTTAGGGAGCCAGAGGCCGTCAGGGCCAACACACTCGCTAGCGGTCAAACGTGGCAAGACACACACATTGGTTAGATCTCGAGGGAGGCTTTCAGCCTCAGGAACGCGTGAAGATCCGTCAAGATCCGTCGATCTCCCGAAAACTGTGAGCCCCAGATTTCCCCTTCGCTTACGTAAGCATCGAGACTCTGGTGGTCGTGCAGTCTGGATGTAACTTTGATCGGACGACAACGAATGTGAGAAAAACCACTGACTGAGCCAGATCGCCCTCATCATGCATGTAGTCGTTCCCAGGTAAGAGCGTCTGTTTGCTGATGCGGTGAGGTACCCATTTCCTCTGTTCACCACGGCAAGTTTTGCCACACCGTCCCTCTTTGCCGTAGAGGCAACTGTGATGCCTTGTGAACACTCTCGAGGCAGCTACGGTGGCTCCGTCACGAAGTGGTCAACGGTCGTCAAAGTCTCATGTCAAGCTCACTGTTGCCTCACTGCTAAGTCATGGTGGGTTGTTTAACGTGTTCGCTGCTGCTGCTGCACACCCCCTTTTGACCCGTCTCTGGCTATTGGCCCAGCTGCACCCAGTAACTCCTTCTATTTGCAATCCCACCTCTACTGTTGCCAGGAGTAATGTCGTGTTCTTCTTGCTTGCACTGTACCCCGCTATGATGTCTTTGTAAACTCCGCCCTGCGAGTGCGCATGCATTCATCACCATGTTACATCGTTTATCGTTCAAGCTGCGCTCAAGTTTATACCCTCTCTATCGAGCTACCCGACGTCCTCCTGTTTGTCCCTCTACTGTTCCATGTCGGTGGTCGATGTACGCAGCAAGAGGAGGAACACTCCTGTTACATGTCGGTGATCGTTATATGCAGCAAGAGGAGGGACTACACTAATGGATACATATGGAGGGGGTTCGCCACACGACAAGCTCGGCCCCGTTGGCTTCGCTACAGACTACAGCATCGCTACAGTTCACATTGCCCAAGGAGCACGCATCTGCAGATTCAAACCCCTCCACGACGAAGCGCGAGTCGTCCTCATCTTCGGCCACCCTTATCGACGTCGACGCCCCTCATCCCTACCCACACACACTGCCTCAACGGCTTCCGTTACTCCTCACGACGATATGCCCAGCAGTCTCCATCCCAAGAAGACAGAGTTTGGGTCGGTACTCCACCATCCCCTCTTCATGACGAAACAACCATTGTTATTATTGTTGTTGTGTTTCCCAATACAGTCTCGTGGTGGAGAACCGCTTGATGCCCTTCTTCCTTCTCTGCTCTGCTCGTTCTCTCTCTTCTTTCTTCCTTTCTCCATCTTCACAGTAAGGTCCCAACAGAGCAAAAGTTTCGCTGATAGCTATACAGATTCTTCATTACAACAACAGCAATGGCAAAGGAGTTCTCTTCTAAGTCTTTGTCTGTCTCCGGCGGTGTTGACTCGAGGAGGGGCTCGCGGGCTTCCAGGGCGCGTCCCTGGTTGACCAACAGTGTCCTCCGAAGACAGTCGGCCGCCACTGGTGTCAAGGGTTGTGAGGATGCCCCCTCGCTTCCCAAGGCTACCACTGTGACCCTTGGCTCGGACCCGGCGCCGCCCGTTACTGTCGAGTGTGTTTCTGAGAAGCAGTCGGCGTCCAAGATACCCATCTTGGTTCGTCGTTGCGGATTGGCCTCACTTGGCAAGGGCGGCGTGCAGGAGAAGGCCAAGTCAACCGCCATGCCATCCACCGTCACAGGGATGGCGACCTCTGCGTCACGGATTCCGGTTCGTGCCAAGGTGTCGTCTGTTGGGCTCCGGCTTGCTCCTCTGCAAGTACGTCCCAGCAAGGCCCTTGGTGCTACTGCTGGTCTCCGGGTGGGCAAAGAGGTTGGCAACAAGAGGGGTACTGGGGGTTCTGCCGCAGCCATCAGCCGGCCCATGCCTGAGCCAGAGGAGATGTCGATTCAGAAGTGCATCAACCCGAAGCCAATCAGGACCCATCGATCTGACATTGTTGTCAGGTCGATCCTGAAGCATCGGGCGAAGCGTTCTGATGACACTGATGCTCGCCGTCCGCTCTCTTCTCCCGGCAATGGAGTGATATCCAACCCGGCCGAGAAGAAGAGTGTGACATGGCCCGAGGTGTACGCAATCCCCACCCCGGCACGCCCATGGCCCAGGGAAGAAATTCCCTGCTGGGAGTGTCGGCTGTGTAAGGGTTGCGGACACGCAGGCTGGTGTCCGTCGCTGATTGGCGTCACGCGGGGTCCGCAGGAGATTGATGTCTGGCTGAGGGAGCAGAGGGCCCGAGGCTATGATTATCTGGA
Source organism: Capronia americana (assembly GCA_016110215.1). Lineage (NCBI taxonomy): Eukaryota > Fungi > Ascomycota > Eurotiomycetes > Chaetothyriales > Herpotrichiellaceae > Capronia > Capronia americana. Next base: position 81,034 of record JADWQD010000010.1, read on the forward strand.
GCATTCGGGTGGGTTCTTGAGCTCGAGGGATCATGATCCCACCGAGCCCGTGATCTTCTGATGTACTGTGTGAGCCACTCGTGGCCCGAACTCTCAGAGTTTGAAATCACACACTGTACATCTTTACACCCGTCTGCTTCCAGCTCTCTGTCGGTACCGTTGGTTCTGGGGAATTTTCAACTCGTGGGTTCTGGGGGATCTTCATGCAATGGCTGCAGACTGTCCGAGGCATTCGGTGGGGCATCACTGATTATCGACGCTGTCTGTCTAGTCGCAGAGGCTTCGGGACGCCAGAAGTTTCTTGCCTTGGTTGCTAAACCTTTGCTTATCTTCCTCATGTTCGTCCACTGAGTTTCAGCTTACAGGGGGTAAGGCTGGGGCTCTTTGGGCAGTTTGCGATGCGCTCGAGCAGGGATGTGTGACACACATGGGCAACCGAGCACAGTTTTGTTTTTTCTTTTCTTTTCATCTCTCACAGAAAATTACAAAAGGCCGATCGAGGACGCTCGTGAAGCCACCAAAAAAACTTGGAAAACTACAAAATCATACTCAATGTTCTTTTGCTTTTTGGTAGATAGCTTCACAGGCTGTGCTCATCTTGATGGTTGCTTCATGTGTGTGAGGATTTGAGAGATGGGAGTGAGCAGGCTCTGGGCCATGGTTCTCACACTTTTGTCACTTCTGGGGGAAACATCAAACACCAGCATTTCGCACGGGTCATCAGAGAGGTCAGATTGAAGGCTTCTTGCCTGAAACAGGGTTCTGATTCTCTCCTTTGGTTCATATGCACATTTTTTCATCACTCCTGCACCGCCTGTCTGGCCTTACACTACTGCCTGATGGAGTGGAGCGGAGTCGTGGTTTTGCACTCTCCTTGGCCTTACACTCATGCCTTGGGATGTGCAACCCGTTACTTTTTCATCATCGTGGTGCCTTGAGCAACACTTTGGAGAAGAGGAGAACCGTACATAGTGGGCTTGAGGGGGAAATGGTATGTCCTTAGTGGACTTAACTGGGGGAAGGTATGTCCTTAGTGGACTTCAGGGGGAAATGGTATGTCCTGATGTGACCTTTCAGTCGCACTATTCACAAAAGGCTACTACGCCGTGAAGAAAGAAAGAAGAAAGACGGACACGGGGAGACAGTTGCCATGATGGGCATATCATGCCGAGCATCGTCATTCTACTGTTCATGTTCATGTTCATGTTGTATTATCAAGGTTCTTCAGGGCCGATTGTTGTTAATCCTGACGCACATCGGGCGTGTCGCGCTCGAGTCAATACTAATTTTCCTGGGGGCGAGTCTAGGTGCCGTGAGTTGTAAGTTGTAGATGGAAGGAACTTACAAAGGGAAGGTAAGGTAAGGTAAGGTAAGGAGCCGTCTGCGCGTGGATCATACGGGGCAAAGACTGTACATACAGGTCCTGTATGGAGTATTGATTGTAAACGACCTCCGCACTCCGCTACTGTGGCTTACCAGGTAGGTACCTACCTAGGTATAGAGTGTTACTATACTATACTGTACTGTAGTACTATACTGTACTGTAGTACTATACTGTACTGTACGTATATAGTACCGTAGTTCATAGTGTATATGGTACATCAAATCAATTGGCACAAGGACTACAAGCTCATCCCTCCGGTGGCGTTAGTATTGTACTGTACTGTACTGTGATTAGCGCTCAGATCTCTCTCTTCTTTATGGTTGCGTAACCTTAGCCTGGTTATAAAGGGGGCGGCTTCGGAGAGGTCGAGATTCGCGACCGGATACACACATTGTCGTGATTCGTGATATCTTGGTTCTTAGCAAACGGGGTCGCTCTACTGTAGCTGCCTGGCTGGTGTGGCTGGCTAAAATAGCCATGTCGACGACGGATCAATCGATCAATCAAATCAATCAAGCAATCACTTAATCATCGGTTCTCAAGCTCCTCTGCCCTTCGATATGCAAGTCTGTGTGTGATAATTTTGATTCTTCAGCCCAGTTGTACCATGCTGTTTTCTCCATCCTGCCCTGCTCATACAGTACTTAACACCTATTCATGTTCGAGGAATAACAAACAACACTGGATGCGTGTGCTGTTCTAACAGTAAGCCTACAATGTAACTTGACTCGAACTCTCAGACAGCTGCTGCATGCCACACACACACACACACACACATCAAGAGCAAAGCTCGACGGGAGTCTCGTTCCGTACTCTTTCAGAAGTTCTGGCGTGGCTCAAGTGAGGACAACAAAACCTGATTTCACTTCCCTTTTCCTCTTACCACGGCCAACTCGCACGTCTCAAGCCATAAACCTCAACGCCTTCCGCTGCCAGTGTTCTCGTGTATCCGGACAGGTATGTCGATTCCGCAGCAGTCGTAGTCACGCCGACAATGGCACGTCCCTAACGTCCACTCGCCGCCGCAATCTCGCCCTGTGTCTCGAGAATATCCGCATAAATCTCCAACGCACTGCCGATCATGTCTACAATCGCCCAACTGGTATTACCCTTGAAGGTCTTGCTCCACACCCTCACCACCGCGACACTCAGTTGTCTCATCTTTTCGGTGTCGTCCAGCAACTCGCGCGACTCGTTCAGAACCGTGTGGTCATTTGCATCGCCGTTGAGAGGCACGGTCATCTCGGTCTCGTCAAGCAGGGATCGCACCCAGAGCAGGAGTTTTCGTTCGTGTTCGGTGACGGGCGCGCCGCCGGACGATTTCAGGTTGGAGAGCACGTACAGCCATTTCGAGAGCAGGAACGCGCATTCGAGACTGCAGAGGGAGTGTTGGATTGACCAGAAGAAGGTCTGCGTGCGCGCAACGAAGTCGATCCCCAGGCGGACAGGAATTGAGAGCGCGTGGGCCGAGTGTAACAGCGCAGGAGTGAGGCGTGGGTCGCGACGGATGTCCGGCGTGTTGAGTAAGGCGCTGGCAATCTGTGTCGCGTCTCGAGTCTCCAGATGGCGGAGGGGACCCATGTCCACGTGGAGGCGGATGTATGCCAGGCCTAAGAGGGCGGTGGACGTAAACGCGACTGGGCCGTTGGGATTTTGGGGATCGAGGCTCGATTCCGGAGCACGTTTCCAGCCTGCTTTCCACGAAGAAAGGCCGCGGTCGAGCACGGCGATGTCTTCCATTCGCAGACTCGAGCCGGCGACACCAGGCCAGGCCAGCGAGAGTTGTCGTGCAAAGAAGATCTGTTGGATGAGTGCGTGGACGAGAATGTAGTTGCCTAGAGGCGAGATAGGAGTCGACGTGGCCTGGTTCTGCTTGGTGAATAGTCGTGAGAAGGCTGTTTGGAAAGGCATCTGCGGTGCTGCGTTGGCTTGCCGTAGTTTCTGCCACTGTTCGGCAGTGGTCGCCTTCCATTCATTAGCCGGGTCGGGCAGGCTGAGTTTGATCTCGGAGTTCAGAATGAGTGGAGGCACGTTCCAGGTGATGGAGTGCAGATTGAAGAAGCAGTAGACGATCAGCTTCGTGCGCTTCTCGCCTTCAATCTTGATCCAGTCTTCCCAAGTCAACTCTTCTGGTGACTGCATGATCTCGGGACTAGTAAGACCTGCTTCTCGAACGAGTCGCGCAAGAATGCTTTGGAACGCCAAGGCTTCGCGCAGCAGCTCCGTATGTCTCTCCCACGTCGCGAAAGCCGTCAACAGCAGCAGTGCCTGTATCGAGTCCATCTGCTCTCGGCTGTCTGCAGCGACAGCATCTTCCGGAGAGACTTGCTGGAAAGGACTGCTGCTTGAATGGCTCTGGTTAGTGAATCCTCCACCTGGCGATTGCACCATTGACCCAGTGCGAGGTCGATTCCACAGGTGGGGTGTCGAAGACTCATCACGTCGCCGAATCTGCTCCAACACAACAGCTTTGGCGGCATAGAAGAGTTCAATGCCCCGGCTATTCTCGAACCGATACTGTGCCCCGACGGCAGCTAGGGCGAGAACAAGCTCCGGACCGCTGGAAGCAACCTGCAGAGTCGGCACATGAATGAACGGTAGGTGTTCGTGGAAGCCATTAACATATCCAGCCAAATACCGGGAAAGCGAGTGCCTTGAAGGAGGAATGAACCCTTTCGGCATGACATTGTCGAAAGCTTGGAGCCTCGATGCGAAGATGGATCGATCTGAATCGGAGACATCCCAGGTGGTTCTGACCACTTTGGCCTCTGCTTCTTCGACCGTCGTGCTTCGCGGAGGGTCTGGCCGAGTGAAGTCAGGATCTCGAGCCTCTGGCTGAAGGGACGGTAATCTTGAGCCAAATCGTGAAAAAGTGCTTGTTTCTTCTTGTGGAACAGCGAGTTTGCTATCGGTGGAATGCTCACCGTTCAAATGCGGCCTCGATATGTTCAGGTGATCACCTCTCAACTCGGCGGGAGAGTTGTAGTTGTCAACCTGATCATTCCCAAACATGTTGGCATACCATTCGGACGAAAGGCCCACGCTGTCTAGGAACACGGTGAAGTCTTGCATGGGATCACCCAGGTCCGGGGTCTCGAACATGGAGGTCGACTGGCCGTAACCTTCGGTCAGCATTCTCGGTTGGTATTGACCCTCGGTGACAGCAGGCATCAACTGTTGCATCGGCTCGTTCAGCTGTTCTTGCGTCACCGGCAGGCCGGACATGTACTGATCTTGGCCGCTTGAGGCAACATGGCTTGCGGCATGCGACAACAGGTTCAAGTCGTAGCCCCAGGATGGATCAAGCGACGGCGCGTTGATGGACGACGAATGGTGCGCAGATATCCCCTCGACGGGATTGATGCCATTGGCAGGCTGCATGAGCTGTGGATCTAGCATATCCATCATGCCTCTGCCATCGTGCGCAGCCGCCTGAGGTGACAGCAAAGGCTGATTCTGCTGTGGTGTGATGTCCATGGGATCGGAGTCAACCCCCACCCCTTGTTGTACATGGCCTTGCGCCCTTGCTGCGGCTTCCTTTGCATGGTTGGCGTTCTGAAGATGGTGCTTGTGCGACTTTCTTGTGGTGTGCTGCTCTTCCTCACCTGGGTGGACAAGTCTCTCGTGTCGCACCAGGAGGTCGCTGCGCGCAAACGTCTTGGAGCATATTTCACACACGAACGGCTTCTCCTTGGTATGCGTGCGGATGTGGCGTTGGAGGTGTTCCTGTATTGCGCGTGGCCATGTCAGTCATCGGCCGCAGCAATGGACTCGGCGCGGTTGGTGAACGGGGAGCTTACCAGACGCGCAAAGAGGCGTTGGCAGTGCGGACACGGCAAGGTCTTGTTCTTGTTGCCAGATTGCTTGCGTTTGACTCTGCCGCCGCCGCTCAACTGTGTTGTGTCCATAGCTTCATAAAGGCGTCGCTCTATCGCTGGGTGTGGAGATGCGATTCTCAGTGAGGGGTACTTCGACATTCGAGGACGGATTCCGAGGAAAGCTGGAGATGAGGAGATGAACTGCGGAGCAGAGCAGAGGGGCGAGCAAGCTTCTGTCTCTGTCGCCAGCCACCTGGCCATCTGCCGAAATGCCGAACGTGCGTCCCGGCGAAGCGCGGTCTGAATAGAGTTTAGCCTGCATTTAGCGGAAGGTTTGCCGACCGCGGTCGGTGCTGCTCGGGCCAACATCCGTCCACCTTCCACCGGCTCGCTTTTATCACTTTTCATCCTCTGCCGCGCAAGTCAATGACACGCAGCGCCATAGCCTCTCGCGCACGCGGCCAGTCATGTCGCTATCAAGCCGTTTTAGTCCCAACATCAACCTGATCACTTTTGCCGCTCGCTCACCCGCAATTGCTGCATCTTCACTGATCAAACCCATCAGGAGACGCGCCAGTAGATGCTCCGGCGAAAGACCCTTGCAGAGCTCCTCGTGTGTCAAAGCCTCCATGGCACTCAAGAAAAGCTCCTCCATATGCAGCTGGTCGGCGTACTCAAGAAAGGTGACGCCGAGGTATATCAGACATGCATGCTGGCATGCAAGAGCCGTAAGGCTCCTCTGATGGCCTCTGACTTCTGGCTCCCCCAGCAACGTACCGTACATCACAGACCCCTGTGAGAAGACTTTCCGCCGCTGCTTCCAGACTCGGAACAAGGTCCTGCATGTCTGCTCCCGATCAGATATTTCACGCCGGGTGTCCTCCAGTTGGTCAAGAAATTCGAATAGTTCGTCGCGACGCGCTCCTGGTTCCCCTTCACCTAGATCGTTGTCTATTAAGGACGGCCATTCACATGACTGAGGCTCTGCTGCATGTTGATCTTTGGCAAACACAAGGTCATTCCTGGACAGAATGGAGCTTCATTAGCCGAATTCGCTTCCCTCTAATGCGGTCAGGCCTACCAGATGATCATTGCCTTCAGTTGTCGATTTGAGCTTATAGCTTGAAGGCCTCCTCTCTGCGCCAAGAGCTTCCTCAGCCCTAACCAATGTTTCTTAGAGGTCAGTGCATTGCCCAGTCGCCGCTGCAGAGAGTAAGCTATATCCAGCAATTGCACTTGAGATCTAGTGCTCACCTCGACAGTAGCCAACAGAGTTACAGCGAAGATAGTGGCATCATTGCATGCAGATGGGCCTTTCCCGAGCATATCGTTAACGGCTCTCAAGGCAGCCGTCATGTGGCGGAGCGATCTGGACGACTCTCTGATGCCTTGTAACGAGTCGATGTGCCTCGACGCAAGTGTCATAATTGCACAAAGAGCTGCCAGGTTGTCGAAAGAAAGGTGATATAACAGCTTTTGCATAGGGCTTTTCACCCTTGTGCCGTACATGAGGTATGGAATGACAACTGTATCTGCCTTCCGTCAGCGAATATTCCGCATCGATAACTAAAGCCGTCAAAACATGAAGCCAACATCATCAACACAGCTTACAGTGATCCATCAATTCGTTCACTTCGTCGTTGAAAGGTACAGGATAGCTCTCGAAAGGATTGCGTCTCCCTCCTCCAAGTCTTTCGATGATGTGCGGCATGGAAGCAGCGCTTTCTTGTGGTAACGATGGCTCCAGCTGCAGGCGTTTGTCCTTGCTTCTTGCCTTCTTACTGTAGGCACCGAATCTCAAGTCCGGGCCAGCCTTTTCGCGCTTGGCCTTCTCCCTGCGATCACAGACCTTCGTCACGGCTGGACCAACTTCTTCCACAAACGCGTACTTGCAAACCGAGCGCCGATTTTTGCTTTCCTCCAAGCCACCGCCCTCGCCCTCGCTTTCGCTACCGCTTCCGCTTTCGGCAGCTAACTTTGGAGCGGTCCATCTCAGATGCATGTAGACTTCCGCATCAAGCCGCTGTTTGCGCCTCACTGCAATCATTGCTTGAGAACGTACGATCCGACGCGTCGATGCACACATGGTATTTCGCTGCCCGGCGTCATTAGCCGTCTCATTGATGAAGCGCAGGCCGGGACTGGAGTCCTTGACCGACATTGTCGTCGGTAGGTGAGCGGTCGACAGCAGAACCCTGACTTCACCAAAGTTGACACTTGATCAACCCCGAGCTGGAGCACAATCAAATATCCCACATCAGTGGCGGTTCATGGTCCAGCGACGAATTCTGGCCCCGTTGCAGTCCGGCGGCGTCCAATCCAAAGGCGTTCAGGCACCGGCCCTTAGTCGGCAACAACGAAAACTCGATAACCCGGAACCCTAGAATGCCATCCCCAGCGAACCGATACGCCATAAAGCTTCAACGCCATGTGCCGCCCCCCGTCACATCTGCCTTTGTCAGCAATTTTCTGCTCCCCACCGAATGATTAGTGGACCAGCAGGTGACAAATAGTCTATAACTCGATCTTTGCCATCCAGTGAATGTGCTTCATCGCGCCTGTTGCCCCTCCACCGCATCTCGGAACGTTCCAACGCAATTTTTCCGGGCGGAATGACTAGACTTGCATTGCTAGATGTCCGCTCGGAAACGCCTCATATGAATCTCGCGGTTGCGATCCTTGAGATAGGGGCTTGCAAAAATGCCCCACAACCTCGAGTCCATACCAAATCGGTTCATTGCCAAGTTTCCAAATCGGGCTTTCTTGAATACATGTGGACACTTCTCCCATGCGACAGGCATACGTAAAAGGGGCTAAAGGTAAAAGTGCCTACAGGCAGGCACGTCTCCCCGCTATCGAGCTATTACATAATTACTCGACGTGCAGATCCCCGAGAAATGGCAAGCTGACAAAAGAAGCTTGTGGCGAACCGAGACCCAGACTGCATTCTGTCGGCGCGTCCTCCTTCGGAACCGATGGTTAGTCGACAGACGTTGCTGGAGCAAAGAAGCGGGCGGGCGACCAGGATGTTGCAAGCAGCGAGCAGCGAGCAGGGGGGCTGAAGGACTGCCATGGGTCCTGGAAGTACTGTACTGTACTGTACACTAACTTCGTCTTCACGCTGCAGCGCCAGCAGGAGATCCCCCGGGCAAGTCAGGCGCCGACATTGAATTGTAGTGGAATGTCACAGAGAGCTAACTTGATTCGTCCAGGCAAGATGGCCTGGCTCTTCATTGATCGACGGAAGTTAACACCGTAACGCGGATTAGCCTCAGTGGAAAGTGTTGGCTGAAAGAATATCCCGAGGCGCACTTTCTAAGTATGTAGCAGCTATTTTGCGGAGTGGATTTCAGGAGGATCGGAGATCAAGACCTCAGTAACTATCAGCGACCCATCTCGGGGCTTCACTCAAGGCGAAAGGTATTTTTGGTTATCTGGTTGTATTATTATCCTCGTGAGCTTCCGGTTGTTGAGAACCTGCTTTAGATCATTGAGCCACCCCGGCGGCCCGGGTTGGGTCCGCCCATCATTTCATTCGATCAGGACTTCGCAAAATGGACTAACCAGGCTGCCAACTTCTGTACATTCTCCAGCGGTACCGCGTTGTAGTTGCTCGCGCGGATGCCGCCGACGGATCTATGGCCCTTCAGACCGAGAAGGCCCTGCTTTTCCGCGCCAGCAAGGAACGCCTTTTCCGTGGCATCGTCTGGCTCCCCTCCCTCGCTCTGGACGATTCGGAAGCAAATGTTCATCCTACTCCTCACGCTGCTATCGGGGACAACGCGATACGTGCCCGAATGGGCGTCCAGAGTATCGTATAGGATCTTTGCTTTTTGATCGGCAACCTCTTCTTGCCCGGAGACCTTCTTGGGGCCGTACGTCGCGACGAGCTGTTGCAACACCGACGTTGCGACGTACAGGTTGAAGATAGGGAGTGTGTTGTAAAGACTGTTGTTAGAGGCGATGGTCGAGAACGAGAACATGATCGGCGGCAGACACCCCGAAGTCGGGATCACAGGTGACAAGGCATGGAGGAACGTTGGAGATGGGACAAGGTCCAGCAAGGACTTTCGGATAATGACGACGGTGATGCCGGCAATGCCGAGGTTCTTCTGCGCACCTCCCTGAAGCAGACCGTTAGCATCCACTGAAGATGTGTTCGATGCGGCAGTGACTCACGAAGATGATACCGTACTTCCGAACGTCAATTTTCCGGCTGAGAAAGTTGCTGGACATGTCGGCAACGACAATCCGTTCTTCACCTTCCAATGACTTAGGGAAACTCGGGAACTCAACGCCGTCGACGGTCTCGTTGTCGCAAAGGTATACGAACGCGCTTCCGCTCGGTGTCAAGCTCCATTCCTTCTCATCGGGGATCTTGCCGAACTTGCCCCCGTTGCTCTTCCTCGCATCCAGGGCAACGTTGACATACTTGGCACCAATCAGTCTCGTTGCCTCTTGACTCGCTTTTAGAGACCAGGACCCCGTCACGAGATAGTCGACCTTCAATTCACTCTCAATTTCCTTCTTCACCCGCTCCAGAACTTCGGCATCCTTGCCTTCGCCGAGCTCTGCAACGGCTTTTCTCCGCCGCTTCTCAATCCAGGCTCCGACGAGATTTTGCAGGGCTGCGCTGAACTCTCCAGTGCCTCCCGCTTGCATGAACAGGACGTCATATTCGTCCACGGGGATGTCGTAGAGAGTTGCTAGTGAGTCTTTCGCGTCAGCAAGGATTTTGTTCGCAGTTGAAGAACGATGCGAGATCTCGGCTAGCGAGAGGCCGGTGTTTTCGAAGTTGACAAATGCTTCGGCAGATTTCTCTATGACTGAAGTTGGCAAGGGGGCAGGCCCAGCGCCAAAGTAGGCGACTTCGGAGCGACTTGGCATGTTTCTTGAAGTCTTCAAACTATGAAATGAGGAAAGGCTCTGGGCATACAATGAAGAAGTATTACTCCAGTCACTGAATGAGAGCGGAGTCTTTGCTCAATGCTGTGGCTTGATGTGCAGTTTAAAGCTATATCGTGAGACCGAGGTGGGGATCGATGGTCTTAAGAAAAATGATATGGTCGAAAATGAGTCAGTGAAGAAAAGTCTGGGGTAGGAAGAGGAGGCCCGTTGAGATCACGCCCTGTCTGGGGCTCTTGGCAGGAGAAGAAATTCTTTCAGCCAATCGATGACGAGCGACATGCAAGGCTCCGATTAGTTCCGCTTGCACTGAATTGGAGACAAAGGTATCATATTCTCTAATGGATAACTCCCACAGTCCTGCCGTGTAATCCTCAAGCTCTCAGAGAGCGGCACAGAGCAATGACAATGCCTTCAAAGCATTGTCTGGTTCAACTGACCGAGTACAGCGCTGGTGATGGTAGGGGAGCCTGTCCTTATGCCACCGCGTTTATCACCACTCCAGCATCGCATACAGGGGATCCACGGTCCCATACAATGATAGTCTCGTCATTACCAGCCAGTCAGCGGCTGACACATCTGAGTTGAAGTTTCATCGTGTCCTCTTCAGCATCTCATGTCAGTCGTCGTCTATGTCACCCTCTCAGATCTCACCACTGTCGGTGTCCTCATTCTCGTCAACTTCATATCTCAACGCGACAGAGTCTCCTCGAATTCTATCTCTTCTGAAGTGTCTCGTTCTTCGGGAGAGGAACGGATGGGAAGCAGTAGGCGGGGCGCGTCGTCCATACTCTCGAGCGCCGGTGTATTCCGCTTTCTGATGTTCAAGCCACTTGGGGTCGAGCTTGACGATGAGGTTGAGTTGGCCAAAAAGTCGAGGGGACTGTATGTCCATTGGCACTCGTCCCGGTCGAGGCTGCAGATCAAGTTCGGGTAGTCGTTGGAGAAGTAGTCTGGCTTTGGGATTCCATTAAGGGCATATATTACTTGAGGGATGGTCTCGAGAGACATGCAACCGGTAACGGAGGAGGCTCGAATCCAGAATAGACCGTGGTTGAACCAGTGGTCGATACAGTCGCAGTTGTAGCTCACATCGGTACGCTTGACAACTGGGGGTGTGCCGGGAAGAGCAGCTGGTAGACCGAGCACTAAGGGTGCTATCATGAAAGTGAGAACAAGGTATAGAAAGAACAGCATCTTGGGGTCGGTGAGCTTGTGGTTGGAGATGCGAGTCGTGGCAGAGCAGGGACCCAGTTGCGGTTGAAGCAATAAACGCGTGAAAGCAACGGCAGTGAAGAGAGTACAAGACCCTTCAGTTCAATGTGCGAGAGGAGTGTTCTGAGGAATGTGAGGGGGAAAGGTGAAGAAATGGAGGCGAAGGTGACGGTGAAGATGAAGTAAAGGAACGTTGAAAAGTGGGAGGCACCTTCCCATCTTCGCGCAATGTGCTTACGACATTTCAACTGTCGTCATTGTGACCGTCACTTACCTCCTGTTGAGAATGGCAAGCGTCAACATGGACGCCTTCGTTCCTGACCCAAAAGGGAGAACAGTTGTCCTAGGTAAAATGCCGAAAGAGGATGATACAGGTGGTCGTTGTAGATCGACCGCGGCGCAGAGACAATGGCTTCAAGTGGAAGGAGAGGCCGCGAGCCGAAGATGACTCGCCGTGAAGAGAACGAAACCGAGACTCAGTGCTCCAGCGAGGCTATAGAGACCTCGACCGTCCTCGTTCAAGGTCCAGGTCTCCTCCACGAAGACGGTCATATAGAAGAAACGACAGGGACAGGGACAGAGACGAGGAATGCAGACAAGATAGAGATGATTGTGACCCGAGCGAAGAGAGGAAGGAGAAGCGTGAAAGAAGCCTGCGCCAGAAGTGCCTCCACAACCCAAGTCACGGTGCATGTCAACGACAGACTGGGGACGAAGCGGGCGATTCCATGTTATGCTACAGATCCTATCTGAGTTTAATACCTGCTTGTTGACACAATATCGGATACGAGTAGAGTGGAGGCTCATATGATCTCTTCGTCCGAGCTCGAATCATAGAGCTGCTTCTTCTGTTGAATCATCTCTGGAGACTTGGGGTCATGTCCAGTCCTTGAGAGCGACGGCCACCAACTTGGACCTCCTGACCGTGTCGGGCTGCTGGAATCTGTGGGCGCTGTTTTCTTGGTCGGCGTCTCTCCTATGCCGAATTGCCACCACTTCTTGTTAGACCTCGAATTCTTTTGAGCATCTTTGACCGCTTGCTGCTCAACCTTCTGAATGTGGCGTTCTACCACTGCAATTAACTCCTTATCTCCTGTGCGCTTTACAGACTGTAGCGTCGATTCTAAATCTTCACTGGACTGAGTCCCCCGCATCCTCTTCTGCTCCTCCTCCAGGAATACCTCGAGTGCGTCGGCACGTTTGCGATTGATAGCTGTCATTTTGGGAAATGATAGGTTGGCGGTCAGGGGAACCATCCTTTTGATGACCTCTATCGGTTGGTCGTTGGTAATGGCCGGCAACATTTCGCCTCCAAGATGGTAAGTGTAGCTACCGTTGTCCAAACTTATCGCTCCGTGATCTAGAAGGAAGAGAATGAAAGGCGCATTCTGAGGACCCTCTTCAATGGCCAAGCTCAGCATGGATGTCATGTGGTCATCGAACTCAAAACTGACAACGTCAGGGGAGTAGGAATAGATCAGTTTGAGCATATCGATATCTCGCGTCGTGGCGAGCGTTCTGACGGACAAGGGGTCTCTGAAGTTGAAGGCAGGATATATAGAGCGCAGGTATCGGACGGTCGACAGTTGCCCATGAGAAATGGCTGCTTCAAAGAGTATAGCCGTCGTAGGAGCACCCTGTCCTTTGGTATCCTTATACCAGATAATTTCGTGACCTTGTTCGACATGGTGCTCCTCGAACAACCGTTGTAAATGAGCTAGTTGACCAATCTTGCATGCTTCGATCATGCATTTCTGGTGAGAAGACAAATTCTTCCATGGCTGCGACTGTGGTTCTGGAAGAGACGTGGCCATTATGGGAAGTGCCGCTCAAGAATAAGCTGTAAAAGGAAGGCTATCGGGAAAAGCAGATGATCTCAATTACCGTAGATTGCCTTCGGAGGCTTTAAGCCACGAAAATGTGATCCTTACAGCCAGCAGGCCACCGTCGGGAGGCCACGAGGCATCAAGTACTCACTGATCTGGCGGCGGCAGGGTAAAGCCTTGTCTCAGTATGGGCTGGGTATGAAGCCCTAGGGGAGCTTGTAGTCGCTTGAGGTGAAATTCTCTTGCCGCCGGAGCCAGTTAGCCTAAGCCTTCGTAAGAACTGGGGTGGAGTTTGAGGATGGGAAAGAGAAGTGCTGATTTACTCATTTGTATCAGGCAACAGAAGGCTGGCACCAGCCGCTAAAGTCGGTGGGAAATTTCCCTGCAACGCGCGTGCCCGTGTTGAGTTGTACACAAGACGCGTACTCGTCGTAGCTTCACAAGCGAAATGGTCAAGCATCTGGGGTCGACACTAGTGGTAGGGTTCCCAAAGCTCTTCGCATCCATTCGCAAGCATGTGTCTACGGAATTACCTAGGTCCATACCAGTGACGCGCTCGTGTTGATGTGAATTTGACTTTTGCAAGAGTGTGCCATGGGACATTCCGAGCCTCAGCGTGGCTGTGCAAAGGTGGTGTCTGCTTTGAAGCCTTCTAGGCAACAGCAATTTTGTCGGCCCGATGCTAAATTCCATCGCCCACTTGCCTAATGTACGCGCGCAAATGAGTAGTCATTGAGCAAGGAGATCGAATCTTATACCAGTGCTGGCGGGGTATTTGCCACGGTCAGCCCCCCGGCAAACTTTTGGACGTCGACAACTTTACGCCTTAGGCCGCAATGCCACGGCGACCACACAAAAAATCTCGTTCAGGCTGTTTCCATTGCAAGAGGCGACACATCAAGGTAAGTAACGTGCACCAGTGTCTCATAGGTGAAATCTTTGTAGATTTCTGCTCATTCTTTTACCAATTGACTAACACAAGACACCGAGTTCAGTGTGATGAGCAACGCCCTCGGTGCGTCAATTGCCAGACGGCGGGCTTGGACTGCGCATTCGCTTCGAATGCATCTGGGCCAGGCACTCCATCCGTAGAGACAGAGACTGTTGTCGCCAGCACTCCGGAGACGTCAACCCCAGACCAGCAACGGCAAGGCCATGGACAGTTCAGCGTGACACCCACATTTTCTTCCTCAGAGCCATCTGATCCTGGTCTCAACATGCAACACCTTGAATTTTTGCATCAGTTCGTCACCTCCACCTACAGAACCTTCAGCGATGAGTACGGAGTCCAGGATGTCTGGAAAATATCGATTGTCCGGATGGCTCTTTCGCACCCATACCTTATGTACGAGCTCCTTGCCATCTCGGCCCTACACCTCGCTTACTGCCGACCCGAGTCCTCTCCATGGTACTACACTAGATCCACGGAGCTGCAGACTCAAGCCCTCAATTCCTTCAACAGCATAAAACGGGAGGTGGATGCCTCGAATTGTGGCCCAGTCCTCATGTTCACATCGCTCCTTGCTGTTCATGTGCTTGCGGATCCCTCGCGCACTGCGGGACTGGACTCAAGCCACTACCTTGACCACGTCATCCATTGTATCATGCTCATGCGCAACGTCCAAAAGCTAGTCATCCAAGACTGGTACGAGTATCTCAAAAACTCAGAGTTGAAGCCTATCTTTGGAGTTTCGCACCCTGCAACACCATACCGGATTCCCCAACCGTGTCTCAACTTGGCCCAGCTAACGGAGAGCTCGGACTTAGGGGAGCAAGCCAAAGAAGCGTATGACTCGGCGATCGAGCGCCTGCACTGGCTCTACGCAGTCTCGAACGTGCCCAACGAAACTTATACCACTGTCCGATGGCTCCTTGCATGGCCGATCCAGCTCAGTGGGGTTTATCAGGATCAATTGAACCAGCGAAGACCTGAAGCTCTGGTCATCCTTGCGTACTTTGCCGTCATCCTCCGGTTTTACAAGGGTTGCTGGGTGGTAGGAGATTCTGGCAAGTCCCTTATCGGAGCGATATCCGCACACCTTGGGCCTCACTGGAGCAAGTGGATGGAGTGGCCATTGTCATTCCTCGTGGACTGGGGTGATACAGACCAAAGAAGGGAGTCGCCGCAAGTTAGGTCAAATCCCACCGGCTAGTCTGGCGAAAGAGGACCTAGATCTGCGATTATGGAATGTGATAAGACATGAAAGTGCACCCGGCCATAAATGAGGGAAAGTCCCGCGGCTCGCGATGTTCTGCCAGCGTCACCAGCAAGCGCATTGAACGAGACCGTACGAGGTACACAAGAGAGGCGACAAATCCGCTGCTCAACGAGGCTGTGTAGGACATGTTGTAGTAATAGAAGAGGAGGTGTAGGGATATAAGTGCATCCACGAACATATTAGTGACCACCTCGGATTCATCTTGGTACTCCCTTACTCCGTTAACCTCAGCCTTGTAGCTTGGACAGCCTCAGCCTCGTGAAGGCGGTCAGAGGTGCCCCCCACCTACGGCCAAAAATTCTGCCAGGACTTTTTGGCTCAAGTCCAATTTAATACAAACCCTCACTAACTACTAATTCTCTCTCGCTACCCGAGCTTGACTCTCCCCTGCCATGGAATTTGACCTCCGGTAACACCTATTGACGCGCTTCACGATGTCGCGCGGCGGACGAGGAGGCCGAGGCGGCGACGGCAGCGGCCGTCGCAACAAAGGCGCTCCCGAGATAGAAGACTACGACTTTGACGACGATGGCGACAACCTCAATCCCCGGCAAAAGAAGCCTCAGCCTCTCTTTCCGGTACGGCAGCCCAGATCTACTTCTCTCCCCGCCGAGCAAAATTATCAGCCCGTAAAAGAACTCATGGACTAACGAACCCGGCTGCGAACAATAGGGCATTTCTCTCCCAGTCCCACGGCCCCCTTCCGCGCGAGAACTCTCCGCCGTAGCGCGCCATCTGGCCTTCCGCACCCGCGTGCGCAACGGGCCTTACTTCGCGACCCTCGATCCCAGCAGCGTGGCGGATGCAACGACGGGGCGGACGCTCAAGCGCGCGGGATTCGACCCGTTCACCGACCAGGAGACCTACTCGAGCAAGAACCACAAGAAGAAGCGGGCAGTGCCGGACTTGAAGGGCGCGGGCAGGGAATACGGTATGTTCAGATCCTGTGCCTTCAAGACACCAGACACACACACCGGACGATACCACAACAACGCCGGGGAGAGGGGACCGATGTGATGCGATGCGATGTACTGTGAGCTGATTTTGATGTCGATGATCCAGCACTCAAGTTCTTCCCCCAAGAACTCTGGTCGACGCTCGACCCCACGCGCAAACACCCCCTCTGGAAGACCGCCGACGCTGACAACGACGATGTGTCGGCCTTACGGCAGCGGTCACGCAAGCGGAAGCGCGACCCCGCCGCCACACTCGCGGCACTCGACGACGTCGATGACACAGCTGTGAAGGACGTGGACGCGCCGTCAGACGACGAGCAGGTCGAGCAGACGGATGAATCGGCCTCCGACTCCGACGCGTTAGTCCCGTCAGGCAGGGGCGCGAGGGCTGCGCGGAGGAAGAAGAGGAAGCAGAAGCGTGGCCGCGCCGCGGGCGGGGACCGGACGGGCGATTCGCGGGAGAAACGCGGTCTAGACGCCGAAGACGACTTCGAGCCGACGAAGAAGAAAGGCCCGTCGCCGCCGTCTACGATGCGGGCCAAGGAGAAGAAGCGGCGCAAGGCCGAGGCTCGTGCCGCGGGCACGAAGGTCGACGACACGGAGGATGAGGACGAGGACGAGGAGAATGAAAACGCCGATCACGACGAGGATGTGGGCGACGAGGACGAGGACGACGATGACGAAGAGCCCGTGGACTCGGACTTTGAAGAGAGCGACGAAGGGGGCGGCGACGACTACAATGCGGAGAATTACTTCGACGACGGGGATCGCGATGATGACGACGGGCTCGGATTCGGGGGAGGAGGGGGAGACGAGGGTGGAGAGTATTAGGCCTGACTTGTCGACTGTACCGACTGACTAAATGAATATGTCTACGGAAGACTCAAAAACTGATCAGGGACAGGCAGGTGCTATTTAGCACTCGGGATCGAGTTCCAAGATGTACATAGACGAAGAGCGCCCTCCCCCCTTTTATGCTCTCTTCACCAGCTTCAAGTCGACAACGATGGCCAAGATAGGCGGACAATGCTCGGTGCGTGTGGCTCGAGAAGGTCGATTCCAATCACAACAGAAACTTGAATCCTCCACGTCCAACTCCAAATCGTAACATCAGGCGATACCAGCCCTTTTTCCATTCTTACCGTCCTCCACCAAGCATCAACATCGTAGCAGGGCACATCATTTGGCTGACTTTCCTCCTAGAAGAGCTCTAATGCGTCGGATTCAGAGGCTTGCTGGAGATTGCCTCCTTCAGTATGGCAGCTTGGGCGGCGGGGTGATGCCGGCCTCTTTGAAAAATTGCTCTTGTCTTGCTTTTCGCTTTTTGCCCTCCTCGGGTGAGATTGCGACATATGTCCTCTCCCAGTCATCATACAACTTGTCGAAGCTTTCCTTCGTCAAGTCAAAGTATCGCACCATCCGTCGCCGCCGTCTCCTGGATGGATGGAACTCCCATTTGAGAGCTGAAGGATCCTGAGTATCTTCCGGCTCACATACGATGCACCGGTCCTCGGTGGCAGGCCATGCTCCTGGTATGCATAGAGTTGATTCCCGTTCATCCAGCAAGTTCCAGAACTCTCCCACGCATTCGTCAGAAGACAATGATACCCATATCTGCCAGTCTTCTGGCACGGCTCCATACGTGAAATTCACGATGCGCAATGCTAGGCATCCATCACTTCTGCCAAAACAACGAGGTCGACAAATCACGTCTTTCGCGAGCAGACACTCGCGTTCCCATTTGCCGTACTCCTGGAGGTCTTGACCAGCATTGACGATCTCCGTTGCCCAGTGGCGAAGCTTGTGCGTCAATCGTTGGTTGCTGAGATCCGCCCATGAGGGATAGGGATACGGCAGATCGATCCTCAGATAAGTCAACATTGGGGACGCGCAATCATGTTCAAACGCAACGCGGAGACCATCCAGGCCTACCACCGTCCGGAATATTGCTCGCCAACCACCGAAATCAGGGCAGTCCCAAAAATGGAGCCCTCTCCGGGAATGAGACCAATGGTCGCCCAACACTTTCGCCAGTTTCTCCACAAGAGCAATATATAGTGGAGGTGCGTCTTCCCGAGAGATTTTTCTCACGAGACATGAGGAATCGAGCTGGGACTTGCCAAGGCAGAGCCAGAACATATCCGAATGCGCTTCAGCATAACATGCACTGTATGCAGCTTCAAGACGAGCAGGTAGATTCCAGGTGCTCCATGGAGGCGATATCATCTGAACGAGTTGTGACACTACGGGCGCACTGAGAAGATCAACGAAAACTGAGAGCACGCTCTGGGGAGAATCAGTCAAGTCGTTAAGCTCCGAGCTCTCCCTCAACATATGTAGGGCCTCTAGAGCGTCCGTTCTCTGAGGTCTGAACGCACAATATTTGATGCAAGACAAGCCGTAACTAAAGCCCCAATCAGAAAATACGAACGGAATTCCCGCCGCGGACTTACTTGTTGTCCTTGTCATTAGGGTCAAGCCCTTGTTGCATGAGAAAGCTTATTGTCGTAGCATTCGCATATTCACAGGCGATCTATGAGCGTAAGCACAGACCTCGATTCGGAATCAGACTTGCTTGTCCCTACATGAAGCAGCGTTTCCCCACCAGGATCTCGGTCTAGGATGGATGCCTGGCCCGTTTGGAAGAGTTTCTGCAAGGCGACGACGTTGCTTTCCTTAGTGTATTTGAAGACCGGGGCATCCTGGGGTCGAAAATTGTAAGTCCGAAAACCGTACGTCCATGCGCCGCATGCCTGCTGTTGGACAATCTCAAGGGTTCTCCCAAGTAATCGACTTTGCAAACGCAGTAGACGTCTAGTGCGGACATTGACCCACTGCCGATGGCGGCTCTGTTCGCATGAATCGGTGGGGACAGGTTCCGACACTTCATGGCCGAGAGTATCACCGCTAGGACTGACTAGAGACGCAAAAGGGGATGACACAGAGTGTTGTCGAATATCTTGTACAATCGCAGATATACTCGCCGACGAAGCCATAATCAGCGTATGTGTCTCCGTATGCTTCTGCATATTCAGCAAGCTCATAGCACTGTACCGCGGTCAGCACATAGAGACAAAGCGGTCTCCTGCTTTACTACCCACTTCAAGGCAGTCATCTGAGCCATAATGCAATCGGCCTTGGCTCTTTCAACTACTTGGCGGGCTTTGTCCAGAGCATCCTCCTTGAGCACTGCTTTCACCGATCCGCGTATTCTAGATCGCTTGATACATATCGACAGCTCGTCACAGATGGGCTTCAGGCTCTGGACCGCCTTTTCGCTTCGCAGACGGCATTTCCGAACGACGTCCGGTGGAGCATAGGCGGAGAGAGAGGCTTCCTGCTCTTTGAGTGTTTCTAGGATCTCTTCGAGAGCCTCTAACTCTTCCAACAACTGTTTCAGGTTCTGGGGAGCGTGCTTGACCGACGAGTAGAGATGTTTCACCTCCAGGACGATTTTGGCAAACTCGAGAGTCGCGGCCACGACACCGATGGTCTCAGCCATAGCGAAGGAGGGGATATCTCGTGGCCGACAACACCAGAGACGTCAGTTGTTCTGCAAAAGTAGCTGCGATTTCTTGGGGCGTGAGTTAGAAAGACGAGATCATCGGACTTGAGGCTGAGGCTGAGGCTGAGGCTGAGCAAGCTTGACCTTGAACCGCTGCCTGCGAAGATGCATCAGGCAGTCCAATCATAGGACGGTACGTGTTCAAACAGCAACATCCAGCGGCTTTGATCGCTTAGAAAACAGCACCACCCACAATCTAGATTCGGCCTTGGGCGCTAGTCAAGGCTACAAGACCGCGGCATGACCACTCTCCCATCTCTGCCCTGGCGACCACCGCGGCAGAAGGAACGCACAATGACTTAGACGATTGTGTGCAATTGGTGGACCTGCAGATGTCGAGTCTTCGATCTGCACGCACTCGCTTTCGGCCCGGAAGACGACTGGGATGACCGCAGAAGATACTACCTAGGTAGGTACACCAGCACTTCCGGCAACCTCAATGGTGTTCCGGGCGCAGTTTCCATATCATCGCCAACCACAGCCACGATCAGGATCCGGGAAGCGACACCGATGGCCTTGACAAGTCCTAAAGCGTAGCAATACTGGAATTTGCACCGTACCGGGCTGTGCATAGACATCGCGCGTAACAGTCAGTGACTCCTCGAAGTATCACAATGTACTGTACAGTAGACGCTCGAGAGTACAGGTAAACATCTACATACGAGGTACGACAATAAACGCCCCGAAGCCCCGACGTCGCCAAGGCCGAGCATCGGAGAAATTCTCACAGTTGCAGACGACAACCACACCATACGTCGAATGACCTAATGGAACACCAACCTTCACTAACAACCAAAAATGATCGCCTCAATACCGCAGCACCAGGACAAAGATGACCGGACAAGACCAAGACCAAGACCAAGACCGCACCCGCTCCGCGCTCATCCTGTATGGCACCGAGACCGGCACCTCGCAGGACATGGCCGAAGAAGTGGGCCGCACCCTCGAGAGACTCCATTTCGACACCACGGTTGAGGGCCTCGACAGCGTCCCATACACCCGCCTCCACGCCTACAGCTTCACGGTCTTCGTCGTCGCAACGACAGGACAGGGTGATTTTCCTGGCAATGCCCGCCTCTTCTGGACCAGTCTGCTGCGGAGGAAGTTGACCCCAGCCACGCTCCTGGGGGTGCGGTACGCCCTCGTCGGGGTGGGCGATAGCTCGTATCCCAAGTTCAATTTCGCGGCGCGGAAGCTGGACAAGAGGCTTCGCCAGCTGGGGGCCACGGAGACTATTCCTCCTTGTGAAGCCGATGAGCAAGGCGATGAAGGCACCGAGGGCGCGTTCCTGGCGTGGCTGGCACAGCTGCGGGAGACGGTGCTGGCCATGTTCCCTCTGGGAGAAGGACAGGTGCCCATCCCGGAGGATGTCGTGTTGCCAGGGAAGTGGCGGTTGGAGGTCGTGGCGCGGGATCGAGAGCGGGATGGCGATGGTGAAGACGGCACGGCTTCTCCGGATAGGGAGGCGAACCAGAACGGTGATGATCCCCATGCACAGCACACTCCTTCAGCCATCATCACCACCACCACCGCTACCACCAGCGCAGACCGTGAAGTGGACTCTTCGTCCTTCCCCGTCGTGCTGGACGTCAACAAGAGGGTCACGCCCCCGGAGCACTGGCAGGACGTGCGGTTCATGAGCCTCCGAGCATCACGCAAGATCGACTACCAGCCGGGCGACGCGCTGGCCATCTCCCCCCAAAATATGCCCGTGGACGTGGACGGCTTGATCGCACGTATGAACTGGCAGCATGTCGCCGACACGCCGATTCGGCTGGTTCCCACGCGCTCGCCCGACCTCCCGCCGACCTTCCTATCTGCAAATCCGATCTTCGCGCGCGCCGACCTCACCCTCCGGACCCTCCTCACCGAATACCTGGATATTAACGCCATTCCGCGGCGCTCCTTCCTAGGCAGCATCGCGAACTACACGTCCGACAGCATGCACAGAGACCGGCTCCTCGAGTTCACGGAACCCCAGTATCTGGACGAGTACTACGACTACGCGACGCGGCCGCGGCGAAGCATCCTGGAGATCCTGCAGGAGTTCGACAGCGTGCACATCCCGTGGGAGGAGGTCATGAACGTTTTCCCACCCGTGCGCCCGCGGCAGTTTAGCATCGCGAGCGGCGGCCGCCTGAAAGTCGCGGATGATGGGGCCACAAAATTCGAACTATTGGTAGCTATCGTCAAGTACAAGACTGTGATCAAACGCGTGCGAGAGGGCGTCTGTACACGCTACTTGGCTCAACTTCCCGTCGGAACAACTCTCCATGTCTCCGTCAAAAGGGAGGGACGCTTCTCCAAGACACCCGACCCGCCTGGCATGAGCCATATCTTGATCGGCGCGGGCACGGGCATCGCTCCACTTCGAGCGCTTATCCATGAGAAAATCACTCAACATCATCAACCGGGAAAAACAGTGCTTTTTTTTGGCTGTCGCAATGAGACGTCAGACTACTTCTTCCGTCAGGAGTGGGCGGCCATACGTACCGAGCATCCTGGTGCTCTAGAGGTAATCTCTGCATTCTCAAGAGATCAGAAATCAAAGGTGTATGTGCAAGATCGCATTCGGCAGCGAAGTGATATGATTGGGGAGTATCTGATCGAGAGGATGGCCACGATTATCGTCTGTGGATCATCGGGACAGATGCCCAAGGCCGTGAGGCAGGCACTGGTCGATGCATTAGTAGAGCAGGCCCAGAAGAGGGACAAACATGGAGACCTTATTGCGAATACGGAAGAGGCCGACGTATATCTCGCAAGGGTCGAGAAGGAAAACAGGTACAAGCAGGAGACGTGGTCATGAATGAAATTTCATACCCATCCAGAATCCGTAACCATCCATGCCAAAGCCGTCGATGCCGAAAAATCTTGCTACCACGGAGAGCAAGAACAACCAGCTCCAGCGTATGGGTTGTGCGAGCTGCTCACGAAGCTCCTCGTCCAGTCGAACAGGCAGATTATCCCTTTTCTTAGCCCTGGCCCTGGCCCTGGCTCTGGCCCTGTCCCTATTCCTTTTCCTGTTCTTTCCTCTACGCTGGCCAAGACCGGGCGAGTCGCCGAGGTCACTGGGGGATTCCTCGAGGGAGACACCCTCATCCTCTAAGATCGCAAAACGCGACCCTTGCACGATTGGGACTCGCGATGGACCTGAAGGCGTCGATGCCATGTTAGGAGTGGTGGCGGCAGGGAAAGAAGTGGCTGTTTGCGAAGAGGTCGTCGATACCTCGTTGGAAGCTGTAGTCTCAGGCACAGGAATCGGCGATGAAGTAGGTGATGGAATGGTAAGGCAGAGACCCAGACACAGTCGCATTATATAGTTCCTGTTGAGGACCTGGAACTGGACTTTGACCCTTGGGACAAAACTCCGCCACTTAAGGAGTAGGTACCTAGCTGGTTGTCCTCTGATATTGGAAGTTCCCAAATCCTCCCGGGGTCATAGCTCCCATAAGGTTCTGTGAAGGAACGGGCGTATGCGATGAAGGTCCTCCACCTCCCTGTCCTCCGACTGACATGCCGATGTTGCCGGTCTGCGGCGTGGTAGGTGTTCCGGTCTGATTGTACAAAGTAGTTCCATCCATGTGCGGTGTGCTGAAGTCGCGTGCTGCCCCGTGCCCGGCTGGGCCAGAATTGTTCATTGGCATCTGTGCATTCAGCCCCCACACCTGTGATCGATATTTGTCTTCCTCGATGGTTCCGCCGAAAATTTTCTCTCGCATCTTGAAGTAGACTTGACCGGTGAGCAGGGAGTCGGAGCCCGCTTGGTGTGCCTGACCGATCCGTGCTACACCCAAGTCTTCGGCAATATCTTGAAGACCTGACTTGGTCATAGCACGCTGCACCAGCATGGCTGCTTCTTGAGTCAAAGGCTGCCCGCTATTGATTTGGCCTTTTGCGCCTGCGTGCTTGAGCATGAACTTGATGTCGAAGAGGGAAGGAAAGAACCTCTCGAGAAGTGTGTGGAATTGCGTTTCATCTGCAGGTAAGGGTTGGGAGATCATGAGCTTTATCAAGTACCCAAAGTCGTAGCCAGAGTGAAAGCTGAGCCAGCGAATATCGGCATCCATGACTAAGCCTGAACTGATCAGCAGAGAAGCGAACACATTGGGTTCGATGCCGTGTTCAGAGTGTTTGTCAAAGTCTATGCCAGCCTTGGTGAGCATTTGTGTCGATTCCCGGGCATACATGTCTGTTTGGAGGGAGAATTTGAAGTTGAATTGCCATGTGCACGGAGTGGGTTGTATGGTTCGATGAAATTGGGATCCCTGGGTAATCTCAGCGTCTGGTGATGGCAATGTTCCGTCAGATTTGAAAAGAGTAATTCCAAGCTGAATCACTTTCAGTAAATCGACGTTGCACCGCAGAGTCTGATAGTGGTAGTCAGCCTTCGTAGTGAACTGGCCGATCGGTCGAGCAACAATTCCTGGGAATTCTGTGTCCTGACACAGTTAAGTCAGCACGGTCATGGCAAGAAGAACAGATGACCGTTCTTACCATAGCGATGTATGGGTGTTTGTCGACCAGTCGTCTAAGCGTGTCCATCTCTTCCTTGAGGTTGTGCTTCCAGACGTTGCGGATTCTGGCATCGTTGTTGTTCTGCAAAGGATTGCTGGGGCCGGCAAATGTCTGGTGACCTGGGACAGGAACCCCTCTTGTGAACCCCATCTGAGGAATCTGACCAGGAAGTAGGCTTCCCTCGAGCATAGCCCGGTCAAAGTCATTAATTATGTCTCCGGACATGGCGAAAGGACCGCTGGACGAGCCGACAGCGCTGAAGGACGACGTGCCGGGGTGGGCGGGAGGTGGGAGAGCACCATGGGGTTGTGTGGATGGGTGAGCTTGGTGATGCATGTGATAGGGACCATTATTGGGCTGCCTATAAGTAGGCGCCATGGAGAATAACGAAGGTCAGGTAATGTGCAGGCAGTTGCGAAAGTCTGGAGAGCCAGCAGTAAAGTTGATTTAGATGAGGATTACCATGGTATAGTATGATTTGAAATCAATGCTGGTCTGCCATGGTCTAATGCATTATGATCAAGCAAAATTGCAATTAGGTTCGCAAAATGCCTTTAATGGTGAGCGTGAAGTGAAAGTGAAAGGTGCAGTCACGACAGACTGAGCGCACACACGGTAGACTCGGTGCAAACACGCGGTGGCAGTTCATGCGACACCTCGGCAAATACACAACCGTACTGTACTACGGAAATGCATTAACACCAGTACCGCATCAAGCTCGTCCTGGCGGTTTCCGTCATTTTGGACATCACAATGACCTTGATCATCCACCTCAAAACAATATCTTCACCAGTCTTCTACGCAAACCCTGCGGGCCTGGGAGCTTCGATACAGCTCCGCCGCTCTTTTCTCTTTGTCGAAGCGTCCCACAATTGATCTTCACCGGCCATGGCACCTCCAACCAACCCGACGGGGTTTAGCATGAAGACCTTCACGGATGCAGCAACAAGCACACAATGGCGCGCGAAAGATCCGTGGAAGAGAAAGTAAGGATCGATACGCATATTAGCGATTGCAAGTGTACTGACGGATTCCCAGCGAGGCATGGCGATACACAGGCCCATTCACCAGATTCAATCGGATGAAGGGAGCTTTCCCAGGATTTGGCATTGCTGTTGTTGCATTCACGGGCTATGTCATCGTCGAGCAATTATTCTTCGCAAAGGATCACCATGGTCATGACGAAAGCGCAGGCCACCACAAGGCGCTGTAGAAGCAAAAGAAAAGAACTACACAATCTTGCTGCTCACGACCAAGTGCTGGAGTGAGCTCGAAGATCACGGACAAGGATTGCCATGGTCGCATGGTGTTGTACATATGCACGATAGGAGGTGCCGAAATGCAAAAGAGCTGGAGCCCGCAATGGGATGGAAGTCCATGTCCACAAGGTGTTGTTCCGTCCTAGGGAGGCGTGTGGTTGCTACAAATGGAATTTGCCCACTGGAGGACATTCAGCCTTGCGAGCCGTCCAGAGTAGCCTCGCATGTTTGGAAGCTTCGGTTGAACGACATGGTTTATGCTCCGGTGGTGGTGGTGGTGGTGGTGGTGGTGTGTCCGTCGCCTGCCGAAGCAAGCCAAAAGCCTTCCCACGATTTCTCTTTTCTCGAGTCCGGTTCTCCACTTGGTTCTCGGCCGTGGACAGTGATCGGGAAGTAATTGCTCTGACATTTCTGTTGATAGAGATCGGTTGGCACTGCTCGTGGTGGCCTTCCCTTCTCGACATTCGAGTACGGAGGACAGGCTAAACCACAAATGGCCAAGTAGTCCAGGCCAGTTAGAAAACGAGTCTGGATTGTGATGCGGAAAAGAGGAAAGCGACCACGATCCTGACGAGTAGGACTCGGCCTGCGAGACCCTTATCTTGCTTATCGATTTGTTATACAATGGAAAAGCACCCTATGGCCTGGCTCGCGAGCCCCGGACGCTGTGCCCTAGAAGCATAGCATGACCGGTTTGATCGTGAGGAGACCAAAGTTCGCCGCCGGTAGACATATATCTTGGTGAGCTTCCTCTCTGTTCATCTTCAGATTGTCGCACAGCTCCGCGTCCCTCACATCCATCCATTCAAGACTCAACACCATGGTTCTCGAGCGTGTCAAGCAGCTGGCCCAACAGGTGTCCAACACCGTTGCTCCTCCTCACCCATTTGATCCGCTTAGTGGGCTCGAGATCGACACGGCGGTCTCTATTCTTCGATCGCAATATGGGAAGCTATACTACAATGCCGTCACATTGTTCGAGCCTCCCAAGGCTCAGATGCTGAAATGGCTGGCTGACCCTGATCATACTCCGAGACCAAACCGGGTTGCTGATATCGTTGTCATCACCACCGATGGCAAGGTCTACGACGGCCATGTGGACCTCACGGAACATAAGGTCATTAAATGGGAGCATACTCCCAACGTCCAGCCTCTCATCACCATGGAAGATCTACAGATTGTCGAACACATCGTGCGCAAAGATCCCGGCGTCATCGAGCAATGCGGTCTGATTGGCATTCCTCCCACGGACATGCACAAGGTCTACTGTGATCCTTGGACGATCGGCTACGACGAGAGATTCGGCAACGGCGTCAGACTCCAGCAAGCACTGATGTACTACCGCCCCGACGTCGACGACTCACAATACAGCTACCCCCTGGACTTCTGCCCGATTTACGACTCGAACCTCCAGAAGATCATCCACATTGACGTCCCCAAGGTCCGCCGCCCGATCAACAAAGCCCCACCAAACAACTACACCGTCAAGTCGATCGAGGAAATAGGCGGCTACAGGACTGACCTGAAGCCCATCAGCATCACGCAGCCCGAGGGCGTGTCCTTCACGATGAAGAACCGCATCATCGAGTGGCAGAACTGGTCCATCCACATCGGCTTCAACTACCGCGAAGGCATCGTCCTCAACAACATCACCTACTTCGACAAAGTGGAGAACAAGGTCCGACCGATCTTCTACCGCCTCTCACTGGCCGAAATGGTGGTCCCGTACGGAAACCCCGAGCACCCACACCACCGGAAACACGCCTTCGACCTCGGCGAATACGGCGGCGGCTACATGACCAACTCGCTCAGTCTAGGCTGTGACTGCAAAGGCAGCATCCACTACCTGGACTTCGACTTTGTGAACAAGGCCGGCGCGGCCCAGACGATCAAGAACGCCATTTGCATCCACGAGGAAGACAACGGCATCCTGTTCAAACACACCGACTTCCGCGACGACTCGGTCATCGTCACCCGCGCCCGCAAGCTCATCATCAGCCATATCTTCACGGCCGCCAACTATGAGTACTGCGTGTACTGGATCTTCCACCAAGACGGCACCGTGCAGCTCGAGATCAAGCTCACGGGCATCCTGAACACGTACGCCATGAACCCCAACGAGGACACCAAAGGCTGGGGCACCGAAGTCTACCCTGGCGTCAACGCGCACAACCACCAGCACCTGTTCTGTCTGCGCGTGGACCCCAACATCGACGGTCCGAACAATACCGTCTTCCAAGTCGACGCCACCCAGGGGCCCGGCGAACCAGGCAGCGCCGAAAACTACTACGGCAACGCCTTCTACGCCAAGAAGACAAAGTACACGAACCCCGTCGAGGCCATGGCCGACTACAACGGCTCGTCCTCCCGAACGTGGGACCTCGCCAACGAGAACAAACTGAATCCCTACTCGAAGAAGCCCGTCTCGTATAAGCTGGTGTCGAGGGAAGTCCCGCCCCTGCTCCCCAAGGAAGGCTCCCTGGTGTGGAAGCGGGCGGGCTTTTCGCGCCACGCCGTCCACGTCACGCCATGTAAGTCCCCATCCCCCATCAATATCCTTTCCTGCCTTCTTGTCTTCTTCTCTTCCATGGCATCACCAAAAAACTAATAAATCCCGCGCGTAATCACAGACGCGGACTCCCAAATCCATCCCGCAGGCAGACACGTGCCCCAAACGTCCGGCGAACCATCCATGGGCCTGCCGCAGTGGATCGCCGCCAACCCGAACGCCAAGATCGACAACGACGACATCGTCCTCTGGCACACCTTTGGGCTCACCCACTTCCCGGCCCCGGAAGACTTCCCCGTCATGCCTGCGGAGCCCATGACCGTGCTGCTGCGGCCGCGGAACTTCTTCGTCCGGAACCCCGCCCTGGATGTGCCGCCCAGCTATGCCAGGACGCCGAGTCAAGTCGCGGCCGGAAAGGCTGGAGGGAGTTGCCACGCCGATAAGACGAGCACGCTCGTCTGATATGGTGTGGATGTTGTCGTCGAGCGCGAATTTGCCCGGGCTGATTGATCATTGGTCTGAAATGGGAGGACAGTCCGCCTTGGAATTTTCGTCCTGGGTTTGGTCTTGGTATGCAATATGTTGTGCGCATGTGCTGCATAATTGGCTGGACAGTGTTTGTCCATCCATAAGTTTATTTGGTGTTATATACTCTGTATAGCCTACAGAAAAGCGAACCTATAGGATTACAAAGTTCACGTGATTCATAGGGAATGAGTGGCACTCCGTGTCGAGATGCTGTACGAGGTACTCTGCGTGGAATGATATTTGTCCGCGTCGGTTCCTATCCCTATCCTACTCCCGTGCTGGCACCCAGCTGGTGATCCTGCCTGCGAGATGACACATCCCTTCCGCTCCTCCGACTCCACGGTAGCCGCAGTGTGTCCACACTCACAGATGCATTTTCTAATCTCGTCCAGAGCGAGTATCTCACCGCGAGCAATGCGCCGTTAACTGCAGCCTGACTGCATGGCGCAGGGAAACGGTGTTGTTGAAATGATATCCTCCGCCGCTCGACTTCCTGCCGGATTTGCGGCCAAAGGCCCCTCCCATTGCCACTTTGACCTCGAGTATCTGTGAATGTTCCGCAGGCATTCTGTGGTGGTAGGCATGCCTTCGAACTCAATCTTTGCTGCGAGCTGGTCTCTTGCACATCTTCACCCGGCAGGAACGCCTCAAGTTAGGCAGGAAGATGATGTTCGAGCGGTGGTCTTTCTGGCTTGAGGAAAGGTCGGAGATGTCTCTTTCTTCATACGACGAACGTTCTGCCGGTCCAGCTGATCTATTTGGCTCATTGAGATTTGAATGGTCGTCAAAGGCGCCACCTCGCACTCGTGTTTGCTTTCCTCTAGGTAAGGTATGAGTTTTCTGCTTTCCACTTTAGTTCTCAACTGCCTAAATACTTCCTCCATCCGTCGCGCCAAATACTCCTTTGCCCCTCGTCCGTCACGCCTGGTCGTTCGCCGATTCTGAATCTCTCCCATCTCGCATCCCTTCCAGTGCCTACACAGATAAGGGTGGAGTTATCGATCCAACCTAGAATGCCCTTTTGGGGCCGATTCGGTAACGAGCCCAGTGCGGGAAGATATGACATAGTAGAGTTATTGAGCCCACCGCTTTCATCACCCATTTCGAAATGAGTCGACGCGAAGGAGTAGATGTCCGAGAAGACGCGGGGGAGGAGCGGGATTTTGGAGAGGAATCCCCATTTCTGGTTCGTGGGAGCTTCGTCTTCGTTATTAGCGACTTGTGGCGATTGAGAGCGGCGACGTTGTGACGAGGGGCTCAATGGGCTGGTGGGTTGGGACTGGGAGGAAGCAGTCGGCGGAAGGTCGAATACATGCAAGGTTGACTTGTCGGATGTGACGGCTAGCATACTGCAATTGGGCGAGATGGCGATGCTAAAAACATATGCCGGGTCAACGCCACGACGCAGTTCTGCAATCTTTGTGCAGTTTGCGGTTGAGAAGACGCGGATCAAGGTGCCTGTTTCGCTTGCTGTAGCCAGTAACTGGCCATCGCTGCTGAGGTCCATGGCTCGGAGGGCAGAGGTGTGTGCCGGGATGATGCTCACGTTCCCGGACACCAGTTCAACGAGCTGAACTTTACCCGGTGAACGACCGGGGAAGGCCACGACTCTGGTACCCAAACAGCATAGGCCTAGCGGGTTGTCGGCGGTCTCGAAGCCGGCCGTTCTCTCGGGCGGGGAGGAGAATTTGTAGAGGTGAATGCTGTTTTGGATAGCAATAGCGATCCAGGATTTCGTGAGACGGACTCGTAGGACGGCGGTCTTTTGTTCGAGGGTGATGGCGACCTTCTGTTTGGCATCGTCCCATATCATCACCTGCCCACATGCATCAGTGTCTTGCTCTTCGTCTGATGGTTCTGGCTATACTTTTGTCTGTGGCCATCTTGGATTCTTGCCTCCTCCTACGAGTGCCAAATAATTATATCGCCCGAGCATCTCCGCTGTT
The DNA here is from genome assembly GCA_016110215.1 of Capronia americana. Classification (NCBI taxonomy): domain Eukaryota; kingdom Fungi; phylum Ascomycota; class Eurotiomycetes; order Chaetothyriales; family Herpotrichiellaceae; genus Capronia; species Capronia americana. Next base: position 111,682 of record JADWQD010000010.1, read on the forward strand.
CCGATACCAGCATTAAGGTCTGTATTCGTCTTAGAATCTCGACATCGCATCGGTTCTTGTGGGAGTGGTACCTCTTGAAGCTTTGAGCTCGCACGGGTCTGAGTTGAACACTGGAACAAATATCAACGTTTGAGAAGGTGCTACCACACAATGTGAACAAAGGCCTGCTCTAGACATACCACAGAAGCCTGTGTCCAGGCCGACGGCGAAACAGCTGGCATCGCTGTTGAACGAGGCAGAAAGGGCGACGGGTCCAGAGGACTCATCGATGATCGGGCGGGTGTTCATCTTGTAGCTCGGTCTGTGCCTCCGGAGCCGATATACGCATGGTGTTAAGGATAGCCGAGACTCATCTTCCGTCCAAGGAAGCTTGAATGAGATTTACACAAAGTCCCATGTCGACTGCCATCCCAAAGATGACGCAGGCACCGCAGGCCGCCGCTTGGGATCACCAGCAACCCAAGATAGGCACTAGTAGGGGTCGGCTAGGGCCTAGGGAGCCTGCGTCCGGCGGTTTAGGCTTGGCGACGTTGCGCCTAAAGTTACTTTGTAGCCGGGCCAAACAGCTTGCTCCGTCTATCCAGCAGAATTGGCATGCTGATCGAATGCGCTGTCAGCCAATTGTCTGTTGGCTGTGGTGGCTGTGCCATCCGCAACCATCCAGCACCACCAGCATTCTTCCTCCTGATTTCAAAGATGTCATAACTTTGCCCACGCGACACCAGTGGCTGGTGATCAAATACCCAGGAGATTCTCTTTCACCACCCTCCCGCACTACCACCACAGCAGCTGGCACGGTGTCATTCAACATGAGGTGACGGTCACTCAACCCTGGATAGATCTTCTGTCCAAGCCAACCATGGGCTCGAAACCGAGTGAAGAGAGTTATCTCTCCCCGAAGCCATGGAAATCGGGAGATCCTTGGGGCTCGGCTACAAAGCTGCCAGGTGCTTATCCGCCATCTCCCGATTTTCAATCCCAGGAGGCCAGTCACTCGGGGCCTCAGTCCCTCTCGGCTGCCGTTAGAGCTCGCAAGTCAGAGTACATTCGAAAGAAATCTATGAGAGTCAAGGTTGGCACCTGGAACGTAGCGGCAATCAGCGGCACGGAGAAGGATTTGGGGGCATGGTTCGTGCGTGGACACGGCATCAGTGGGCTTTCTCAAGATCTGTCGGGGCTCTCAACCGAGGAGGACAATTGCAGCGACGACGATTCCGACAGTGACAACGGCAATATTGAGTCCGTTGAATCGCAAGAAGCGCGAGTTGCCAGCACCAGGAAAAACGTCACTGTACCGGTGAACGATAGGCCGGCGGAGGCCCATGATGAGCAGATCGACCTTTACGTTCTCGGCCTACAGGAGGTCATTGACGTGACATCGATGACCGAGGCCATTAGACCTTACACTGATCCAAACCCAGCGAAGAAGTGGAAGAAGTCTCTAAGGCGTGCTCTACCCAAAGGCTACAAGAAGATTGCAAACGAACAGCTTTTTGGCCTCATCATCCTCGTCTTTGCTTCTCCAGAGCTGGCCCCAAGCATCAGCTCGGTCAGCGCGACCTCAGTTGGGACTGGTCTGATGGGCTACTTTGGTAATAAAGGTGCTGTCGCCGTCAGGATCGTGGTCGGAGGCACCACGAAAATGTGCTTCATCAATTGTCATCTGGCCGCTGGAGCAGACGAAGCCGCGTTGGCCCGTCGGATTTGGGATACGAACCAGATCATCAGCAGGATGCGGTTTTCTCCAGTCACAGACGGTGAAGTCGTCGGAACTGGGGAAGAGAAAATCGGGGACGAAGACTTCGCCTTCTGGTTTGGTGACCTCAACTTTCGTCTGGACGACATACCAGGTCAGGACGTCAGAAGATTGTTGCTCCTCCACACTCAGAACGAGTACGATGTCCAGAACAAATCGAAGAGCAAGATCGACAGTGAGTTGGGATACCTAACACCGGTGTCGAACGACTCGCTGCCGGCTCCGCATCCCCGCTACGAGTATAAGGACGTCGAAAGGCCTGCATCTGACAGTGCAGCCGAGCCTCCGTTAGACCCAAAGAACGACCCTGCTTCGCTCCAAACCACTCTCCACTCTCTCCTGGCACATGACCAATTGCGCGCACAGCAGAGGCTGGGCAAGGCGTTCCACGAAGGATGGCGCGAGGGAGACATTGAATTTCTGCCCACGTACAAATATGATATTGGCAGCGTCGGCATGTTCGACTCGGGAGACAAGAAGAGAAGCCCCAGTTGGTGCGACAGGATTCTGTACAGGACTCGGCGAGACCTAGAGATGTACAAGGAAAAGGCCAAACGGCGAGAGGAAGCTCGCAAAAAGGACGAAGCCATGAAAGCTAGCGGGATTGACCAGGCTACCGCTGAGCACGAGGTAATGTTCGACTATGACCCTGATACAGATGGGTTGGCATATGGCGACGATTATGACGAATGCGACGAAACCCAGGATGGCCTTCATGACGCAGAGCTCGTACAGTCACATGAAGATTACGGAGACATGATTGAAATCAACAGCTACCTCTCGCACCAAAGGGTACTCTCTTCGGACCACAAGCCGCTGAACGCCGTGTTCACACTCGTCTACGACGCCGTTATCCCCGAACTGAAGGCGAAGGTGCAGCAGGAGGTTGCCAAACAGCTGGACAAAGCAGAAAATGAAGGTCGGCCATCAATAACATTGGTAGTCGATAATCACTTCGAAAGGCAAATACCGAACGCTGACGGTGCGGCAGACATGAATGTCGTCCAGTTCGGTGAAGTTCGCTACGGCGTCAAGAAGACAAGGTCCGTCACCATTGCCAATACCGGACAGGTTACCACCAGTTTTTCTTTTGTGGATAAGCCCGTCGAGTCAGAAGAAGGGGCCCGCGTGGTGCCAAAATGGTTGGAACTCAGCGTGGAGTCTGGCTCGGTCTCTTCGGTGGCAGATACGGAGCACAAAGACACCTACGAGACAGTGTTATCACCTGGTGAAACGACGGTAATTGAACTGACCGTCAACATCGCTGACGGCGAGCTGGTACATGACCTCAACGATGGCAATACAGAATTGGAGGACATCCTCGTGCTCAGAGTCGAAAACGGGAGGGACCATTTCATTCCTGTCAAAGGCGTATGGCTACCATCGACATTTTCTCGCACGCTTGATGAGCTAGTACTGGCACCGGATGGGGGTGTTCGGCAATGGACTCGGACCTCCGGCGACTTAGCAACAAAATTAACTTCATACTCTTCGGCAAAGGTCCACCACTCCGCACCAAAGGAACTATACGCTCTTACCGAGATCATTCCGATTTACATCGAACGGTCTATAGCAGAATGGGGGATGCTCCATGAAGGAGAGACGCCTCCTTGGCAGTATGAGAGTGGAGGAGCCTCATGGCCTTTCAGTCGAGAAACATGGACGTTCCACGAAGGCGAAGAACGATCGGAACTTTTGGCTGGAGTCAGAGAAGCGTTGGATACAGCAGGCCGGCTTGATGGGAACTTCGACCCAAGTGTGCCAAGCATTGTGCGCTTGGAGGTTCTTGCTGAGACCCTTACCTCCTTCCTCATGTCTCTGAGAGACGGGATAGTACCCGCCGGCACGTGGGCGGAGATTGAGAAGCAGCTCGCCTCCATCGACAAGGCCAAGGCGCAACCTACTGCGCAGGAAATCCAGGATATGGTCATGGAGGCTCTGTCTCCACACCCCGTGCATAGTGTCTCACTAACTTTCATCACCTTCCTACTGACAAGGAACATCAACGAGCTGATGACCAGTGGTGCCCCTGCTCCCACATCGGACACGCCAACCACGCCTAGCTCGATGAGCAGGAAGTCCTCCAGGCGATCAAGAGCCTCGACGCTTTCAAGCGACTCAGGAGCGCCCGCTTCGCTATCGTCCCAAGAAGCGCCGAGCAAAAGAAGTCTCTTCCCGGCATTGCGTCGTCGACACGCGCGCAGTATATCATCGGCTTCTGCTACAGCAGAGGCCGGTGCCGAGGCGGCAGCTACCATCACGGAGCGAAGAAAGAAATTGGTCAATGCGTATGTCGAGGTGTTTGCACCCATCGTCTTCCGAGCCGAGAACGAGGCAAAGATGAAAGGCAAAGACAAGAAGGCGCTTGATGCTCGAAAGAGACGCATCCTCGAAGCGTTTTTGAGCGAGAGACATTACTGAGAATCCCCGTACCTCTGTTTTGAATAGACAAATTTTACGTATCACCCTTTTCTCAGTTCAAAGTGTGCGAGTCCACCTGGCTCTACACATTCAATCCTCGATGTGACAATATCGGCACTACATTCACCACCCACTCACATGACCAGGCATATGAATATATATATTGAAGTTGCCAAATTTCTCCCAACAATTCCGGACAAAGACATCCGCTTCTTGGCCAGGGCTTACCGTGAGCATATTCCCACTCGGTCCTGGTTTCAGAGTTAATGGGTCTTCTGGATGATGGATTGTTTCGTAGACTTATCTAGAGTTCGAATCACAGCAACAGCAACAACACCGACGGAAAAAAACCGCCTTGAAAGAGGAAAAGGTTTTCGTCTCACCTTCAACCCATCGCAGAGTTAATCTGATGGTTTGAGGGCAGAGTTTTTTGCTCCTAGAGATTTTTATTTCGGGTAAGTTCTCTTAACGCCCTCTTCTTGGTACACAAAGCCATAAACGCCAAATTCATCATTAAGAACCTCTCGCTAAAGTCCAAAATAGTGTATATATCTATTATATATACCCCGACCGGTACTTCATCCATTACCATTTTCGTTCAGGAAACGGAGCGAGGCAGCTCTAAGTGCCGCTTTAATCGCGCACGTGACGGAGCACCAGGGATGCCCGGCCAACGCGAGAGACAGCCAGCAACTCTAAAGATGGATGAGTGTGCCGTTGTACCTCGTACTCGTAGATCCGTAGCGCATTTTCGGTTTCCGCCGCCGATTCTCCGGGCACATGCATGGGGATGGGGCGGGGGCGGGGGTGGGGAAGGGAGTAGAAGCCCCTAAGAAGCCGAGGAGTTCTTCAGGTGTTCGGCGAGTCTCACGAATGCCATTCAATTCTGTACTTACGGCCGGTTGCTCGCTCATTCAAGTCTCACAGCACTTATTGAGGAGGTGTGACTCAAGCAAGCCCAAGTCAGACACTCACCACATCTGACCGACGCGGCATGGAAAGACTGCAGGCATGGCTGGTGCGGCCTTGGATTGCAGCTCGTGTAGATCTGGTCACCCGTGGAGATGCACAAGTTTGGCCTGAAGTCTTGATGGGAGCGTTCATTCCGCCAGCTCTTCAGACTTCCCTCGGCCGATGTGAACTCTATGCTGACGTTGTACCCCTCCAAGGCATCTCGACCACGCCTAGACCTTTTCCATTTTCGCGCTCGAAATTGTCATCCACTTTCTGCTCTTTGCTGCGCTCGATTCTTGGTCAATACCAGCGTCCCAGAAGCGATAACTGAGTGCCCTGTGACAAGTCAATAATGGAACCCCTCCATTGTCCAATCTGCAAGAGCACTTTCAGTCGCAAGGAGCATCTGAGACGTCATATAAGTGTCCGTAAGTTTGGCTCTGTTGGCTCCGATCAGTCTCTTTTCATAGCAGGCAGAGTCGTCACGCAGGCTGACAAATATAAGATTCTAACCGCCGTCAGTTTGTATGCGAAGGATGTAGCAAGAGTTTCAAGCGAAGGTAATGGCCACTCCGCGCTGCTACATTTTGACATCATCGTCGTGAAATCAAAGGACTGATACGACTGCCGGTCATCAGAGACATCCTTCGTCGTCACGTCGATGTCTGTATACTGTCCAACAATGACAGGGCTTCGTCTAAACGCGTCTCGCGCAAAAGTCCGGCTCAAGTCTCTGACCCGGAACGCCCGCATGAGCTCGAGGAATCTCTCCCTGGGGACACTGGTCTCTCTCCTCCGCCATCTTGGGACCATTTGATCTGCCAAATGGAGACCGACTTCTATCAGGAATCCATTCGCTCTGGTGCATCTCGGTCACTTGCCCTATTCGCCCGGGTTATATCAACCTTTGACATCACAGGAATCTTTGATCCAGACTTCACGCTACCGGCGTCAGTGCCGCTCCGAGAACCGAACCTTTATCACGCACAGGAAAGTCGACCGTCCACCTGGGGTCTCCCTAGCTCCGTCACTTTAATGGACTCTAGCGGTGCCACGGTCGAGGGCGTCTCGCTTCGGAGCTCTGCTTGTGACGATCAATCTCCTCCCTTCGCCTACCAGTCGTGTGACCTGAATTGCAAGAGCGCCCAACTCGCAACGCCACAGTCGACGCAGTCCTTGATGGAGTCTAACGAACCCTGGCTTCTTTCGCACGAACATTCATCGTCTCCAGAACCTGACGATTGCTTATGGGTCAGCAACGAGATCGTGACGAGGCTGAGGGATGGAATATCTCAAAAGCCCTTATCGCAGTCTACATACCCACGCCACTGGAGTTCCTCGCTCGAAAATGATTGTTTGGCTTTGTTTGGGCCGAGCAGCCTGAGGAAATTCACCGAAGAATACTGGAGCACATGGCATATCCACTGGCCGGTCATACATAAAGCAACATTCCGCATCTCGACTGCGTCGGCCGCTCTCGTCGCTGCCATGGTCCTTCTTGGCGCCAGTTATTCTCCACATGCCACCACGAGAGCACGTGCCCGTTATTGGGCCGACTCTGTCGAAGCGATGGTGTTCGCAGACGAATACTTCGGCAGCGCCACTGTTTTCTCCGCCTTGAATGCGGCGTGCTTAAAAGAACGCCTGCGAGCACTGCAAGCCGGGCACGCCATGTGCATATATCAGACATTCGAGGGAAACACCATGGCAAGGCGACGAGCAAGACGGAGCCGATTCAACGAAGTCGTTGCTGTAAGTTGTCCCCGATCCATAAGTTCTGCACTAAATATGTCGTGAGATGGCGCGTGAACTCGGTTTCCAGAATGGCCGACACGAAAATCTCCAAGACGTCACAAGGGACACATTCAGTTGGGAGGAGTTCATCTTGAAAGAAGAGCTCGTTCGGTATGAAAATCTGCAGTCATTCTATTCGTCCAGGCCGACGGACCGTGGGCTGAGTGTTTGACTTTAGGACTCTCGTGTATATGATTGTCCTTGACAGCGGCTTTGTTATCCTTTACAATACGATCCCCAGGGTCATGGTCTCGGAGATCCAGACAGACCTCGTCTGCCCGGAGGCCTGTTTTCAGGCCACCACCGAGTCCGAATGTCTTGACCATCTTCTTGCCTGGACGTCACACCCCTTGTGGAAAGGACGGCGCATGTCCATTGCCGGCGCATTCAAAATCTTGAGCGGAACCGACCTGGACTTCCAAACACAGCAAATGTTCGCGCAATTCGGCGATTTAAATCTCTATGTGTTCACATCTGGTATTTGCTCCGCTTGCCCTTCAATGAGATGTCCCTGTGAGCGCTGCTAATTCTGGAGTCAGCATTTCACTCGACGGTCTTCTACATCAGAAATTCCATTCTGCCATTTGAGCAGACCCGGTCGGTCGCCAATTTCTCACGGAACTGGAGGAGGATATGGACGCTGCGTGAGTTACTGAGATTTCAAGAAGCGTTTGGAACCCCTGCTCCCCCAGCCACGGGACATGACGCGGTGCGAATGGAGAGGTGGAGACAGCCTGGCTTCATGAAAGAGGCCCTGCAATTCTGGCTCCTCGGACAGATCATGTTCGAAAGCAAGAACCCCAGCCACCTTGACAAAACTCCTCCGAAACTCGGCGACGACAACAACGATGCTCCCATTCAATTCGACCAGCCATGTATGAGTGATCTCAAACAGTATCTCAGGAGATTTGACAGGACTTTGACCTGAAAATGAGAGCTGAACACCCTTTGACAATGCTATTACCCAAAACATCCCATTTTCTCGTGTCAACGATTTCTCAAGCATGCCCTGAGCAACATTCCGGACTGGTTGGCTTGAGGAATTTTGTGTTACTATGCGTACTTAGGCTATGAGTTCTTCTGCCTACTTCAATGGTGGGATCATTTTCATGGCGGCAAATTCCTCAATGACCTCTCGATGAGACAAGATCGGATCAACCGATCCGTTCCAACCAAGCTTTCTTGCCTTTGTCACACTCAATGTGACAGGAAATGGAGGCAACATAGCAAAGTCCAGGAACTCAAAAATTCGTTGTAGGTTGTCGCCAAACGGGTTGCCCTTTAAGCCGTGTATCTTCATGAGTTCTTCCCAAGCTGTTTTGTTCTCAGGTCTCTGGGCCCACTGAACAAAGCTGAATTTGAACCTGAGGATCGTCGTCGGAGCAAAACTGTCTCCTTGTCAGCGCACCCAAGACGGTTTCAGGGGTGGTCGGTAAGTTTACTGTACCTCAAGATTTTCTTGAACTCCATCGAAACCTCTTGAAATCCTTCGGTGCCGACGTCGGGCAACGTGTAGTCGATCCCGTACCAGCCCGCCAGCTCCAACCATAACCTGCCGTAGGTGAAATAACAAGCATCTGCAGCGTTAAACGCCTGGTTTCTTGCCTCCGGGTGCAGAGTCAAGAATTCGGACAGGTAGCTATTGAGCCATGCACTGGACTGGACCACTTCCCTCTCCCAGGCGGCCAGATCACCGGGCCAGACAAGTTTTTCTCCTTTGTGTTTTTGCACGGCTGCGTACACGGCCAATGGGTAGACCGAATTCATCGCGGCGTCTTCAACGGCACCTATGATGAACGCAGGCCGTACGACATTCCATTCGACGCCGGTTTTCCGAGAGTATTCGGCCAAGAGGTCTTCTTGCACATAGTAGAAATTGGGTTCTGCAATTCGTGGATCGGACTCGAATGCAGGCATGGCAAGCCCACCGCCGTAGTATTTTGCACCCGTTTGAAGCAGGAATCGTTTTGGTCGGATAGATGCCAGCTCGAGGGCATCGAAACAATTTTGAAGCAGTTGGCCTATTGTAACCCGGATTAGCAACGGTTGAGCAATGGTTTTTTCTTGACTACCCGTTTCTGTCTGGGAACCGTGGACACTGACCATTGACTTGGCAAAGTTCTTCGGCGTTGGTCCATAACGAGGCGCCTTCCTTTGGGGTCGGTTGCAGGTATGCGAAAAAGAAGACAACGTCGCTGCTGACTGTCAGCGACAAAATCCCCTTCTCTGGCTTCAATCGAATGTCGAACCACTCACGCTTGAATATGTTCATCTTTCAGTATCTGAGCGAGGTCCTTTGGGTCTTGTAGAAGATCTGCTTGGACGTGCCTAACATTCTCGAAAGAGCCTTGACTTGCAAGCGGTGGACGGCGAGACAATGCCACGACCTGGTTCCATCTCTCTGGGGAGCGCGAAAGAGCTCGCACCATGTAGTTACCAGAGATGCCATTGGCCCCGAAGACCAGTGCGTTCAACCCTGTCAGAGTTGAAGGGTAAGTAGGTATCCCCCAATAAATTCCCCGTGTCTCTACCGACGCGTGCACCATCTTGAATTGGTACCGGTACACTTCTGGAGAAAGATGAGAGCGTAGAATTCAGATGGAAATGGACAACAACGAACAAGGGCTTTGTGCCTCAAATAGCGGTGTAATCTATGATGGGTTATTTCAATATATACCATGGTGAATCGACGAAAGATCGAGTGTATTTGCTCCATCATGGAATGCCACTGCCTAGGACCGAGTTTAACAGTGGATGAAAAGCGGCCGGGGCGGGGGCGGGGGCGGGTCTCTACCAGAAAATACATCCAGACCGCGGTGCTCGTTTACTCCTGTACGCGATACCACAGCTGGGCTTAGACAGCACGTCAAGACCATCACACCTTTTCCATGGTTCGGACGAAGGTGAGTGGGAGGTGAGCGGGAGGTGAGCAGTGTTTGAAAGCGGCGCGGGTCGGTCAAATTGCTCGCCGTTCACCCCGGATGCGGCGTAGGGTGATGCCGCCCTGTGCTCACCCCCGGCTCACGCGAGTCAGGGTGACCGTGTCTCAAGAGTGACAGGGGCGCAAACCCTCAGCGTCCTGGCATGATACCCTATCGAGAAGGTTTGAATAGTGCTCGGCTCTTTCTATATCCTACCGCATCGTTCAATCTTGCATTACCCCTGCTTTTGCACAAGAGGATCTGTGGTTTCGCCGGTTGGGTTCAGCGCATGAGCCGCAAACACCACGCTTGGGGGTACACTGCTTGTCCAGCGAAAACTCATCAGCATTCATCGCAGTAGTCGCTCAAGCCGTCGACGGGATCGCGCCAACTTACTCCTTGTACTTGGTCTGGACCAGAAAATCTCCTCCATTCGTCCACATGGGCTTCGAGAATTCAAAGACATCGCCGCTCGGGATGGTGAACAGGACCCCGAATTCGCCCAGCTTCTTCTGCAGGCGGGCTGATACCTCGTTGATCAACTGGGATTTGACCGCGTTGTCCTGCGGAGAGGGCTGGTCCGGCGGCGTACCGAACGCCTTGGGCGACGTCAAGCCTCGGGCAGGCGTCGTTTTATAATCCGCACTGACTTCAGGTTTGGCCGGAGCAACCAACTTGATCTCTCCGTTGCTGGACACTGATAAATCCACGGTCATATCCCACTTTACCGTCACTTCGTCGCTAGTAGAAGTGTAACGTTAGCCACACCTTCATCGAGCAACAGTATTCACAGAAGTGCAGAACTTACCGGCAGTAATACGCGACACGATCGTTGCTAGAGAGATTTATATCCTCCACTCTGGCTTGCTTGATATCCACCACGAAGACTGACATACCGTGCAAAGTGAGCTTTGTCGCACCCACCCACCACTTGATCGTAAGGGAATGACTCCCTATACAGATGAGCAAACTATTAGTACTTGCAATCTCGACTCTGAACTTTGGCCCAAAAGATATGCCGTGCTGCTGACTCAAGAGACTTACCAGAACTGTTGAACCACGACCACCACGAGGCTGCTGTGTTGTTTCTCCGTTTTGGATCGGATATTGAAGCTTGCACAGTAGCAGAGACCTTTGTCTGGTTATTACTCAAGTCACGCTTGAATTGATAAACACCTTCATTGTTGGCTTCTTTCAGGTCGCTCTTGCCAACCGTGAATTTGAACTTGATCCCTGTGTACCCACCGTAATCCGAGTATTCTGGGGCTTTGGGCATGATTTGTGTCTCGAAAGCTAACGCTCGGGCATAGGTATTGCAGAATCGGTCCAGGACGACCACATAGTTGAGTGAGACACTGCTGTCGAAACGATGTGGCGAATTAACTCCCCCACCAACTCCGGTGTAATTCCCAGTTTGCCTATCATGATGTAATGTCAGGCTGCGTAATGGCAAAGATGGATATATGTCTGGACACCGAGGCACGGGTGTGTGTGGGACCTACCTCAAAGGATCGGCCGGTGATATTGTGTTTGGTAGGCTTTCGCAGTATAACAAACAGTTGCGTGATGCCGGGTCATCGAAACCTTCGTCCCCGTCAGGACAGTCAGGGGCCAGTTTGTAGCAATAACGGTTGTGGCGCATAGTGTTCACCCCTGTGCGGTCAGGTCAGCGAAATGTGGAGTAGTCATGTATAGATGTCAAGCTGGAGGCTCATGAGACAAATACTCACAAGCATTAGCTGGAGGTGCGACTGCGAGTTCATTAGTCTTGTCCATCCACGGAGATGATTGTGGACTGACCAGCAATCTTGGCTACATTCGGTGCCATCTTGGGTCCAATACTGTCTGGTGCTGCTTTTCGCCACTCTTCAGCAATTCGCCTAAGTAGCTGCCGGGCTGAGTGCACAATGAAGCTGAGATCCATCACTTTGTCGGTGTTAGATCCTGCCAGGTCGGTGCCTTTGTAGAGAATGGTCGATTTTTCGAGGTCCAGGTTGGATTCGAGCCACCAGCAATCAGCAAGAACGGCGTACAGATGTTGAAGGGAATAGACTGTTGGACACGTAAACGCCTTTCTCAGGAGGTCGTATCGAATCCTTTTCTGCTGGAGCATTTCGTTGTCATCACCAACCTGAAGATCAAGGTCCGGAGGATCTGAATCTTGGTCAATAGGAAGTATGAACCTTCATTCATTTGCCATCTTACCCATGGGGACTCTGGATGCAATGACCCAGCCATCAAGTGGCACATCGAATGTGCCTTGAGACATCTTGACTTTCATCCAGGCATGCTTGAATCGCAATTGGAAGTAGACCAAATTCTTGTCCCCGTCCTTTGGTATTAAGATCGTCGAAGGGTCCAGTGTTCCGATGATTCTTCCCCAGACTGCCACAAATCAGTCCCTGTCTCTTGATGTATAATGCGGTGACACGACAATGAGTATCAAGACAGGCAACCCACCACAGTCCACTTTACATACTTGCAGAACTGGGTTCTTGTCGTACAGCTTCTTAAACGCATCGTTGATTAGACTTTGGGAAAGAGCAACTACCTGTGCAAAAGAGCCTTTGTTTGTGTCCAAGCCCGTGCTTAGCCGTGCTTTTTGCTCACGGGTAACGAAACCAGCATCCGTGTTGAGCTTGATCGTCATGTTGAGGCAAGTGATGCGAGTGATGCCTCCAGGCTGGGATATTAGAGGGTCACAGGACGATAGTAGTCCACGCCAACTGGCAATACTCCTGCTAGACAAGGAGTCTCGGACAGCGGAGTAAATTTGACTCACTTCTGGAAGATAGGTCGAGTCGTGTTAGCTCACATATCGCATCCGTTGATCTTGGCGCGTGCTTGTCGAGTTAATGCACAAGAGGTGTACCAGTTGTCTGAAGTGTTGTGCAGACGCAGTCACCCACGACAGTTCTCGTCGTTTTCCAGGGTCACTGTGTGTGGCCGGGACGCCTAGAACAATCGAACGGATACAAGACTGGAACGGCTGGAATCTGAATGGCAATCCGAGCGGGACGACACGTGGGGGAACAAATCCCGCGATTCTCGCTTGTCAATACGCCTTTGTGAGGTCGATTGACCAGCGACTGGAAGTCGCGATGTTTCACCGCCTCTAGATAGTCTGGAGGATCAGCTTCAGCCTCCAGCAGTCAGTAAGGATGCATGTAGCATGAGCAATTCAATCCGACTTGGCGAGAGAAAGGCGTTGTGATCACGAGTGCCTCATTCGACTGTCTCTGCCAGGTGCCCAGAGAGACCGCCTCAAACGATCGATTGCCATGATGATGAATGAGCTTCAGCCAGCCATGGTAATCTGCAGTCGAGCCTAGCCCTCGGCTACCAAGCGGGGTGCAGGAAGACGATTGAGGTAGCTGAAAGAAGCTTCCCGTGCTGGAGCAAGAGCTACACATTTGGAAAGCACAAGATTCAGCTCATGAGTATCACCTCCACCTGTGCCTGCATCTGGAAAGTTGAGGTGCAGAAATGGAGGTAGAAGGCCAGCAAGCGTGCTGTTAGATGCGCCGAAGGATGGAAGGAGAAGCTCGCTTCGCCAGTTAGGAACAGTGTCATGCAGGGTTAGCTGAGCGTCGAACCTACAATATCACCGTAATGCTGTGTAAATACCAGTAGACCCACCAGGCTGAAGCTCCGAAGGTCGCTTCGACTTGCATCATTGAGCCTGGCAACCAATTCCTCCAGATCCAGACTCAATCGGAGCGTTGATAGACTGTAACTGGCCAGGCCCCGTACTACATGGCTCTATTGCGAGTCTGACTCTACGCCGATGTTCCTTCTGGGTTGAAGCATTGATATCCCGCTACTGTTGTCTTCAGTCAGGTACTGCCTATCATCGCTTCCAGGTAGTAGTGACACACCCGGCGATAAAGTCGTCTACAATCAAAACCACCATTGCTTTCATCCTCAGTCATTTCTTTGTCTCACTAGGGCTACAATCTCGGCCAGGCAGAAGTCCCTAGCACTTTCAACTTCGCTCAGATCATCTTCACTGTCCGCTGTGCCGATCAGCACAATGTCGGAGGGCTACGGTTTCAAGGTCCTCGATGTCGCCGCACGTCCTAGAAAGACCTGCTCGTTCGTGAATATGCTTAGTGGTACAGTCATTTCAATGATGAATTCCACGGCTTGCGGCTGGTGTGCTTCAATTCTCTCGGATGTCCTCGGGCATCAAGGTAGCCCAGACTGACGAAAATCGTTCAGGCAACCAGACAAGGATATAATGTCCCCCAACGAGCTTCAGACATGGTGGGTGATTGAGGCACGCGCGGGAGGGAAGGAAGTCTTGTTATACAATAGACATGATAATCGCGCCATCGCATATGAGGGTACGGTGGTGAAGTCCCCGATGTGGTCGTGTAACAGGCCGACGCTTGCATCACTGGATCGATATCATCTCGCTAACGGGCTCGACAGGCGAAAACAAACCGATCAAGGTGACAGATGACCTCAATCTGAGAGAAGCATGGTGGACGATCGAGGAACTCAAGCAGGAGGCAAACTTGACAGTAGTGCTCATTCGTAGCGTGGCTAACCCCAAGGCCGTCTTGGACTTGGACAGTGGTAAAAAGGACAACGGAACGAGACTTTTGGCTTGGGCCCCAACATCAGTAGGCAATGGGCCAAATGAGGTATGGTACCGCAGAGAAATCAGCAAGGAGAACCAATACTGATACATAACACGCATTGATGGAATTGGAGCTTGTGGTAGAAATATCTATACTTTGCAACCAACCATGAAGCACAGATAGACAAGCTCAATCAGATTCGCATTCGACTTGGTAGTTGCCGCTATGACCCTTGCTGGAAGCTCATAACCAGCAGATCGCGAATACCTCGCTCGATATCTGTGGTCTCAGGATTGTAACAGCAAATCATCAGCCGAGATGGTACTCAAGCACAACATATGCCAGACGACCAGCTTTGGGATCAGCATTACCGAAGTCGACCGCATATGATAGTGATGCAGTTTCTTCAGCCAAGAGCAGCGCTGGTTTCGGCTCGGATGACTCCGACCGAGTTGCATCAGTTGTCGTTGTGCCTGAAGTATCGACTGTTGTATCACCTATCGTATCCCTTGTCGTATCCTTGCGATTCTGAGTATTGTCCGGCCACCGGAACACAGCCATATTCTGATCGACCCCTTCAGTGCTGACCTCTTCTGTCTCCGTCGCCGCTTTTGTCGTGTCCTCGGGATAAGTTCCTGGAACCAGGACGATTCGCTTTGGATCGTCCACACCCTTAGGGCCGGGCAGGATCGACAGAGACGTTGGTTTTGCTCCTTCAAAGGAAACGTGGAAAGACACGGCTGTTACCGTCAGCTTCTTTTGCGACCTCAGGAAATAGGGCAACCGGTCCCGGAAGCGAGATATTGTGACAGTCCTCTTCAGTTTTGGGTGATTCGCAGGCGTCTCTGTGGCGAAAGGATACCAGGCATCGGGGTAGTCGCTGCGAATGCTGATCAGCATGTGAAGTCCAAACACCTTCGAGAGATCTCCGGCCTGTTTCAAATGGGCTTGCATTTCAGCGTCCACGGCAGTCAGAAATCCCGGCATGCTGGACCTCTTGGAAGTATAACGGAGGTGAAGCACCACATCACTGATAGTACTGTAGTCGAACTGCCGAAATTTGGAAGGCAGTTGCAGCTTCCATTTGCTAATAGCGCCAGCCCCTTCGAAAGGTTGATAGTCGCTGCCTCGAAAGTCGAGCTCAAAGACTCCACTGTCCGCCTGACCACTACTGATTGCAATGTCCATGATCGGAAGTTTGAGTGATTCATCGCTAAAACGGGTATCCTTTGGATCCGGTTCGTTGGGGGCTGCCGCCGACTTCCGCCTGTATTTCCCTTCAGCCAGATCTGTTGAAAGCCGTTGTGTATGGCTGGTCAGCGTGAGAGTGGCGTTGGCGCTGGTATACGGTCCTGCGATGCAGTGTAGGGACAGTGCGACGGTCTTGATTCGGCGACGATAGTGCCCTGGGAAGTCCAGATCGAAGAGTGCTTCTGGCACCTCGAAGTCTGCCACGCCCTCTCGACGAAGCCGAAGTAGTTGAGATGCCGAGATACTCCTCAACGAGATATCCTTCGAGATCTCAAAATCGTGGTAGCGGCCTTCAACGTAGGCCAATTCCATGCGTTTCAGTGCAAACCACAGATGTTCTCCAGCATCGATACCTTGCCGACCCCCGTCCCAGTACCCGGCGGCACTAATGAACGACTGTTTGTTGCTGTCATCAGCCTCGAACTTGAAAGCGGTCTCTGCCTTCCTGGCTAGTTGCATGGTCAGGTCATATATCTGGTACAAAAGTGTGCGCGTGGAAGTTTCCAGCCAGCCATAGAGCTCCGGGCGGGTAAACTTTGTCCGGAGAAATTCCTCGGCTTCAGCAGCATTGTCTGCCTGTTTCTTCTGAGCCCGAATATCTTGATCTATGACGGCAATGTGCGCCATTTGCATCTCGATCTGCTTGTCGATAGCTTTGATCTCGCGACCAGCCAGGTTGATCTGGAGGCGACGTTCCTGTAGCTGCCTTGTGAACTGCGCCATTCTGGCACCTCGTTGACTGACTTCCATCGCCATGCCGGCGTCTGCCCGTAGTCTAGATGCTTCATATTGAAAGATTTCGCTTAGGCTAGGCATCTGTGTGGAGACTCCGATGCCGCCGGGTTGCACATTTAGACACGGCATTGGGATTTTGGACATGATGGCTGCCCAGAAGTCTTGGTTGATGGCCAGTCCACTCAGGTAATGAGAGTAATCCGCACTTTCCAGCTCAGTCAGCTCATGCCCGGTGAGTCTCATCTCGTCTTTTGAGGGCTCAGGGATGTTGAGGTTTATCTCTTCGAAATCAGACCCCGGAGCAGGAGGTTTTTGCTTGTCCCCAGTCAAGTCAGAATAGAACTGTAGCCTGGTCACGGCAGATTTGCGAGCTTCTTGCAGATGTTCAATGCCCTTGTCCGCCTCCTTTTTCTGCTTGGTTTTCATATCGATGAGGAATGTTTGAAGGTTGGAGTCATGTCTTGCTCGTAGCAGCTGAAATCCTTCACCCTCACGCTTCTCGATGATGGTCAAGAAGGAAGCAGCCGCCTGCTTCAGCTCTGCACAAAGTTCTTGTGCCTTTTGCATTAGATACATAAAACGTTGTCTTGGCAGCTCCGCGTTGAAGCCGCTCAGCACGGCACCTAGGTCAGCATTCCCAGCCAAAGCTTTCACAATGGCTCCTGGATCGATAGGTGGGTCAAAGAGACGCAGCTTTCGAGGCTTGCCATCAATGTCCAAGCAGCTGCGGATCTTGTCCAGGCGGTCATTGACCAAGGCACGTAAGGCAGAGAATTCCGGGTTGGATTGAACCCCAAAATATCGTGTCTTCGCCCATCCTGGTAGCGAACTAGCTTCCTTATCCCCGGTTTTTGCTGGAAGGGTGTAGGGAAACGTGAGCTGAAAATCAACTGAAGCATTCGCAAAGTTGTCGAACAAAGTGTCGAGCTCGTTGTAACTCTTGAACTTAGGCTGACCCACGCGAGGGATCTTTTGTGGGGCTGGGCCAAGTACATGCGATGCTTCAACATATCTCTGGATGGCCAAGGGTATCGCCTCCAACGATGGCTGTCGAAAGTATTTGTCGCCACTCGCAATCAACAGCTCCGTATACTTCATAGCAAAGCGCTTCATATACGCTAGTGGTCTTCCGCGGGCAACGACATGTGGCATGAAAGGCCGTGTCTCCCATTGTAAGAAAAAAAATGATTTTTCCTCGCTGGTTCCGGAAGTCGGAGTCAACCCATCCAGAAGTGCATCCATAGTTCCAGCCTCTCTGGTTCGTTGATCTCGAAATGGAGGAAAGCGCCATCCGTCCTGTCCTTTCTGATTCAATGTGGGATCGAACACGAGACGGGCGTATTTGATTGCCAGGTCGAATTGTTGCAAAGAAAACAGTCGTTCCACAATCAGAGAAACAAGATGGAAGCCGAGTTCCCAATTGTAAATTGCGAAAGGGGTAGAGTTTTCGTAGCAGTAGAGAAGGTTGTAAAAGAGGCCGAAAGCGTGCTTAAAGACTCGTGCGTCACGATTCGACGTAGATGCATTCGCAATGCTTGAGACAACGGCCATCTCATCCATCAGCTTGAAAATGCTGCTCAGTCCATCGCCCTCGGTTACGGCATGTCGGAGATCATTGCCCAGGGGGTTGTGCAAGGTGGTGGACCACTGATCGTCGTGTGGCGTGACCCTCCAGTCGGACTCCGTGCTGTTCGCGAATTCGGGTAGCGTGAACCAGGTCTCGTTGCCCAGCTCCCCTTTCACGGGAATATCTGCACAAAGTCCCAACGTCTTTTGGACAAACTTGGTATTGTTCGCGGCATTCTGCCAGCGTAGAGCGCTGTCGAGCGTCCAGGTGATGTTGCCATCCTTGGCGTCGGTGAAACGTGCAGGCTTCGAAAGGTACGGCCATCCCTTTTGTGCCACAGGATCGGAGTATTTGGTCCTAGCAGCATTACGTACCCCGTCCTTCAATGTGACTGCAAGCCTACCGAAGCTCGTTGCTGGCCCATTGCTTAGTATACTTGCATTGTTGTCGGGATCAATCTTCAGGAGTCGAGATCCTTGGAGCTCGAACCTGCCGACAAGCACCGTAGATGGACTTGCCTTCTCATCCTTCCCGGGAGTGGTATTGAAGACGTACACCGAGAAGCTTGATTGTGATTTTGCATTTGATTCAACTAAGAATCGAAAGGCCGAGATGTCCTGATTGATGTTCGCCTGATTGGAAAGTCTTATGGACTCATGAGCCTGTACAGGTGGAAGCCAGCTGTCTTCCAAGTACTCGGACCAGGACATTTTGATCTCACTTCAAAACGTCAGCATCTTTGTGTTGCGAGGCTCACTTCAGAAAAGTACTTACATTTTGGTCTCTGATTGTGGGCCGGTACTGCTGATGCTGGCTGATAAGCCGCCCGTCTGTGACACGGAGACAGGCGTGGTTGAATTCTTCTTTGGTATCACTTTCATCATGATCTGAGGTAGGAAAATCAACAACCTGTTCTTCCACTTGGCCGGTACCATATATGTGCCTGTTTCGGGGAGCGATTCACCCGCCGCGTCTGTGTCGTGAACCTGGATGTCCAACGGTATCTTCTGCCAGGGAATCCAATCGGCAGTCGGCAATGCACCTTGGGTCTTGTAACTCATTGAGCGATAGTAAAACTGGAATGGCGCGTTTCTTGTGCGAGCGAAAAAATAGAAGTCGCCTTCAGACGGTGAGCCTCGTGGAGCTGCAGTGCTTTTCTCGGCCAGCGGTTCCCAGAGGAACGATTCGATCCTTAGATTGGCAATCTCATCGATTGCGTATACGTACGAACGGATCATCTTTGCAATGGTCTTGTCATCCAGGTTGGTTTGCATGATGGAGGTCTCTATCACCTTAAAAACCTCGGTCTTGTTGTCGCGCAGGGAGGGATCAATCCAATTTTCTGGGTATAAGAATACCTTGCGGTTTGCCTCCCACAGAGTGTGTTTCTGCATCCATGACCAGCGCGTACCATCAATAATGCCGGGGTCAACGCCGGCCTCTAGACCTAGGAGACATCTTTGCACAAACAACTGGACGGTAGAAATGGCCTGCTTGATCCTGGAAGTCTCCAGACACGCCCCCATCTGGACATCAATGAGAAAATATTCGAAGAGTCCGTCCGCGTCGTTGACTTCTGGCTTTTCCCTGAAGAAGGGGTGTTGCAGCAGATATGCGACAAGGGCTCTTCGCCGTTGCACTCGAAGCTGATCCTCAACGTTGCGCACTGTGTTCACACGCCCCTTGCCCAATTGTGCCGATTTCATCAACTGGACAAGACGAGTCGTCGCTGGGACAGAGTCTCCTGAAGAGGAGCCATTAGTTACCGTCCCGGCCTTGGGTAAGGCAAATCTGAGAAGAGGTTCGATAGCTTCAATCCCGAGGTCTAGGCGTTTCAGTAGGGCCATCTGCAAACTGATCCTTTCGAGCACTTCTTTTTCCAACAAAGCCTCTTTCAGTTCTGAAGAATCCAGTTTCAGATCCGGGAAGTTTGCACGCAGCAGAGCTTTGAAGAGTCCGGGTGACAGCGATGCGACACGGTCCAATTCGTCGAGCAATCTAATACCAGGTTGGGCTTGTTGAGACACCCAAAGATGAAATTTGCTGAAGTCGAATTTTGGCGCAACACGTTGGAAATTCTTGCGAATTTTATCGTAAGCCTGGGCCGTCTCGAATTCAGTACCTTCCCAGTCCATCCGGTCGGGCCCATATAAGACACCCATGTCTTCCAGAGAGAGCTTGTTCTGATTGCTGATTTGCACAAATCGGTCCAACTGTTGTAATGCGCTCTCTATGATGCTTACGGACCTCTGGTCCATAACAGCAAAGGTGACAATTTGTGCTTGCTGGAAATCCTTAACACTGATCTTCAAGGGTGTTGGCTTATCATTGGATGATATCCACGTAAGAATGTCTTTCGCCAAGGTCTTCTCTCCTTTGTCTCTCGTCGAGGACTTTCCGGACGGAGATTTCACCACATCGTAGCTTCGGGTCCCTATTGTCAGCTTGCCCTCCCACCCATCACTTGGCAGAACCTCGATATCGCATTGCTCGTTGCAGATGACGAAGCCGCTTCCAGTTGGCAGGTCAAAACTCCTGCTATGATCAGGTCTTGCTTCTGCGGACTCTGCATTATCAATCTTGACGCGCAGCAATTCTTCCAAGATTACCGTAAGGATTGGTTTGTCCGTGGAAGACTCTGTGATCTCATTCGTGAGGAATTTCAAGACCGCCATATCTGCCTTCGGCAGGATAGACGCAACAGACTCTTCGACTGTATGGGATAAAGTCCTCCGGAGTGTGCCTTGGGAGGCCGCAGTCGTGGCGCTTTGCTTAAGCTGAACATATGCCTTCACCATTTGACCAATGAAACTATGCATCTTGTCCAAGAGTGCTAGCGATGGCTTGAGGACCTGGTCCGGAAGTGCTTTCGCCCCACTGATCGTCGTGTGGTCCCAACCGGCCGCTTTCAAATCCTGCCATTCTCTCCACGCATCTAGCAACTTTCGAGGGCTATCATCAGGGCCTCCCTTGGGACTGAGAACCTCGAAGAGTGGTCGTAACTGGGGTATCGTGACTCCAAAGAGCTTGGCCAAGCTTTGCTCACGGTTGTAGATGAAGATGGTGTTTCTGTTGAGGTCTAACCCCGAATTCAAGTTTTGCATTGCTCGAATGAAGATAAAGTCATCGTAGGTCATCTGAATGGTGGCTAAAAACAGGGCAAGAAATCGATTTTGCTCTTCCACTGACACTTTTGGAGGATTGGCAGTGTTGCTGGAGGCGGCATTCTCATACACCCGGAGCTCTTGGATGTAGCTTCCGCCTGGGTTCCATAGCGCGATGATCTGTTTTGGTGACCAAGTGGTAGCCTTGACCAACTCTTTCACAGCGGCCAACTGCTGAATGGTTTCCGGTTGAATAGCTATCCTCTCCTGGGTAATGTCCTTGACTCCTGAATTGCTGCCAGTCTGACCATTCTTGAGTATTCCGAAGGCGCTCAGAGCGTCGTCTACATCAATAATCGACCACGATAAGCGCTGCCAGATACGTACGAACTGACCCAGTCTGTGGCAACTTTGTATGCCGTCATCGCCAGTAAGTGGGCCCCCTTTTTGGCCACGAAGACGGAATTTTTCAAGCTGGGTAGGCACGTTTTTCGTCTCGTTATATTGCACGCTTTCAGGCAGGAGGGCTATTGTGAGGCAGCCATTCAAATAGCGTGTCTTTAGAATGTCGCACAGCGTGACGAAGTCGATCTCCAGCCGCGGAAGAAGTTGCTTTTTGATACAGACGAGCCCTTTGTCTCCACTTTCGTCCAGGATTAACGTCGCATCCGACCCATCGTAGCCCCAATAATCCGATAGAGGAAGAGGTTTCCCACCATACAAGGCGGCATCGGCAACCTTTGAGTCGGTTGCAAGTAGGCTGAAGATGCCCTTGCCTGTCAACGCCAGGAAGTCTTGATTTGACAGCTCCAGCACATCGGCGGATTGTGCACGGTACAGTGTTCCTTCAAGCACATCATCGTGCTTTCCAACT
Source organism: Capronia americana (assembly GCA_016110215.1). NCBI lineage: Eukaryota > Fungi > Ascomycota > Eurotiomycetes > Chaetothyriales > Herpotrichiellaceae > Capronia > Capronia americana. The sequence goes on from JADWQD010000010.1 coordinate 133,645, forward strand.
GTGACTGATGCAACGCCTTGTATGATGGGCCAAAATGCTGCACGTACCTCCGCTAGCGTGTGACCACACGCAGCAACGTAACGCTGCAGGGATACGCGGCTATAATCAAATGGAAAGACGCTCGATGGAAATACCTTCTTTCTGACATAGTCATCGTAGACTGAGATCTGGGTATTTTGTGCAATTTCTGAGCCTCGACTGCCCGGTATGTCGTCATCAGCATTGAACGGCAAGATGTCTAATTTGGTCCCATTTGCAGGGTTCTTATTGAGGTACGCGATAGTCGACTCCATGACTTCATTGGCAAGATCAAGATAGGGTACGATGTCGTTCGTGTTGTGGCAGGACAATCGCAAGCCACCGATATCTGGACGGCGCTGGAATAAGCGTTCAAGCAAGGTGAAGCTCGCGCCACTGGTAGGTTTGACGACTGCTACCTTGAGCATTCGTAGTAGATCTACAAGGTAGGCCGCCGGGCTCGTGGCTGAACAGCATTCTTCGCAGGCCATTTCATCGAGGTCGCCAAACCAGTCCGCCATTGTCTCTTGCCGTATAGGCTTTCTTGATTCTCCCAACTTGGTCCCGTCCACGTCTCTCTGTGTGGCTGGGGGCTGGTCGACCTTTTTCGAAGGGATACCAGTGAAAATCTGGTTCACTCTCTCGCCTTGGAGCATAGTCATCCAAGCTTGTTCTGTCTGGATCTGCACTGCCCTGGCCTTACTATGGATCGTTGCTGCTCGGCTCTCTTCAAGCTTGTTCGATATCATTCGAGATCTGAAATAGTCCCAAGGAACATAGGCTACCTTATCCGGAGAGTTGTAACCTTGACTGAGTAGAATCTGTAGCTCGATGGCGTCTTGAGTGATTAGGCTGAGGCTTTGTAACATGCGGAGGAAACGGAATACAACTTCCTTCTGTTTTGGATCGGACTCTTTGAAGGCATTTTCGATCGTTGTGGAGAAAGTGTCAATTGAGTTACTGAGAAAATCCAGCTGCTCCGTTCTCAACAGTGCGACAAGGTCTGAACGTAGCTCGGCTGGAAATTCCAGTATATGGTCTTCAACCAGATTTGCGGTCACGAACGCGGGAAAGCGTTTGAAAAGAGCGGCGGCTGTGTCCCGCATGTCACTATGTGTCGACCAGGTTTGGTAATAATACTGGATCATCTCGAGGATGGAATGAGCCTTGCCATCCAAGACAACATCTTGAATAATGCTTGGTGGTACCTCCGTCTTCTCAGACAGGTCTGCGAATAAGGAGAGGGCATCTTTCGCCCCAACTGAGAGGTTGCTGTTCTGGTCGATGTACCCTTGGATGTCTGTGCGAGTCACTTTCGCATTGGTGGTGCCTAGCTCTATATTTGGCCTCGGATCCAGGTGGTGGTATGCACATACGCGTTCAAAGGCTTCTGCCAGAGAAGTCTCGGTCCCCATGGCACATATAGATGTATCCGGTATGGTTTTGAGGTCTTGGACTTTGACGACGCCAGAGCTTTTGAGCTTTCAACGTCCAGTGCCGTTGGTTCGTTGCCCCATTAGTACCTGGGTTGCTCGACGCGGAGTGGCTCAAATTGCAGCTAGTTGATAATGTTGGGAAGTACCATTTAGCCAATCTCGAGTTCTTCCAGAGAGCAGGTTGATGTTATTCGCATCTAGGTACCCGGGTCCGTGTCGAAATGGATGTTGTCCACAAGTTGATGGACAAATGCCTTTGTCAACAACCAAACTTCTGCAAGGCGGCAAGACTATGGTCGTAGGAACGGGACGCCATTCCATAAGCTGGGTCAAGATGAACATCGTGGTGATCATCAAAAACTGTATTGTATCGTATTGTCATGCTGAAATCCCGTGTAAAGTTGCCAACAATCCGATGTCGGTACCAGCGGATGCATTTGCATGTGGCGCTTGGCGAGACTGGTCGAAAACGCATCTTCGGTACCAGGAAAGGCGATCGCGCAAAGGCGACATGCTCCATGCCTTGCTTTGATGTCTTGGTTTGTCCACTTCTGGCAGCTACTTGGCCAGCTGGCTAATAGGTATGGGGCAAGGTGCCGAGCCAGCGCCGCCAGAGTTCTCAATGGACAGAATGAAAGCAAGTCGCGGAGAAGAGGTTGAAGATGCTGCTTGTGGCGGAGGATGGTGACGCCCGCGACTTCGTTCCCAATTCTACGCACGACGGCATCAGTGAATCTGGGGTCGAGGAAAATCTCGTGGCTGGCTGAATTACAGTCCAGAGCTTGATAGCGTCCGAAGCCAATCCAGTTCATACAGCAGACTAGAGACGCAGTGTAGTAAGTATCAGCGGAGATGATGCGAATTCTGCAGAGCACGGTTCACCTCTGTTACTACCCTAATGAGCCTTTCATGACTGCAAGCGGCGCTGCTTCAGTCTCTTCAAAATCTTGCCGGGGTCAATCTCGGACCCTCGGTCACGCTCTTGTCTGTTCCAGTCGGCATCCACCCTCATCGATGGACAGTAGAATGGCTCCCAAACCAGGTGACACATAACGTTCCCGTAGGTGAGCGGGACGTGTAACCATGAGACAGCCTCACAGTCCATCCTTGGGTGGTTCTGCCAAGGGCCAGTTGCATCAGGGAGACAATCACCATCATGCTGAGGGCTCGCCCCAAGGTCGCTCGCACGCACGCGGCGCAAAGATAACTGCCTCTGCAGCGGCTTCAGCTTCATATGGGCGTGGTGGAGGCGCGCTGCGGTCCATGGGCGAAAACTTCCAGGTCAACCGAGCTAATGGAACCTTCAGCCTCACGCTGCCGATTCATACCACGCCAGGACCTTCGGGCTTTGGCCCTTCTCTTGACTTGTCCTACGACTCTGGTCACGGCAACGGACCGTTTGGTATAGGATGGTCGTTGGGCCTCGGAGGCATTTCACGCCAGACATCCAATGGCATCCCGAAATACGACCATTCAGATGTCTTCATCTTATCGGGAGTGGATGACTTGGTCCCAAGAACGACGGACGCCACTGAAGGTCAACGACTTTCCAGTGATGGCAATTACTGCATCCAACTTTACCGCCCTCGTACAGAAAACCATGCCTTGCGCATCGAAAAATGGACCAGCTGCGACGATGAAACAGATGTCCATTGGCGTACCGTCTCGGATACCAATGTGACGACGGTCTACGGCGATGCGAATGATTCGCGCCTGGTTGATACCACGTCCGCATTGCGTATTTTCTCCTGGTTGCCCTGCCGCTCATGGGATGCTTATGGGCACGAGATAGAGTATGAGTACAAGGGCGAGGATGCAGAGCCTGTCATCGCATCTGACGACTTTTTGGCCTTGTCGGAGATGCAGCGGTCCCCGGAAGTCCACCAGCGACAGAGACATCTTAGATCTATTCGGTATGGCAATCGTGCACCCAATCGCGACTTGCAAACGTGGGTGCCGCTGCCGCGAAGCGCTTCTCGGCAATGGTGTTTCGAAGTCATCTTTGATTACGGAGAGCACGACCTTGACACACCTACTGCCGCCAAGAAGCAGCCGCAGACGTGGTCACGGAGACTCGACCCATTCTCAGTGGCAACGAGCGGCTTCGAGATCAGATCCAGTAGGCTTTGTCGGCGAGTGCTTATGTTCCATCACTTCAAGCAGCTAAAGCGTGACGACTGCCTGGTTGCATCAACTCTATTTCAATATAACGAATCACCCTCCGGCTCTTTTCTCCGTTCTGTTCAGCGTCAAGGCCACCGTCCAAAAGGAGAAGCGGAGTATACCACAGAGACCCTGCCGCCATTTGAGTTTGTTTACAACCTCAATCGCGCCCAGGAGACACTCCCAGTCAAATCACTCGAGAACTTCTACCAAGAACTTGGACCAGCACGACAGAGCACACACTCGACTTGGGTAGATCTGAACGGCGATGGTGCGCCTGGGCTGTTCCACGTGCTTGGTGATGGTTCGTGGCTCTACCAAAGAAACGAAAACGCCTTGCTCGACTCTACCGACAAACCGCCTTGTCTGAATCCCCCAATGTCATTGTCTTCCCGCCCAAATTCCAGCAAAGCATCAGACTTCTACCTCACTGACTTGAATGGCAAAGGGCAGCTCGACCTAGTTTACAGTAACTCCGCCGGCATCCCCTGTGGCTATGTGGAACGATGCGGTACCGAGTGGGCCGAGCAAGCTCAATTTCAGACGGTCCCCTTATCAAGCACAAATCAAATGACTCAGCAGATTGATCTCACCGGTAACGGCCTTGAGGATCTCTTGTTCATCGATCACGAAAATGGCTACCATAAGTGGTATCAGTCGCTTGGTAAAGTGGGTTTCGCCGCTGCGCAATCTCTCGCAACGGCATCCAGTCAACCGGTTCTTCTTGGTCAGAACAAGACAATCGCAGTCTTTGTTGCCGACATGACAGGTGACGGACTGACGGATATCGTGGCAATAAGCAATGGCAGTGTATCATACTGGCAAAACCTTGGTTTTGGTCGTTTCAGTCCCGAAGTATCGATGAGCCATGCACCCTGGTTGGATCAACTGGGTCAATTCTCAACCTCAAGGTTGCGATTGGCCGATGTTGATGGCTCCGGCACGGCTGATCTGCTGTACATGCCCACGGATGGTGGTATACAAATCTACCCAAACTGCTCGGGGAATGGGTGGGGCAAAGAGCGTAAAATCACCTCTTTTCCGGCCATCGACGACCTCTCCTCTGTTACAATCGTCGACTTGCTGGGGAAAGGCACGCCGTGTATCTGTTGGACAGGGCTTGATGTGACGGGTTCCAGACCATCTAGCCTATTCTACATCGATTTGATGTCAGGCTCGAAGCCAAACCTATTGTGCAAATACACAAACGGGCTGGGACGAACCATGAAAGTTTCCTACCGCCCTTCTACTCAGTTCTTCTTGGAAGACGAGCGGAATGGCTGTCCCTGGACCACGCGACTACCCTTTCCGGTCCACTGTGTGCACAAGACGACAGAGACAGACCTCATCACCAACACCTCCTACGTGAGTCGGTTTGCATATCATGAAGGCTATTTTGACCCCGAAGAACGAAGTTTTCGTGGTTTCGGCATGGTAGAAGAATGGGATGCGGCAGAGTTCGACATGGGTCCTAAGCAGACATTCAAGAAGCCTCCTATCCACTCCAAGACTTGGTTCCATACTGGCTCCCCGAAGTATACTGTTCAATACCCACACCCAGATTTCCCTTCAAAGCTGAGTGACTCATACATTGTCGGCATTGGCTACGAGACAGCTCCTTTTGACCTTTCACGAGCTTTGCATGGGCAGCAGCTGAGGCAAGAGATATACTGCGATGATGGTTCCGCCCTCGCCAGTGTCCCGTTTTCCTTGACCGAGGCCTCTTTCCGAGTCTCTCAAATACAGAGAAGGGACGGGGACCGCCCAGGAGTACTGATGCTAAGCTCGCACGAGACGGTATTTCAGGAGGTAGACCGCTCGATACCAGACGGTCACATCGATCTTGAGACTCAAGACAACCATGTTGCTCGCTTTAAAATTGAAACTCAGACCCATCGGAGTTACGTGCTGGCGACAAACCACTATGGGGACCTGGCTGAGGTCATCGACGTGTCTTTCGGCAAGGTTACAAGTGAATTGAGTAGCCCGGAGGACCGTGCAAAGCAGCAGGAAACAATCATGACCTTAACCACTACTCGATATACGGACGATGTGGACGACCTTGACAACTATCGGCGGCCTGTCGTATGCGAGACCACGAATTTTAGAATAGCAGGGATTTCCCCCGCAACGTTTGCGGAGGTCGACGCTGACTTCGGACTGTGGATGAGGACAATCTCAAAAGATGCCACAGTGACCTTGGACGAGAACGCCGCATCAACCGCCGACAAGCCAGTCAAGATTGTGGTGGCGAAGACCAGGCACTACCAGCAGGCCGAGGACTTCTCCGACAGGTTGAAACTAGACAAATTGGAACCATTTTCGACGTCTGATCAAAGTTATGATTTGGTCTTCACCCAGCAGCTCCTCCAGTCGCTCTATGGGGACCTGCCGGGCCAAGCATCTATCAAGGATGATGATATGCGGAAGGGAGGTTACGAACTGCTTGACGATGGGTGTTGGTGGAGCCCTACGCCGAGGATCATATTTGGTTCTGAGCAAACCAGCACCTTATCCGCAGCAAGAGCCTCCTTTTATACGCCTACTGCTACTCAGGACGCCTTTGGAAATGTGACGAGAACCAAGTATGACGAAAGCTGGATGCTGGTAACAGACGTCACCGACGCCGTGGAGAATCAATTATCCCATGAATATGACTATGTCAGTCTTCAATCGACTATGACCACTGACGCGAACGACAATCGCGTCGCCTTCCTGTACGATTGCTTTGCTGATCAAGTCGGCATTGCCCGCATGGGAAAGGAGAAGGTGAAGCTCGGTGAGCCCTTTGACAGAACAGAAGTGCCATCCGAGGAAGTGGTCCGGTCTTTCCTTCAGCAGCCGGATCACGACATTGCCAAAAAGCTTCTTGGACCACTTTCGAGCCTTAGGTTGGTTGATATGAATGCCTACTACCGAGGACTTTCAACTGGTCAGGTCCGCCCTACCGTGCAAGCTTTGCTTGTGCGCGATAGGCACATTCCAGAGGACGCGACCGATGAGGCGACGATACCGATCCATCTCGATTATCTGGATGGCTCTGGAGAGGTCTTGCAATCCTGTGACTTTCTAGACCAGAGTACAGAAGAGCAATGGGGCTGCTCCTCCCTGGTTGTGCACGACAATGTTGGCAATCCCGTGCAAGAGTTTCGACCTTACTACTCAAAAGACCACAAGTTCAGACGGCAACCTAATAAATCTGGGCCGGCCACCACGTACCTGTACGACTCGCGCAATCGCGCTGTAGCGATTCTGTCGCCCGACCACTCTTTCACCAAAGTGAAACTTGACATGTGGTCGCGGTCAAATTTCAGCGCTGGTAACAACGTGCTCACCTCGGATGCCTCAAAAGATCCTGATGTTGGCGAGCTTTTCGCTCGATTGCCTCACGAGTCATATTACCCATCTTGGCTTAAGAATCAAGAAGATTTGCCAAACAGCTCGGTTGCCAACCTGAAAGCAGTACAGAAATCATCTCTTTATCATGACAAACCGCACGTTGACCATTATGATGCGCTGCACCGCACTATCTTGTCCATCACTGATAATGGTAGTGAGAAGGTGGAAATTCGCCATTTGTACGACCTGCGTGGAAACCACGTCAGCACGACTGATCCCAAGAAGAGAGTCGTGGAAAGCCTCAAATATGATCTACTCGGTCGAGTTATACAGAAAACGAGCATGGACTCGGGGTCCGAATGGTCGTTGCCAGCTTGTGATGGTCAAACCATGTACCACTGGAATAGTCGTGGAATTCACACACGAAAAGCATACGATGCTCTAAGGAGGCTTGTTGCTGAGAAGGTCTCCGAGAGCCAAGCGCCTGAGAGAACAGTCAAGCTGATTCGCTACGGGGAGGGTGTACCAGAGGCGAAGGACCAAAATCTTCGAGGACAGGTCTACCAGGAGTGCGACCAGGCTGGGATGACAACCTATTTGTCCTACGACTTGGATTCAAACTGTGTGCAGACAGAAACACAATTGGCCAGTGATTTCAAGACAACACTTGACTGGGCAACCGACCAGGTACTCGAAGACGAGAAGTACATAACCCAGGAAAGCTTCGACGCCTTGGGTCGTACCGTCACATGCCGAAATGCCAAAGGGGCAACCACAAAGTACGAATACAATCGCGCTGGTGCGACGAAAGCAATTTCATGGCGTCCCGATGATACGGCCGAATGGACCACCTACGTCAAGAACACTCTTTACGATGCCGAGGGTTTGGTCACCCAGATTGACTATGGAAACGGCGTCAACACAAGGCTCGGGTACGACGCACTTACAAGGCAGGTCATCAACAAGAAAACCGTCAGGGTCAACGGCTCGCCAAAAACCTTGCAAGATCTCAGCTTTACCTATGACATCGAGCATCGAATGATCCTCTCAAGCGACGCGGCGCAGAGCGATGTATTTTTCCGCAATGCCCAGGTGTCGGCGGACCGTGAATTCACTTATAACGCCGCTGGAGAACTCATCGAGGCGCGTGGTCGGGAATTCTTGAGCACAGCGGATGGTCACGCGAGAATATGTTCGCCTTACTCGTCGAAAAGTCCTTGTTTGCAAGAGCTACTGCCGGCAAATGGTGCTCAGCTGTGTCGATACATGGAGACCTATATGTACGACAAAGTAGGTAACATCACTCAAATGAAGCACGAACCAGTCGACGATGTCGGCGCTACCGGGTGGACACGCGACTATGTTTACGACAGTGGCAGTAACAAATTGCTGAGCACAACTGTAGGGAAAGACAAGCTAGAGGAGAAATATTCGTACGAAGAGGGAGCTGGACAGCAAGGCTGCATGACGGCCTTGATGCCTGGCTATTCCGCCTTGGTCTGGGACTTCGATGACCAGCTGCGCACCACAAGCACTCAGAGAAAGAACAAGGGAACTCCAGAGACTACATGGTACGTCTACGACAGCTCAGGCCATCGCGTTCGGAAGATCACGGAGCTTGCATCGGACAATGATGAATTACCCTTGCGCAAGAAATGTGAAACCATCTACCTCCCAGATGTCGAAATCTACAAGGTCTACGAAGGTGACGGTCAGACAGTTCGGAAGACCAAAACCTCCCACACAGCGACCGCGGCTAACTTAGTCGCAACCATCGAACAAACCATCGAAAAGGAGAAAACCGGTGTCTTGGTCCGGTACAGCGTTGGCACGTCTATGGAGGTCGATGATCAGGGCCAACTCATTTCCTACGAAGAATATTCACCTTTTGGTTCAACCACCTATGTCGCGTGCGGCAGGGACATTGAAGCACCTAGCCGGTATCGCTACGCAGCTTATGAGCGAGACCGTGAAACGGGTTTGTACTACTGTGAAGCACGGTACTATGCTTCATGGCTGGGCCGCTGGCTATCGCCGGACCCAGGAGGGACCATCGACGGTCTGAACCTCTTCGCCTACTGCCGGAACGACCCCGTCAATTACCACGACCCTTCGGGAACCGTCACAACTCAGAATTGGGAACGGTATGGTGGAATTGGTCTTGGAGGCGACCCTAGACCGAAGAAACCCCATGTCTTGATAAGGATCCTCAAGAAAGTCGTTCAGCCGCTACTCGACACGGTCCTCGTGGTGCCTCTGATAGTGGCGCACATTTTAACCCCAGAGAAAGGCCCTGACGAGCCCGTTCGTCGGAGAAGGAGAGCCTCGGCGCCCACCAGTGTGATCGCCCAGATCGCACGAGACCTCCGCCGTCCGCAACCGCCGATAAAGAAGCCCAACTTTGTGCGCAGGTTCTTGTCCCGCTTCACACGTCAAACTAAGATCTCTCCTACAAAGGGGCCCCCTGCAAACTCCAACGTGGTCTCGAGCTTGGCAGCCACCGCAATTACAGCCGTCCCTGGCTCTCATTCACCCGTTGCCCATTCTCGACGGGCGTCAGTCAGTTCGCCTTTGCAGGCACGACGCTTGGTGTTCAAGAAAAGTTTTGTTGGAGACCACACGTTTCAAGGGGAACCTGTTTCCCGTCCATCGGACGTGAGGGCGGCCAATGTGCATGATCCCCTGGCATCTGTGCCTTCAGTTCCTTTCCACTCACTAGCACCCGGGCCTAAGCTAGACCCTAAGCCTCTGCCCGCCACGACGGTAGAGCCGCTTGAAGTGACTAACCTAGACACACCCAGCACGGAGAGCGCAAAGATACCGAGAGTGCAAAAGGAGTTCCAGATACGGCGTAAGCCGAATTGGCAGGTGACGGGACCAGTTCCCCGAAAAATCGGTCATCACTTCAAATCTTGAGCTCTCGTCTTGAGGAGCAAAACGATGGGAGCGAGGAAGGTCCTTCTTAGGACCAGACACAGATAATACTGGCGATCTGTGAGAGAATAAGATGGGTTTCCTTGTATGTTCAACGGTATAGGGTCACTTGCTCTTTGGTAGCTCTGCAAGGACCTTCCATCGCTCTCAGCGTCGTCCCAAGGTTCATAATCCTGTAGTGAGCCCTTTGGTGCTGGTGCACTACACTCCTTCATCACGGATCGCGGTGCGAACAATGTCTTGTCTCTAGCACTCCAGACTCCGCACTGGCGGCCTGCTCCGCCCATGTAGTCTTGTGATTGATTAAAGGAAGCATCGATGTTCAGAGTTGTTTCTCCACTAGATTTTTATAAGCTAGCATCTGTCTTTTGTGCAGGTATAGCTAGGGAGCCCCGATCGGGTCGCTTCTTACTGTCGATCTCGGCAAGCTTGCTTTGAAACAAAGACATTTGCTGTCCGATCTTACGTGATTCTTCTACATTAGAATCACTATCTTCTTCGGATTGTTCTCTTTGTCGACCCCGTCGTAGAGACATCCGACTCCTTTGCGGAAATATTTTTCCATTATAGTACTGTTGATACTCGGCATGTTCGTCAAGTATCTTGGAGAGTCTCTCCTGAGCAAGTCTCCGAGCCGCGTCCTCGAGATTCTCGTATCGTGGCGGGTCTGCAACTGGCGCAGGTTGATTCGTGGCATCCAACTGTGCGCGTCGGCCGGCTGTGTGTGCTGCATACTGACCTTGCGACCGATGGATCCCTTTTGCCTCGTCGATCTGAGCTTGTTGTACAGCAAACATTTTCTTGGCCATAGCCACAGCAGAAGCTCGCAACATGTCTTGCCGCCGTCGTTCTTCGATTTCTACAGAGAGACCCAATGTCTGCGAGCCTGTAGGCTTCGCTACGATCGTAGATTTGCCGTTGTCTTTGGAACTGCTCTGATTATCCGTGTTTGACGCAGATGGTGGAGCGGTCCTTCTCAGAAAGTCGCCGAGGCGTTCCTTTTGTCGTATCACTTCGACTTGCAGCGCCAGCCTGTCTGGACTGGGAGGGTCTTCACCTCTTGAGAACTTCACCATAGCTTCCTTTTCCCCAGGCGTTGCGATTTCTGGTTTCGGTTTATCCAGACTAACGCCATCCTGTCCTATCAGCAAATCAGCTGGGACTTTCCTCTCTTGGGACCTCACGACTTTTGGCACGAGTCTATCTGGGCTCCTTGAACTGTCTGAGTGGTGTCGCGGCCGATAGCCTCGTGTGTTTGGTATCCTGTCTGAACTGTCCGAGCTGTCTGCGCTTTCAGGATGATAGGGCCTAGGTATTTTGGAAAGAGGAAGTCCAAAGTTTTCAGACATTGGAGATCGAAAATCCCATTTTGTAAGATACCTCGGACCTTCTATTGTCTGAACCAGTGTGTCAGTGCCTCCTGCAGCATTGGTCTTGAAGATGAGTTCTCCGATATTCGGCACGGTGACGTTCTCTGCTCCGGGTGATTCTACCTGGTTGGGTGATCCTTGATGATTGGCAGATTGCATCTTAGGCTCAGGATCATGCGCTGGCACTCCCGGGCGATCAGGGGATTGATATCCAAGCTGGGTTGTTGGGGGAAGTACGTTTTCCAGTGTACGGGCGGCTTCTAGCATTGCTGGAGCATGTGCCGCTGGTAGTTCGGATTGTAGTTGTACTGACTCGAGGATGATGGTTTGAGTGATGGCACCCGCCTGTATCTGAACCGCAATGCGTTCTGGCAATGCGGCTAGAGCGGCGGCAATTTCGTCGAGGCCCAGGGCGGCGTCCTTGACATTCCGCCGGATACTTGAAGTATCCTCTTTGATAGCAGTACTAAGGGATCTTGACTGATCAGTAAAGTGACGACTTTGATGAAATACAACTTACAAGCTCAGTAAGGCTAATGCGATCTCCAGCGAAGCCTTGTGAGATTCCAGTCGATTCCTCAGCTTGTTCATGTCGTTCTGGCCATAAAACGCCCACCGCATTTTATTGCCGAATCTATCGGAAGACAGATTATCCAGCATCTCACGCATGTCTTTGATGACTTCGCCCGCATTCGCAAGTACGAGCAGAACTCTCTGTTCGAGCGGTTGCGGTATTCGGTGGGAGGTGACCATACCATCGTTTCGCAATGTTTCCAGGCAGAGTCCTAGCGAGCTGAGCTCTTTGAGCACCGCATCGAGATCGCGATGGGCGTCCCGTACTTTGGAAACGAAAGAATAAATTTCCATCGACAACTTTCCAACATTGGAGAGCAGTGTGGTGCATGCCACCGTGATCGATAGAGGCTCGATCGGCATCTTCGGGCTGGGACGTCACAGGGTGCTTCACGTGGAGATTGTCTTCAGGCATTAACTTCGACATTGATATCCGTATTGTATACCATTGTTAGATGAGAGAGATAGAGATGTTGGTATTGGTATCAGGCTGGGGTGAAGCGATTTGGGTACGCCATGCGCCGCCAAGAGAAGGTAAATCGACGGCCGGCTCACCCCGCTTCGAGGTCAGGGTGATGCCGCTCTGTACTCACCCCAAGGTCAACTTGCTCACCCGTGTCTCACCAGAGTTTTTGCATCCACACTAAACCTATGCAGCTTGTGCCCTGCCATTTCGCATTTGTTATCATTTATATAGTAATTACTATAGCAGATATAGAAGATCAGAGGCCAATCCTGCAATACTCCACCAAGTACCGCCGTGTAGCCCCAACCACCCCTACATCAGGTAGCAGTTGCGGATCGCTCTCTCTTCAGCTAGTACAAGTGCTTGTGCCGGTTGCCTGCAAGGTGATATTGTCGAGATCCACGTCGAGCTCTGAACTAAAGTCCAGTGCTGAACAGTCAGAAGTAAAGACGAGATCCCCGGTGGCGTCAATGTTTGTAATCGACACAGTCCTCTGTGTATACGTGTTTCCAGAGAGGGACAAACCGTCCAGAGATACGGAATCATACTGGGTCCCTGCGATTGAAACACTAAGTGTACAGCTTCCCTCAATAACATCTGCAAAGGGCACAGAGTACCAATATGTGAGAGTGTAGTCGCCGGAAAGTGCTGGCAGGCTTTGCCTAATGCTGTTGACCTCTCCTCCATATCCGTAGAAGGTTCTGTCCCAAGGTAGATTAGCCATGCTGTTTATCGGACTACCTATAAGGTTGACGTAGGAAAGAAAAACTTACACGAAGATTTGACCATCCTGCGATTGGTAGGCGTTATTGTTGTTAGACTCAAAGTACGAGTCACCGGACAGAGTCCAACCACCCGCAGTTGCTCCCTGTTGATAAAGGGATCCACTTGGAACATTCTCGAAACTGCCGTCAGTGACAGGCGTCTGGATGATATGTTAAATTAATGCATATCAAAGAGGGCTTGACGTAGTTGCCATTGAGAAACTTACGCATGTAGGAGGTGGAGTCGTTGTAGTGGTAGTCGTTGTGGTAGTCGTTGTGGTAGTCGTGGTAGTCGTTGTGGTAGTCGTGGTAGTCGTTGTGGTAGTCGTTGTGGTAGTCGTCGTCGATGACGAGGAGGTTGACGTCGTGGAACTGGAGGTGGTGGGGCTTGAAGTCGTAGGACTTGAAGTAGTCGTGCTTGACGTTGTGATGCTGGAAGTCGTAGGACTTGAAGTCGTTGTGCTTGACGTTGTGGTGCTAGAAGACGTAGAACTTGAAGTCGTCGTGCTTGGCGTTGCGGTGCTAGAAGTCGAAGGACTAGATATCGTCGAGCTTGTCGTGGAGCTGGAGGTGGTAGGACTTGATGTCGTCGAACTGGACGTTGAGCTGGAAGTCGAAGGGCTAGATATCGTCGAGCTTGTCGTGGAGCTGGAAGTCGAAGGACTAGATATCGTCAAGCTTGTCGTGAAACTGGAGGTGGTAGGACTTGATGTCGTCGAACTGGACGTGGAGCTGGAAGTCGTAGTTGCAGAGCTGAAAGTCGTAGAGCTGGACGAGGAGGGGGAAACAGTGGTGCGGGAAGTTGTAGAGGTAGTGCTAATAGTGCTAGAGGTGCTCGTGTTTGTAGAAACGGTCGTCTGGGACCTGCTGGTTGCGGAAGATGATCGGGTAGAGACGCTTGTATGGGACCTGCTCCCGGCTCTTGTAGTTGTCCATGTCCCTCGGATTGTCGTCGTGCTTGGGATGTGTGTGCTTGCCGACGGGCTAGTATGGCTCGACCCTGTCCAGTTCTCGTCTCGGGATTTTGAAGACGTTGGAGAGCTCATTGGCAAGGAGCCGCTCCCACCGTCCGACCAGTCTGCCCATGGTCTAGGATCTACCTTGGAAACAGTTGATGGGATGGGCGAAGATGCATCCGACCACGGGATCCAAGCAGTCCCCCGGGTCGTAGGGGTAGCCGAGGCTTCACAAGGGCAGACATAGTGAGTCTTGAACCATGTTACTGTTGCTGTAACATCCGAGTTTGCCCAGGTGTCCCGAGAAGCTTGAGAGGCTCTGAAGGCAATGCTGAGTACAAGGAACAAGGGCAATGAAAATACGTAAGAAAGCATTTCGAAATAACTTGACAAGTGAAAGTATTCGGTAAGGACTGAATGGTGCTACTACGCGGTACTCGCCAAAATGAATGTGTTGCGAAGTATGCGGAACAGAAATCAAGAGGTTCGACGTACTTAGGAAGACATTTTCGCAGGCAGCATCAAGTACATATCGAGCATTGCGCGCTGCTCATGTGGCGGGCGCACATTTCGATGTTCAGCTGATCCAGATCTGCCATGCGGGCACAAACATATACACTAGTATCGCGAATCCCAGATATTAGGACTAGCGACCCCACTGCATTAAGCAAAGACAAGATTTTTAAATCAGGAGAGATGCGACTATTAAAGGTAAAGACGTTCTCCACAGGAGCGTAAGTAGATGCTTTCGGTGTTGTAGCTGAAGTTACAAAACGCCACTAATCTCCCTTCAGGCGCGTGGCCTTGCCGAAGCTTTCTCCGAGCCGCATCAGTAAGTATGACGGCAGTGCAGCCTCCCATAATCTTAGCTGCAATGCCATCAAAATGCTGCCAATCCACGACGCCACACACCATTCGATCTACATCTTTCCTGTGCGCCTTCTCTCCGCATCAAGTAGATCAACATTCACCGCTGAGAACTGTGGTCTAAGCTGTGAGAAGGGTCCCAACTAGGAATATGTGGCCAGCCCTTGGGCCCACAAAATGCCGTGCAGGCGCAACTGACGCATCGGGGCGATGCTTTTCGTACTGAAACGAACTCTGGATGGCGGAGAACACCAAATACAACTGTTGTTAAGCTCAAAATCGAGATGGTCGAAATTGAGAGCGACGTGAGTCCGCTTGGGCTCCAGCAGGTCCCGTTTCCTGAACGCCGACGACGTCCTGGCACGCTCCCTGTTTCCAACGAGGAAATCGCACCAACATTCGTGCAGGAACTAAAGTCGAACCAGGCCGTTGAACCACCCATGTTCTTGAACTCGGCAGGCGCTTGAACTTTTGTGAGACTTGAGCCAAGCGATACGCATCTGCTTGTTACGTTATATCTGCCCGTATCTCGACATGAACACAATGCCGCCGGACTGAGTCAGTCGATCTCGCGAGCGGGCCATCTCAGTAACGGAGAGGGGATAATTGGAAGAGGTTCGGGACGCGCGAAGCCGTCGAAAGATCAGACCCGAGAATGAAAAGCATGAGCTTAACGTCGAATTTCGGCCCCGCATGCTTTGGTCTTTCCCTCTGTGTCGGGATTTTCAGGGATCTCAGTAGTTTCTGATGCAGAGAATTGTCTTACTAGGTTGACATGACGGTGTGAGACATACATAATCTGAAATATATATATCCCAAACCACCCCGACGCGGGAGCTGACCTGTCGTGAGGTTCAAGTTGCCTCTTCCAAGGTCGAGCCTCCCGAGATGTCAATTCTAATTTGCTGTGGCTGGCTCATATCATGAATCGCGGAGGAGGATGGATCACAGAGGAACAAAAAAGGATGTGGGAGAACGGCTGCGAACACAACACCTCCAACCGGGTGGATGATGGAAGTACGCTACCGACTCGACCAAAGGCTGCTGAGCGCTGATTGTTGAGTCACTTTCTGAGATTGCAATATATATCGTCGTTGCTGAAAGAGGGAGGCTGGGAAGGCAGTAGTGAAGTGTTGTCGCGTTGGTAGTGGGTGCGCTGTGGGCGTGGGTGTGGCAGCGAACACTCGCTTCACTGCACTGGGAGCCACGCCAAGCAAGATGGTGGTCATAGCGCTGTCCGACAGGGAGCTACATCACTTGCCATGTATGCGTACGAGATGGCTCCCGCGAGACGAGGCTCAGTGAAGTCGGTCGTGCTCAGGCCGGACTCGAGTTTTTTCAGTTCGCAGTTTGCAAGGCTGAGGCACCTACGAGGAATTCCATCGGCCTATGATGTCACGTCTTGGCGACTTTCGCCAGCACACAGCTACATAGCAGTCAGTACTTTGGGAATTGGTCAGCTCTCCCTTCCTTAACAGAGTTATTTTGCCCTGTCCTTCTGTCAAAACCATCACGTGTGCGCGGTTGTCGACTTTGGCGATTCCGATGGCTATCCAATCGACGCCCTCGGTATGCTCAAGCTTCTTGTCTATTTCAAGTGGCTTGAATAGTGATGCATCGCCCTCGATTGTTGTTCCAGGCTTTTCATTTGTTCTCTCCATGCTGCAGCTGTCCGCTGTCGCCAAATGCCGGATCAAAACGTCCTAGAGACCGGTACAGAAAGTGTGTAGTTGGCGAGAAACGACATGGCTCTGGCTCCAACGATGCTGGCCCCAACTTTATGACCCTCGGACTGGTCAGGTCTAGCAGAATGGCAGAAAGATCGGCTCGAGCCGCCTGGAACAAAACATCGAGCCCCGAGGATGGTTTTACGATTGTTTATACTAATGCTAATGTTACTAGGAGGTCGACCCTGGTACCTGGGCATCCTGTTGACTCTGTTCAGGTTGTCAGTTGGGGGCGGCTTTTGCAAGCGACGTGGTGGCTAATGCAGTGGATGCAGTACCTGGAGTATTACTCAAGGACCTACTTCTCAAAACAGCATCACGTAGTATTGCGTACTGAGTTGTACATGGGCTTACCGAGAACAGCTATCTACCAATCTGGCGAATCTAACGTTCCATCTGACGCTCACCTATCCATCGCCCGGTACTTAGGCACCCATTAGGTGGTGCTCGAACAGAAACGGCGCCCCACCTACATAATTACTCGATGAAGCTACATCCTTCCTCCCTCTCCACACAATAGCCACGGCGCCTCCATACAGTTCGCTGCTCGGACTACCACCCTCCAGGCCCCTGAGTTGCGCAATCAAGGCCATCGATTGATCTCCGTATTACTGACACGCGCAGAGAAACAACATGGAAAGCGTCATGATTCAACAAGTATCAACTGCAAGTGGGGACGTCCATGTCCGAGAGAGACCAAGCTCTGACTGTGCTGCCTCCAAACTCGGCAGGGTACTTCCTTGAAAGGTATCTCTATTGTCTGTCGCATCCTGAGCCTCATCAAGGAAGCGACGCATGGCTGTAACCGTACAACATTCCGATGACCAGGCCCTTTAAACGCGACTTGTCCATGATATGGCTTGTCCGTATCTACATTCCGTGAGAAGCACACTCGGTCGGAGCCTTGAAACCAGCCTCGTAGGACAGTTTCTATCATCTTTCCTGTTTGGCAGCATTTTACCTCTAAAACAACCATCCCTCCGCCAGCGGTGACATCGACAGACTGTCTCGGACAAAACCACAACGCAACCGTCATGTCGACTGTATCTTCCCTCCTCGCACCTGGCGAACACAAAGTCAGCCTCAACGACCTCTCCATCCACTACACCGTCCAAGGCTCTGGCCCAGTGCTCCTATTCGTCAGCCCGGGCTGGGGCATCAATCGCAGCCTCTATGCAACCACGCACCAACCCCTCGAAGAGCACTTCACCGTCATCTACCTCTCCCCTCGAGGCTGCGACGGGTCCGAGCGCCCGGCCTCTGCCTCCCTCATGCTCTCCCGGTACACCGCGTCCGATATTGAGGAGTTCCGCAAACAGCTCGGCATCGAGCAGTTGGATGTAGCCGGCCACTCCGACGGCGGCGTCCTCGCCCTCGCCTACGCCATCTACTACCCTTCGCATGTCCGGCGGCTCATCGCGATCTGCACGAACCTGCTCGGCTATCAGCGCAAGGACATGTCTTTCTGGGTGGAATTTAACCGCATCTACGAGGCCATGGATCCGCAGGACGACGATGCATTTAAGCAGTTCATGCTCGACGCGTTCCACTTGTATTTCTACAAGCCGGAGCTACATGTGTCGAAACTAAAGGACATGTGGACCGGGAAGCCGAGTATCTGGGCGAGAGGCGCGAGACATGGGAGCGAGCGGGAGGACGGCTGGATGATGGAGAGGGAGTTGGGGAAGATTGAAGCCAAGACATTGGTGCTTGCAGCAAAGCAGGACCGATGTTGTGCACCGGAGGTTAGTGAGGTCGTTGCGAGTGGAGTGACGGATAGTACGCTTGTGTTGTTGAACGAATGTGGGCACTTACCGTGGTTGGAGGCCAGGGAGGAGTACTTTGATGTGTTGGTCAAGTTCCTGAAGGAGTGAATATGGAGGTGGAAGGTCTTGAAATTTCCTCGCGAGTAGTGTTCTTGTTGACTCCGAGGCGATTTTGTCGCACGAACAATCTTAGCCCCAGTCGCATTGCAACTTCTCGACCACACCGATGCGCAATTTTACCGGCTGTAACATTCTGTACGTGTGAGATTTCGTCGTACGTAGACCGCACTGATCGAATCATATGCGCGCCCTACCGTGGAAAAATAGATACAGTGCCCAATGATGAGCAAGCTTCGGCAGCCGGAACCCAATGAACGAAGGCTCCAAAATCGGGTTTCTGGGAGCTGAGAAATTCCCGCAAGGTACTCGGTACATAGTATGAGACGAACAAACATGACTTAGGCCGATGGCCGGACTTGTCCTCCAAGCTGATTCATCCAATCCGCTGACGGAGCTCGCATGGCTGGTTGCTGCTTTTTTTTCGGAGATGCGTGGTTTTCGGTGCAGCAGGCAGGGCGTGAAGCGCGACTTATGACGCAATGCGCGAGCAGAGCCTCGCTCGACTTTTTCTCAAGGCTTAGATGAGCTTGTCGACATGTGGTGTATATATGGGGGTCGTGCGATCGTGTTTGAGCGTCTGTTCTCCAGCATCAACTCGATACAAACAACCACAATTATAAGCTTCAGTGCTGCAACTCAACAAACAGACCAGAACAAGCGATATCTAAAGAAGAGGGTCTTTCCAAGTCAACTCTACAAACTCCGCAAACAACACAAACAGTCCAAACCCAACAACAAAAACCAACAGAACTCATCATGGTTGCCATTAAGAAATACATCCCCAAATTCCTCCTCCCCACCGACGAGCCCCAAACCCCGGGTCCTATCTACGACGTGCCCGTGCGCCATGATGCCGTCTCTGCTTCGCGCAACAACAGCGTCGTGAACCAAGACGCCGAGCGGAGGAGGAGTTCCGCCGCGTCCCAGGAAAGGAGGGAGAGTTGGCACCCTGGCATGGCATTCCAGGGCATGAAGGAGCGTTTGCACCTGTAAGCGCGCGACAGAGCGAGTAGTCAATTGGCGACGCAGGCCGTGGGGGACGATTTCTCAGTCATGTCCAGCAAGCGATTTGGAGCGACTTTGTAACAATATTCGGGACGGATAGTGTCCTGCTTGTACTCGTATAATTAATTGTACAGTAACGAATAATGGCCATGGCGCCAAATCAACATGATTCACACGCCTGGTTCTTCTGGCGGAAATTCTGAACGGAGGCGCAGTTTCGTCTGATAAACCAAGCTATCCTATTGTACTGTATGTTATCTCTGCCTCTTCAACAAACTCTCACCACCTCTCAGACGCGGTCCTGCCCCAAAGACAGTCAGCTCTTACTTGGCTTCTCAGTCTGCATGTTCATTCCAGTACCTCTTGTGCGTTTAGAACCGAATGAACGACGTATCAACAGGAGAAGGATCTTTTTGAGCAAATCGGCGTGTGTGCTTCATGAAGATCCGGGGGTTGAGCATGGGCTGTGCTGTGCTGGCATGCTGCGCCCGCGGCCACCACGAGCCAACCAGCCGCATGTTCGCTTGGAGAGCCTCATTTCCTACGCCCTACACTCTCTACCGCTCACCCCGTGCACAATGAGTCCTATACTCCGTACTGATGGCGAAAATCTTCAAATTGATATTTTACGCTTTTGACTTCCTTGCCGGCACGCCGAGTCCATAGTCTCATCTCCTCGAAAGGTTTGAGTATGCCAGATATTCTGAAACCATCTTGCCAGAAGTACGGAGTAAGGCTGAACCTGACGACCCCATGCTCAACCGGTTTCAGATTTGGCCCCTTCAAAGCTAGGCAACTGCAAGTACAAAGACCACATCGTTTCGCTCCCTGACACTTTCAATTGACCTCACGGTACGAGATGAACCTTCGATATCGATCTGATGGATCACCTACCCATCCCAATCGACAGGCAACGCCCTTCGCGCCCAGTCCTCGGCTTTGGGTACTTCGATATCCCGTTCCTGGGCCAAGTTGGCGAGGTTGGGGATGACTTCTACACCTACGCTGTCACTCACAAGATCGTGAATGATGACGGCGATCATTCTCTGCACTTGGATGATCTGGAAGATCTGGACGATGCTGACCTCTACTTTGCAAGGGTACAAGCTTGGCTTTACTTCGGCCTCATTCGCGACACATTCGGCGCGTCGGTGAATCCCGAAGACTTCATTGCTGTTAATGCTACGACGGAGGAGCGGATAATCAACTCCGCCAAACTGAAAGACCTCATGTCGGAGTGGCGCGGCTGTGTTTCTAAAATGTCCAAGGAAGCCAGTACCGCGGAGATCGAACGCATCAAACAGTCGACTACAGCAGGCTGGCGATTCTGCGACCGTGCCGATCACTTCGGACTACCTCTCACTGAGCAGCATATGCTAGTCCTTTCCTCCATACGCGTTCTCATATCCTCGATCTGGGGGATGCTGTGGGCTGGCGACGTGGGTGCTGGAAACCTGAACGAGGACTGTCGAATATCGATTGATGTTATTAAGTGGCCACGGCTACCAGCATCTTATCGCCCTCTGGCATTGCTCATGACTGAATATGGCTGGTGTCCCCACGAAATCCTGAGGCTCCTCGGCACGTACCATCTCACCACAGTCTGGACAATGACGTGCCTGCTCCAAAGAATACCTGCTCAACTTGACCATGAGCGGTGCGCCGGCGCCATCAAATGCGTTGCACGCGACGTGAACCCAGCTGATCATCAGGCTCAACATGTGACTAATGATTGCAATTGCGAAGCCGTGGGACCAGATATTGAGCAAGTGAAGGCGATCCTCAGAGGCGGGGGCATTCCCTTGATAAGATGTAAGGTCTCGGATGATAGCCAGCCGACCTTCAAAGTGATCACTGCCAAAGGCGTCAAACGGCACATTGCCTTTAGCCACGTCTGGGCGGATGGTATCGTCATACCGAAGCAGAACAAGGTCTTCAGATGTCAATTTCTCAAGCTCGCCTCCTACCTGGAGAAGGCTCGTGTGGATGTGCAAGCAGAGAGGCTGTTTGCTTTCCTCCCAATTGCCCCATTCTTGGCCCGTCATGTCTTCAAGGGACCCAAATCATTCGATATCTGGTTGGACATTTTTTGCATTCCGTCAGTTCTTCACGCAGACTCGGAGGGACTGAGGAGGCAGGCAATATCGCGCATCTGTGAGTATATCTCTGCGGGAAAGGCGCTACCTTTTCCCAGGCCTACACAGTCATCGCTCTCTGGGCATTCACACAAGCTAACGAATATCCACAGACTCCGTCTTCGCAGCAGCGGAAGCCGTTCTGATCGTCGACAAATCTTTGACTGATGTAAAGGACAGCGATATGCCGACCACAGAAGTTATGGCAAGGGTTGCATCTTCGGGCTGGATGACGCGTTGCTGGACTTTCAGTGAGATGTCGCTTGCTCAAAAATCGATCGCGCTGTTCTGTGTAGGTGACAGGGTCATTCGGTATGCGGATTTCGAAGAGTACAACAAAGCTGTCAAGGCACTTGATATGCCTTCCCGAAGCTTGTTTCGTGACCTGCGGCATGCTGCATTCAGCCCGTTCAACGTTGCATGGATTGCTTCACAGGCAGTGGTGTCAGAATACGTCGCGTTCGGCTTGGTCTGGAACTCATTGTCAGCTAGGTCCACATCGTGGCCAGAGGATGTGTGGGGGATCATGGCCACGCTGCTCGGCTTCAGCGGCAAGGAAATCATGACTCTCCAGGAGCGCGATCGACTGCCAGCCATGATGAAGGAGCTGCCCAAAATTCCGGCATCTTTTTTCTTCCGCGATCTTCCACGCTCAGCTTCCGCCCCGGCGCAAATGAGGTGGATTCCCACTAGGGTCCAAGGCGTTATACGAGATCCCGACGGGACCTTTGCCTTTGCAGAAGGCGGAATCGTTTTCCCCAAGAGCTTGAACCTCAAGTTCCTTTTATCGTTCACCACGACGCCTCCCCGGTCATTTTCATTTGAGTTCGACCACGAAGACTTATCGGCCAGACCTGACCTTCTACAGATCAAGTTCCAGATCACCCTTCATGATCACGACGCAGTAGTGCAACACGCCGGCAACGATGCGCAAATCTGCATCTTGCTCCCTAGGAATCAAGTCCAATCCGGCGACAGTGACACGGCCTACATCAGCGGGATCGGCTGCGCCCTTCTTGTGACCAAGATCCGCACAGACTCCACCGTCGAAGCCGACTTTCTGTCCTCGTTGTCTTACCGATTTGGCACCGAAAAACAATCGTGCCACCTACGAGCCCACCACGCAGGACCGAATGTCCTCCTCCGATGCGACCGCGAACAATGGTACCAAGCAAAGCTGAGGAGAAAGAAGCACTCACTCGCACCATGGACGTTGTCGAGGATTCTTTACTTTGGCGTACCTGCTGTCCTCGTTTTCGTCATGGCCTCCACCATGATCCCGCTCTGGATATGGTACAGCGTGACGGACCAGCCATTCAGGGTCCAGGAAATCTTGGTCCTCTCGACCTGTGGGTTCGCGCTTTTCATCGTCGCTGTGATGATGGTCGTACTCTTCCAAGAGAATGTCCTGTTCCGAAATTGGGTTGATAGCTTTCAGAATGAGGGACAACCAAAGAGGTGGTGGAAGAAAATTATGCCATTGTGGTAGGTGGTGATGCCCCGATGCCAATCAGGATGGGCTGCAGATATGGCGGCTACCAGCGTCGGTTCGGAGCAGTCAAGCATTGCATGACATAGTCGCAAGCGGAGATCGATGATGTTCAAGGAAACAAGAAACAGCATAATGAAGTCTTTGATATGTTGGCATGTGCCCTGATGAAGTATTCCCTGCCCATCGTGAAGGATCGAAGTGACTGGGGCACCTCGGCGACCACTCGCCCACAGAGCCGCCTACGTAGCGATGGGGGCGCCAAGGTCTAGGCATCGCGGGTGGCTAGGCACCGCCCCCGCAAATACCAGCAGGCACTGCTGGGCTTAGCTAGGGACGCTTGAGGCGCCCAACCACGCTAGCAGCCTTGGACTGTGGCGATTTATATGCTTGGTCTTTTTTCTCTTTCGACTTCCATCCCATCACCATTGGAATCCACGTATAATTGAACAAATACTTCCTCACTTGATTTTTCAGAGGTAAACTGATCTGGGGGATTCTTTCAAGGGAAGCAGTAATTATGCTGCCAGAGCCGGAAAGGCAAGACCGACTGGGTAACCAGGTTGAACAGGCTCCAAACCATGAGTCATTGGGGGCTCAAGTTCTGCAAGCTTCGGCTGGACCAGTAGCTGACGCTCTCGCCAATGGCATGGATGGACAAGTAACCGCCGAGTCGAACGAAGTCCCGATTCACTACGTGAACAATTCTGCGCGACGGCGACGCAAAGTGCTCATGGAAGACGAGCCTCTAATCGACACCACAGCTGCACTGGCCAAGAACTCCAAGAAAACAGCTCGGCTGCAGAAACGGCAGCAGAAGAAGCAGGCACGAAAAGTGCACTCCGAGATCCAGTCTCTTCTGGACTTCCCGCAAGAACTCCTGTTGCTGATTTTGGGCTTCCTGGAGCCATGTGACGTTGTCACCCTGCTTCACCTGAACAAGTCAATGCGGGCTCTGATTATAGAGAACGAACGATCCATCGCCGACGACATCATGAAGCGTCGCTATTGGGTGTTGAAACAGTGCTTTCCTTTGCCGGTACCATTGGAGACGTTGCCTTCAGTGGCGCGTCCGGCGTTGATGAGTGAGCAGTGGCAGGAGCGGTTGAGAATCCACAAGAATCCATACCAGCACATCCAACACATCGATCCCTTGTATACGTGCACCTGCATGAGCTGTGTCCTTGCCTGGAACAACCTGAATATCATTCTTGACCTTGCGCACTGGCAGCAGAACCTTGCCACCCGCGTGCCAATACCAATAATACCTCGCGGGACAAATCCTGAATGGAACGTTAACTTGCTGCAGCGACATGCCGCCATTGTCACGAAGGCGATGAAGAGCCCGCTTGACTACGCGCGGATTCTACAGGTACACCTTAGTACTACAACTCGCACCATCATTCAGTCTAGCAACTGGAGGAAGAAAGGAGAGAAGTCGAGTGTTCCCAAACCGCGAACGTATCATCTTACCGACGCCGAGGCCGCGGCTGGGACTGACGACTTTCTGGAAAGAAGCGGACCTCCTAGCTATCAACCCATTTACATGCGTGATAATTATTACTCAGTCGAGGCTTTCGTGCCCAACCGCAAGTGGGATAAGGAGGAACAGAAGTGGGTGTACTACGCCAGATGGCCGCGGCCGCATGAAAACGACTTGAATTGGCTTGTCGCAAGATTCACTCCGAAGGCAGAGTGCAGAAGTAATGTGCAGTTACCGGGCAATGCTACAGAACAAAACAAGGCAGGCTTCACCACTGCGTCGACACATCAGGATGCCAGGTTGATGGAGCTCACATTCCCGTGGGATGCGAAGAAAGAGTCTAGCTCGTGATGACGCTTCAAACGTCAGCGCGACCAAACCAGCGGGCTTACGACCACTCAAAGCTGTTCTTATACCACCGGACGCCCGAAATGGTGTCATTGTGCTTTATCTCCACTCGAAAGACCGGACACTTGCCCGTTACCGGCCCGTATCAGATACCCCACAGTCATGCGGCCAATTGAAACACGGTCGATCTCGACAACGAGATTAATCTCAACGGACGGGCATTCCGGACACTGTTGTCTAAAATTGTGTCCTCAAATATCAATCTGGTGCCCCCATATAAAGAGCGTTGGTCAATTGGGGACACCACTCGTAACTTGCCTTGGCCAAACCTTTATGCTTCACGAGCTCTGCCCACGGCGGCAGACTGCCGAAGCATAGACCGCATCCACAATGGCTACCAACGACACGGCCATTGAAGATGACGACAAAAATGATACTGCATCAATCACGAGAACGGCAGGAGGCGTCAACAATGAGACTGTTCAACCTCGAACAAATGACGAACCTCACAACGAACAGGTCGAGGTCAAAAACGAGCCAGCAACGACGCTAGAACGAACCGCGACAAATGACCGTCCCTACACATCATTCAACTCCAGGCAGAAAGCCATCATTGTCTTCGTGGCCACATTAGGCGGAAGTTTCAGCCCCTTCACCACCAACATCTACTTCCCGGCGATCGACATCATCAGCCATGCTCTCGATGTATCCGTCTCCGACGTCGGTCTGACTATCACGACGTATATGATATTCCAGGGCGTCTCACCCTCGTTTACCTCGGCCATTGCTGACGACTACGGCCGTCGACCAGCCTACCTTCTGGGGTTTGTGGTCTTTATGGCTGCGAATCTAGGCTTGGCCCTCAACAAAACCTACGCTGGACTGCTCGTATTGAGATGTCTGCAAAGCGCCGGAAGTTCTGGGCTCGTGACGCTGATGCAAGGCACGATCGCGGACATTGTAACTAGCGCGGAGAGGGGCAAGTACATCGCCATCACAAGTCTTGCGGGCATTCTGGCACCGAGTATTGCACCTATCGTGGGAGGCGCGCTAGCTCAACACCTTGGATGGCATTCTGTATTTTGGTTCCTGTTGATCCTCGGTGGGGTGTACATTGTGCCTTTAGCGCTCTTCTTCCCAGAGACATGCAGGGCAGTGGTCGGCGATGGCACGCTTGAACCGCCAAAGTGGAACAGATGCCTGACAGACATTTCGAGGCAGAAGCGACAGGGACATGAAGAGAAGTCTAAAGGAGATACCACGTATGCAGAGCAAGAGAAGCAGAAAGCCCGAAGATCCAGAGGCCAGAAATGGGACATCTTTGGTCCTCTCTTGATCTGTCTCGACCCCGAGACGGCAATCATCCTCTTCTACCTGAGCGTCATCTACTCGGGCTTCTACGTTGTCTCGACCACGTTGACTGTCCAGTTCCACAATATCTACGGCTTGAGCAGCACGCTGCAGGGGCTACTATTTCTTCCCCAAGCCGTGGGCACCATCTTCGCTGCCCTTACCAATTCTCGCTCCCTGGATTGGAACTTCAAGCGCCACGCTCTCAAGGCAGGACTCGAAGTCGACCGCAAGAAACAAGCCGACCTGCTGAAGATGCCTGTCGAGCGAGCGAGGCTGCAAGCCGGGTTCCCCTTCCTGGTCTCCGGTGCGATCTTCATCATCATCTACGGCTGGCTACTAGAAGCAAAAGTTCACATTGCAGGCCCGATCATCTTGCTCGGGTTAATAGGGTACACCATGCTTGCCGGGTTCAACCCCTTGAGTGTCTTGATTATCGATCTTCACCGGTCGAGACCCGCGACCGCAAGCGCGGCGACGAATCTCGCGAGATGTTTACTAGGTGCAGGAGCCAGTGCCGTTGCGAATCCCATGATCGAGGCAATGGGTAATGGCTGGACATTTACCCTGGTCGGGCTGATTGAGTTGGCGGTGCTGCCGATATTGATCTTACCATACATCCATGGAATGAAGTGGCGGGCGAAGAAGAGAGAAAAGGAGGAAGAGAAGACGAGGCATGTAGAGGGGAGGGAAGGAGATTGAAGGTCGTTGTACGGAGTATGATAGGTGGCTACGAGTACACAATAATAGATGCACGCAGCACAGTACATACTGTATGTCACAATGATAGTTGACGCACGCAGCACAATTCATAACTGTATGTAGACGGAGGCGTTTTGAGAGGCTGAACCTTCACGCAACCTTATACGGCGGATTGCATACAAGTTCTGCGTAAGGCTGGATTGTACCCTGTACGGCGGACTGCATACCTTTAACTGCTGGAGATGAATGCGCCGCACCAATCAAAACGCCCCAATCGCGGATGAGATCTCACCTGTAGTCATGCCACCACGGTGCCGCAAGTCCATGCAGAGCTCAAACCAAAGTACAGTACCTCGTACAAGCTCGCCATTCTTTTTTTTCCCTCGACGCAATACTGTATCGCGTCCGATACTATCCTATCCTACCATACCACCGCCTTCGCCTTCTCATTTATCATTCATTCATTCCAGCCATGTCAATATAAAGACAAGACAAGCCTTCTCCCCACGAAAACTTGAAACGAAAACGGGAAAACATGCTTCGCAAATTCATCGAGCGCACCCTCCGGGGCACGAACCTCGAGATCTTCAAGGTGGGTGCCTTCCTCCCAAACCACAACCAAACCAAAACCAAAAGACAGAAAGAGAGAGAGAGAGAGAGATATACACACACCCAACTACCCTATGTGTCTATACGTGTCTATTGTCTCTCTATACCTATACCTATGCCTCTACCTTGCTAACATTATCTATTCGATCTTTTTCTGCACAGTTCGGCCTCTACCTCTCCTTCCCGATCGGGTACATGTACTACTTCGGCACGAACCTGGAGAACCGCTTCTCCGTGCCCGGGTTCTGGCCCACGCAGGAACAGAGCCACAGGATCCCCTTCGAGAGAGACGAGATCAGGGCCGAGATCGAGCGGCATCAGCGGTTGATGAGGGAGAGGAAGGAGCGCGAGCGCGAGCGCGAGAGCGAGAGGGAGAGGGGAAAATTGGCCGTCGTGGACTCCGTGGAACAACAGGTCGACTCGGTGGCGTGATAACGAGTTGAGCTGGGCTGTGTATGGGACGACGCAGTACGAGTACACACACATACCTAACCTTCCTGCCTTCCGACATACACACCTGCCTACCGGTCGACATACCTGCCTGCCGACATGACGACCTCCTACCCACCGCTCAGACATGCGTGAGGGTTTGGCAAGTGGTGGATGGGTGAGCGAGGGCGAAGTGGAGTGAGGTATACATACTACGAGGTGCATACTACGACACATAAAATGGGAGTATGACTGTCAGTGAATACGCATGGCGATGGCGCATTGGGGAGCATTTCAAAGGCAAGATCATTCTTGACACGGCGCACGCAACCTCTTGGTTCGATGATTGATTACATTATTGTACATTATGTGTCCGCAGATCAAGGATACGTGGGGAACTCGACTCAATTACATGTTCTGGAAGGTAATGGACATAAAAGTGAACAGAGTATGCGTCATGCTCAGATATTCTGCTGAACAAAAGCGGTGCGCTCCATTCAAACATAACGAACCCATCTGCCTGTTGGACAGGAAATACTGCTGGGATAGAGAAATTTTCCAGTACCGCCTGCCTGCCTGATGTATGCAGCTTCCTAGCGACCATATTCGAATGTGAGCTGCTCGATCCCGAAACGCCATGATTTCCGTACAGCAGTCCGCAGCGCAGCTGTGAAGAACACAATGGGGTATCAATGAGAAGCTTAAAGTTCTTTTACTGCTCGTGACATGGGTGTTGCCCCTGATTTTATTGCTTCCGAAGTGATTCTCAGACCTTCCTTTGCGAGGGATGAGACGGTTTCTCCTGAAGGGCTGACTGCCATGTTGTGGGCGTCCTCGCCATGGACGTAATATGACATGCGATGGTAGATGACGCCAATGTGGCTCGGGAGGTAGAGTGTCGCGGCCGTCACCAGGAGAGAGACGAGAAGGAACAGAATCAAGTCTAGCCAAGGGTCAGTCGCGGACGAGCGTGGGAATGGCGAAAACGCGAGCGCGCGCGAATGGGAATGGGAAACGTACTGAAGATGAATTTCTCGGTTGGCGTCAGCATGTATAGAGAGAAGGTGACTTCATATTGGTATTTCTTCAGCTGCAACCACTGCTTGAGTGAAGCGTAGGACGAGCCCCGTCTCTTCTCTGTGACTTTGCCATAATCGGGCATTGTGAAGGCGAGAATCGGCGTGGACATGAGGATCGAGAGAGCGCGTTCACCCGCAGAGGCAGAGGCTACGAGTCGTTCACTCAACAATATATGACGGACGGCTCGCCAGAGACAAGTAATCCAATCACGGCGGGCGTGCCTCGGCGTGAGAACGGTCGTGGAGAGTAATTGAGAACGAGCGACGAATGGAAACCGGACGGGAGGTCGCGGTGAAAGGCTGGCGGAGGGCAAAAAGGAGGCGCGGGCCAATTCAGTGACGCACGAAGCTGAGTGAGAAGGAGCTAATTAGGATCAAGTCAGGAGACTGTGCAAAAGTCCAGTAGTGAGGATGCAGAGAAGAGGAATAAAACGTCCAACAAAGGCCGAGCGAGCGAGTACGTACAAGGCGGTTTGTTTCGAGTGAGGAACAATTCAGATGCAATTCAAAGGATGGTGTTTAGTGACCGACGGACTTTCGTCCTCGTCTCGCCTACCGAGACCGCCACGCGTGATTCGTGCTCGAAGAACAGGGATTGTCGCTTCATCCTCAGGGCCCTTCCCCCGCGGCGTTCGAACATCGGCAAACTATGTACAGGTACATACGCATTGAGTATTCCGAATCTCTGATCCAAAGTTGCAGTTCCAATGTACCGCCGACAGCTGCTGCATGCAGATGCAGACACTATGAAGCCTGTTCCTGCTAGTCAATTCCTTTGCTGACCTCTGGGGAATCCGCGTGAGTTCATGCCATCTCGGAACGGAGACGATAAACACAGATATGGCCGGCCTGTCTCTTCTTCCGATTCAGAAAGTCTGCGTTCGCACTTCGCACAAGAAATGCACCCGACCGGCTGCCTGTTTGTTTATGCACAAATCTGTCCTTCGAGGATTCTACAGTTTGCACTGCCTTGCTGGTTGATCCACTGTTCGGCTGCGGCCGGATCGCTTGAAAGGGGTTGCAGCTGGAACCAGAACCACCATCACGGACTCGGTACGGAGCTCTGTTCGATTGTTGACAGAGGATCGAAGGGATCTCCTCCTGTCCAATGGCAGGCTCTACGGTTGACATGTGCCTCTGGAGGACGAGAGCAACGGCGACCAGAAATCAGCGTCAAACCCCCAGGAATCTAATGGACAACTTGTAACTTCAGCCTTCCCTCGTATTTTTGCTAAAAGGTATATTGGTATTTCCAAGGCATCCAAGATAGACGTCTCGCCGAGGAACCGAACAGACAGCAGCAATGCGCCATCACCTGGGTAGTCCCAGACTGAGAGACCATCCCAGCCTTTTCGATCAGACATATCAACTACTACCGGCATCAGCTCACAACTCCAGCTCGAGCAGAAAATCCCGCAATATATGATATCTCCTCTCGGGCGATCTCAATCTCAGTTCCCCTACGTTCCACATGGCAACAACCCGTCGTGACGGGACAGGCAGACAGAGAGACAGCCGAGTTTAGAGATATCTCCACGATCACGGCCACGTTGATGGCAGATCTGCCGCTCCAAACATTCCGCCGTGTCTGCAAGCGCGGCTATGTACGAGCACGAGGCTGGAAGACGCAATGCTCATCACGCCGTCTCGTTGAGATCACATTTCATGAGATGAGACGGGCAGTATGATTCTCTCACATACCCTGGACTCCGTCCTTTCACGAGTCTCGGTATGGGCCTTCAAGAACGAGATGGCGTACCACTCACACTCCTGGGAAATCTAACTCATCGCTCACTCACTCACTCACTGCGTATCATCTCATGTCTTATCGTATCATATCGTGTTCCAACTCCAACGCTGATTTCCCAGAATCCCATGACCGGTGTTCGCAGGTAGGTATCAATGTACTAAGGCATGATACTGCATCCGGCACCCAAAACCAGATCATATCGCGCATCTCGCATCTTACTGTAATTCCGAAACCCTCAAGCCTGAAAATGCTCACATGTACGTCCCGTGCTGCGCCTGCATGTACTCCGGGTCCTCCTCCTCGCCCATCATCTCATGGTGACTTGGATCCATGCCCGCGGCGTCCATCTCGTCCTCGTCCCCACCACCACCAGCACCATACCCGCCCGCCATGCCATGGTGCATCATCATCATGTTGGGGTCTTCCTCTCCCTCTTCTTCTTCTTCTTCTTCTTCTTCCCCTCCTTCTCCTTCCTCCTCCTCCTCGCCGCCGCCGCCGTACCCCATCTGATGACCCTGCGGGTAGGGCGCCTCGTACGGCTCCGACACGGCGCCCTGATATCCCTTAGGGATATGGTTGACCCCGGTGCCGTACTCGTGCGCGTTCTCCAGCGCGTAGTTGTTCTCGCCCGGATAGCGTTGGACGTGCTTGTCGGGCCCGGAGCCGACTTCCTCGGTGGCGTCGCCGTCGCCGTACACGTGGAAGGACTTGGTGCCGCCAGAGCCGTCCCCGTTGGGCATCTTGACCGTGTAGTGCGGCGTCTGGTCGCCTCCGCGTGAGGCGTTGCCCTTGTGGCTGAACGAGGCCAGCTGCGGGGTGTTGGCGCCGGAGGCGTCGCTGGCGCCCATGCCGTGGTAGGCGTTGTGCAGGTCCGACGTCGTGGTCTGGTCCAGCGCGGTGCGCACCTGGCCTTGCTTGCGGCTGTCCTTGAGGTTGCCGTAGTTGACGAACCGCGAGACCGGGTTCTTCTGCATGTTGCCCTTGTAGCCTTTCGTGCCGGTGAAGTCGGTGATGTTGCTGTTGGGCCGGCCATGCGAGTTGGCCATGTTGGCCTCGCTGACCGGATGGGGTGCCGCTTCGGGCTCCTCTTCCATCGAGGGGTGGCTCGCAGGCGTGGAAACGGGGTAGTGGTTGCCCGCAGGGGGACCGTGGTGCATTTGAGGGGCGTGAGTGGCAGGGGCGTGTGTCATCGGAGCGGCATGGTGCTTTGTATGAGACATGATGGGCAGGATGGTGTTGTTGAGCGCGAGCAAGTAAGTGAGTGAAGAAGTGAAGAGGTGCTGTGAAGGATAGGACAGAAGCTTCTGGCTGCACAAATGGCGATGTCGGGGTCAAATCTGCTGACGGATATTTGATCGTGATGCCTATATTGGTGGTGATGCTGGTTAATTAGACAATGGCTTGCACGGTTGTGTCAGATCTGGAATCAGATCTGGAATCCTCCGAATCTGGTTCTGCGCTGACGGATCGACTGGGAATGTAGCGCGTTCACGGACATATACACATACACGTCCTCGGACAGACTTACCCAAAGGCTTCCCTTTCTGTGCACTTATACCGCCTGGTCCACGGGCACAAGCTGAAGACACATCCTGCCCTGCGTCCATAGCGGCGGCTTGAACAGACCGCGCCTTCCCTTTCCGACACCCACAGCCCCGAGCGGACCTATTTCCAGGTAGGAGTAAGATAAGCGAGCATAGTAACGATCCAAGTAGGACGTCGTACACAGTACCTTATAGTCTCGTGGGGGAGGGAGCTTACACAGTAATCTAGCCACCCGTTGACAGACCAAAGAGCGGGGATATACATACATGGATAGCTTTAGATACCCAGTCGTGTCAAGAAGCAAGCTGGAGGATCGGGCAGGCGACGACAGAGCAATTTAACTCCACGATGAGGGCACAGGATAATAATAAAAAGGAGAACCGCGTGAGGCGTTCCCGAATCCCTACTTACCGTGTGCGGAGCACAGTACATTATGCTACACCGCGACGGCGATGCGATCGGGCTTTGTCTTGCGTTATCCTCATTAGGAACATATAGACCTGCCCAGACCCGTTGTGCCTTTCACCCTTTTGGGCGCACGCACGGCAGATGGAGGAGGAGCTTTTGGGCGCAGCCAGAGGGAAGTGGACAGTAAGCAATGGCTCCTAGGCTAGGCTGATCGGCCTCTTCCGGTCGAAGGGGAGGCAGCATCTCCCTCCTGGGCATGTCTTAATCACTGGGAACTCTCGATCTCAGCCTTGGCGCGTCTCGTGCCAGGTAATGATGGTGGCGCCGTGTATCTCGTAAAGGGTAAGACCAGAGTCGACTTGTCCAGCCGGGCTTTCGCCTCGTACCTGTCATGGCTTGGCAAAGGATAATATTAGCAGTCTGGCGGGTGTCTGGTCGTTTAAACAAGCTTGATACTGTAAGCGTGGGGCCGCCGATCGGTAATGCATACGAGGGACCGTAGAAATGCCTTGTGTTAAGCCGAAGGAAGTACAGCACAGTACATATCTGGAATAAGCACACCGAACTTCCTGTCTACCATATCCTAGTGCAAGTCAGGACATTTGAAAGCACAGTAGACGCTTGTCAGCCCGCCATTCGTGATGCTTACTGGTCAATGAACGGGATAGAGACGCCGGGCCGTGAGCCATGGAACCGGGGACCAGACCAGATTTGGCTTTACCAATGCTGAATGTCCAGGCAAACATGTCATGCGGTTCGTCCGAGTATTAGGGCTTGGGAAGACGGCGTAGCGGTAGAGGGGAGAAAAGGTCAGCCTGTGCGAGCAGCGTCGGAATAACTAATCCATCAACACGAGAACGACAAAAGATGTCCGTCAGAATGGCGGTGACGTTGTGAGAAGTAGGTATGTAGGTAGGTGTCCATAAGTGTTCGTACTCGATGACTCGATCCTCGAACGATCCGGACCGGTCCACGCCATGGGCAGTGCCATTCATTTGAGGGACGCAGTGCCAACGGACTCCCACATAAATGCCGGGAACGACATTGATTCAGAGAGGACTGGATTCTCACTCCGTCGACGGTAGGAGGGCATTCACAAGGTCTTGCAGGCATGCATTGATTGGATTTTCGAGGAAGGAGTCGGAGTCGGAGTCGAAACAGGTCGGAGGGAAGGAGGGAAGGAGGAACATCTATCTGTCTGGCTACTGTCTGTCTCTTGAATCGATTCCTGGTCGTGTTCTGTCCATTCCTTGTATGCCTCTATCATCTACATATGCTTAGCCTGAGAAGTCTACAACACCTCGACGTGCCGCCTCCCTTCAAGCTTTCCCGTCCGAGAACTGCACAACAGCCCACTTGCCGCTCCACGCCCACTTCCTCGCCCCGGAGTCACCACCGCCTCCTTCCGTGCTGCGGATCTCTTCGTCTTTACCTTCTGGCAATCCGACCACGACGTCAGCCTTGCAGGTGCGCAGAGCAAGCACTCTAAGGCCGGAAGAGGGTCCAAGTGGACCGATCGCTTCCGTGAAGGGCGTCGTGGCAGGCCAGGCAGCCTAGCGAGCCAAGTCGTGTCAGTAAGAGTAAGCGGATCCAAGGGGTAGGAACATGGCCATACATCACCGGTCAACTTCCGATAGTTCAAATCTCCCTTGAACACCACCAACTCGCTCTCCTTCAAATCCTCCAACAACTCCGGCGCCACACTGGGCATGCGCCAGAAACTCCCTGCGTGGGTCCAGAACCGATTCGGCCGAAGGATCAATCTCCCTTCGCCGTGCAAGTCACTCCAGTGGTCGAAGAGGAACTGGACATTCGCGGCCTCCTCATCTGACAGCGGTGCTGGCTTCTCCGCCCCGGCTGCCTCGTCGTCGGCGTCCGAGGCTTTTTCGTAGAACGCCTTCGGAACCGCCATCGCTGAAAGCAGGGCCGAAAAGTCCTTGGGCACAACGTCGCTCACGAACCAGGGTATATCCTTGGGGTGCAGCACCACTTCGGTTGCTAGGCCCGTCGCGAGCAAATATCCCGCGAGGACCAAGTCGACGAATAACTCGAAGCCCGCATTGTCGAGCACAATGTCAACGCGCCGCGGCTCCTGCTTCGCCTTCAGTTTCCCCGACAGGACAGCGAACGCGCTGTCAAAATCATTGACCAGTATATTCTTTTCGCTCTCCTTCCTCGCGTTGCTGCCCTGCAACTTCTGGATCTCCTCGTAGCTCAAACTCGTCAGGAGGCTCAAATCCGTAGCATTCCCCCAAAGGCATATCTCGGCCATCTCGACGAACAGTAGTTTCTCGGCCTCCTCGATCTCCTTGGGGTCAGTGACGTCGCTGGCCACGGGCGCGTCGCTCTTCGAGGCCCTGATCTGCTCAATGATCTGCCGATACCGCGCACAAAGCTCCAACACAGCGGGCCTCGAGGACTTGAACGTCTTCATCTTCTGCCGATAGAACGGGTCGTAGTCCTTCCACACTTTCGTCTTGGCAGTGCTGAACAGCGTAGCGATGCGTCTGTACAGGTAACATTCCGAGAACAGCCACTCTACATTGTGCCACGTGGGCGGGCCCCTAGCGTTCAACTCGTCATTGTAGAGCTTCACGTCGGGGAAGCCGTCGTCCGCAATCGGACCCAGCACCCGATTATGTTGGAGTTCGTACTTCAAGGTCGCGAGCGCCGAGGTGATGGATTTGCCCTCGGCGAGGGCGTCTCTGTCCGAGTCTGGGATGCGCGAGACTGTGCGGTGGACATCGTCAATGGCGCCGGTGACGATCGCCGGCCAGCGCTCGCGGGCGGATTTATGAGCAAAGGACGTGGGGTCTGAAGTTTGATATGTTGGGACTTTGGGATCGTGTTCCATGGCGTCTTTTTGGCAGGACCGGCAATTATTTCACCAGCTTGGCACTCAGAGATCTCGAATCTTGAAAGCAGCGAGGTGTGTCCCGTTCCTGATATTGCTTTCAAACTGATCTCAGGCAAAGCTCAGTAAAAAGCTGCCACCGAATTGGGACGGAGGTGATGCCGCCCTGTGCTCACCAAACACCTAGCGCCTTGGCACAACATTCACAACTACTTAAAGTATCCCGCCTCGCCCGTAGCAACTTAATACATAGTCAAGTTCATGTTCTAAAGTGCACTGGCAGCTTTGTAGCAAGCCTGGAGTCGCATGGATCAACGGTCCATTCCTTCTGTCCACTCGTTACAACCACCAGCCACTCTTTTCGAGTTTGGCGATTGCAGCAACATGCCGTCCGAGTACGAACCGCGGCGCTTCAAGGTGCGTTGGACGCGTATCAAGGCGGGAAATGATCACTCCTCCATCCGCACTACGGCGAGTGAATACAAGGTCGAGTAGCTCAGGGATTGAGCCTCGAGAAGAGGAAATATATTAGGCGATCGTCGCTATGTTCACAAACTTGCCATACCCTCTCCTCTTTCAGCACCATTGTCTTGCCTCAGCAGCACCTAGCAGTATCTTCTCAACAGCTGCTGTTCAAGTGAGAGGGATCTCTTCTGCGATGTTTCTTCCGCCACGGTGGCCAAGCCCAACATCTCGACGTCCAGCTTCCTCGGCGTTTCTTTGTTGGTTGAGTGGGCGCCGTTGAGGTTCCAAGCACCGCGCCGTACATTGAAACCCGCTTCCGCTCTTGAAAGATGAGCCTGCCACCGTGTGTGGCTCAGGGCTTGGTCCATGGTTAGCTTCGAAAATTCCTCTAGATCCTGTCCCAGAAGCGATCCGCACTTCCGAAAACGACAGCGCCGGTAACAGCGGGGGCCCCGGCTGCCGATAGAGTCTTTGTATGGCACTGACCTCTGTTGGGGGATATCCGTTGTATGAACCCCTCAGGGGCAGCCCAAAAGGAGGCGTTGGCAAGATGGCTGCAGGGCGTGAAGGGCTTGAAAATCCACCATGCCTGGTTGCTGATCTTCAGTGGTGCATGCTGGAGTGACTGCAATCTGCAGTCGAGACGGGCAAGGATTTCCTCCAAGCATTTCATATGAGCAGCAAGGTAGGCTTTGTTCTCATCTAGAATCGCGCAACTGCAGGTGATGTTGCCAGGTACGTCGGTTGCACGTATCGCGGACCCAAGATTCGAGCAGATATACACTGAATCTACTGAGGGTATGAGAGCTGCAGGGGCTGCCGATGAAAAGTCGATTGAGGCGACCTCGGTGAGCAAAGCGCCTGCGCCAGGTTCCGTAATAACGCCCATCAGCTCAGGCCCGAGTAGACAGCGGGATCGAGGACGGACCCCGCGTGGTAGAGATCGGGTCATGTTGGCGCTAATATCTACCAGGAGGTTTCGAACACGGACTTGGTCGTCGGTTCCCGTGCCGTGGTTGAATATCAGGACGTCGCCCTGCCATGACAGGACCTGTTTAGCAGCCATTCCGCCATCTGTCGATGGTTGTAAATAAGTATTTCTTTCACACCTGACTTGGTGCCGGATATCATGGCGGAGAGTCGATCGGGTTTCTTCGGTCGGGCTGAGGAGAAGGGGCTCGCAATCGAATAGAGCTGGTATCGATGGAAAACCTGTTCATGGGAACATAGAGGAAGGAACGAAGATACAATATCGAGACGCTATAAATCTATGGAACGAGTAATTATATTGTCGAAGTACGGGTAATTATATTGTCGAAGTACTATACCAGAAATACTTCCTTCCAGGTCGGCCTCTCGAGTGACGCGCTGAAAGCCACTTCAAATATTTGAGCAAGGCCTTGCCTCTCCGCAACACCGTCTTTCCATCGAATCCACAATGCCCAATACATCTTCTCGTTTTTCCCCTCGTCCGGGTCTTGGTGGTCCAAGAACCACGACCGCATAGGCGGCACAGAGCACCTCGACAAGATAATAAACTCTTCCGGGTCCATCATCCAATCTGTCAATCGTATGTCCGGCATTAAGTGCCCGCAGAGTGTTCCGTGCTCCCCCCTAAGATTGGAGTGTTTTATGAGGTATACGGGATGGTTCATTAATGATATTAAATTGAAATCGATTTTCAGCTGAATGGAGACCGTCCAGAATTTCAGAATCGGATATTGACACTTTATAAGCGGGGCCAGCCGCAAGTCAGCGGATGCCATCGTCTTCAATGTGCCGTCAAGCAGAATATCATTTATTCCCGGAGGATGGAAGGGACGATGAGCACTGCTACTCAAGTCCTCTGCTGTCGTTGTGGTGTGGTCGGGTTGATTTCTGCTGCCCGATACGAGGCCGGGCCGTCCGTCCGCTTCCACTCGGTACCAGACAATCCAGGTGCCAGTGGTCAGCCACTCGTTTGTACTTCCGAGGAACTTGGGGTAATTTAATCCACCCTTCCATCCGGCCCAAGAGTAGCTTGGAAAGCCAGGGCGCCGCTCCATACCATTTGGGGAGTAGAATAGCAAGAAAAGATCGAATGCCGTGGTGGGTAGACCTTGGAGGAACTGGCAGCTGTACAGGGCTGAGAACCGACGACACATGCCCTCAATTGCCCGCAAGGCATCAGTTTGACATGTCATTTGACGAAACGAGTAATGAGAGAAAGCATTCATCATAATACCCGCAAAATCTCCGGCTGTGGTGAGTTGGTACTCATTTTTGGATTGAAGACGGTGATCTCGCTTCGAGGAGTTGAAACTATCGTCTGTGTCGTGTTCTGTCCAGCACTTGGTGCGACACTGGAAATAGAATGTGTCATTGATGAAGACAAGCTTTTTGCAAGCGAGATGCCACTCCTGGAACCTAGGACGAAAGTGATATTAGTATAATGCGCGCCAGTACCATGCACCATGGATAACAAAAAGCCCAAAACGTACGTCCACGCTCTGGTTTGGTACCGGCTGAACTGGAGCCCAACATCCAGTGTATGAACCATTGTCAGTTTTATCCGAGGCGACAGCTCACACACGGGATTGGTTAAGCGGCGTGGAGTCTGCCCTACTCCCGGAAGGCCAGCATCTGCATCCTCTCCGCCGGCGGCAACGATGGTCAGCTGCGATTTCTCGAAGATGAAGTCCATGCGATTCACCCCCTTTAAGACGTCCTCTTGATCATCCTGGATGATGCATAATGTGTCGATCCAGATGTATCTCTCCCCCAAAGCAGACACTAGCTTTATAGCATCCCGAATGGTCACAGGTAGTTCTGCCCAAACCTTAGCCAACCCACCCGGCTTCATTAACAAGGGTTTGTTAGCCTGGGTCAGCTTGTAGGTAGGCACCTGGCCCCAAACGTAGCTGAGTGTGAAGTATCTCGACCCTAGAGTGGCGGGCACGATGCATTTTTGGTGAACATCAATGAACCGAAAGCTGTCCGGCCAGTCCGTTCCTGTCAGCGGGGGCGGTGAGCAAAGGCTCCCATGGTACTCCTGACAGATATCCAACGACTTTTGGACCAGGGTCAGATCAAACGTATCGCCGACGAGCGGTTTTACACGCTGCGATATTGACCGATCGAGGCTTGTTGCAAGGCCTTCTACATCAAGGAACCTGATGCGGGACTCTTCTGGGAACATGAGACAGGAGAAGCCTTGTTCAGCTGGATCCCATCTAACAACGGTCTCGAAGCCCAGGAAAAAAAAATTGTCCTGCCGCTGTGATAGACCCGGAGAGCTGAAGATTGACTTTTGCACCAGCTGACAAAATGGACATACCACCTCATGGTCAAAGACAAGAGGGCTTCTGGGAAGGGAAAACTCAATCTTGCCGTCTGGACAGTCTATTAGCAGCTTGGAAAAAGGGATCTTGCAGCAGACGCTACATAGCTCCCCAGTGAGAATCTCCTGTATGGCCGCCGAAGGATGTTGATCATTCACCGCCTCGGAAACCCCCTGCTTGCCGGGCAAAGTAGAAGGCGGCGTTGGCGGCACCGTAAACCCATCGGCATCCGGGGTGTGATCCATTTGTGGCGCTGTTTCCGCGAGCTTCCTTGAAACAGGTTCAACGTCTGAATAGTGGAGATGGCTCTCTGACCAGTGGAATTTCTTTCGCTCTGACCTGACTGACTTGGCCACTCGGTAATAAGGGTGTAGGCAGACTCGGGATGACTGCGGTCGACGAAGTCTTTCGCAAACAAGCCGTAAGGTCTCTTGAATTACTTAGGATTTGGCTGCTGTACAGCTGTCTGCATGACCTCCTTTTTCAGTCGTTGGTCTACGTGGAAGTGAGAACGCCATACCTTGGTCATATGTTCTGGTTCCCCAGCTCTAGGCTGTCGCTCGTCTGTCCTCGTCAATCAGGCTCTCTTCGCAGATTAACAGATCCTTGTCGAAGGTAGCGTCGAACGAGCTTTTCGTAGACGACCAAAGCGCATCTGTGGAAGGCTGCTCTTTGCAACTTTGCCAACGCCCTATGTCCGGTGAATTAGGGCGACTTCTCGCCATCATACAAGATTATTGTTGGCATTCATACCTGCACTCGAAATGGCGGCCAGTAGCGTTCCTTGTAAGGCCTTGGCTAGTTTCACATGAGAGCGGCCGCTCGGCGCTTTGGAGGGCCTCTCTCACGAACCTCAATAGGCGATGAATATATGAATTGCAAGACGAAAGATTACCTTGAGGGTTGGGCGCGAATGCGACCACCAAGGACTGCGAAGGCAGTGCGCAGTCACGTGTCTGCTCTCAGGCCAGACCCGACCATCGTCGCCCACACCGGTTTACCCTAGGTCAGCTGTGACCCTTCGTGCCCTTCCCAGGAACTTCCGCTAGGTACTGCAGGGCGGGGTAAGGAATGGGTGAGGCCGGGCCAACAGCACGCCACTCTGCAAGTCGATTGGTAGATGAAGTTGCCCCAGGACTGAGGAAATAGGAAGGAATTCGTAATATCGTCAATGACATGGGCCACACTGATATCATTGGCGACAAGAAGAGCCAGCACCGATGAAAGGATCTTCACAACCCTTAGAGTAGTTCTGGCATTGATGCCTCCTCTGCGTTAACTGAAGGCAGTGCGACTGGGTAACCCGTTATTACTCATCTGAGGCTGAGGGTGAACCCCCAATCAGGCAGCCATGGGCACGTGTATTTCGTTGGACAATCAGGCACTTCCAGGGCACGACCTGCCCGTAGAGCTAACGACACCAAGGTTGGAAGAATCGGTTGAGCGAGCCTCGTCCAAAGTTGCCGCATTAAGCCGCACCAACCACCAATCATGTCGGGTGGAATGGCGGTGGCAAGGCTGAGTTCCTCGCACCGACGCGAGCCTGGAGGAAACGGTTCGATGTGCCAAAGTTGTCTCTTTATTCTCCTCTCTTTGATTTCCCTCTATCTACAGGAGGCCATGCACCGGCCAGATCTTCATTGTCTCATCCAAAATCCATACGCAGCTCAATCGCCGGCTTTGCCTCTACATTCTCTTCTGCAGATTTCTCTTCCCTCTTGCCCACCCCGGCAGCACGCAGCAAGCTCTCCAATTCTGAGCGTTGTTCCTCATCTAGCAGTCCCACGGTAACTTTGAACGCAATCTGATCAGCTGCCACGAGGTCAAGGAGTCTTGCCGCACTCTCTTTGCGCATAGCCTCCGAATTGGTCGCTGCCGGAATCTGCTTGGCTCGGAGCAAGAGGACTGGCACTAGTATCGACATCGCGGCAAATCGGCCGGAACCTTTGATGGTCACAACAGCTGCAACGAGGGCTTGTGTCAATGCTGTCTTGACATTCTCCGGATCCTCTGCTTCG
Source organism: Capronia americana (assembly GCA_016110215.1). Classification (NCBI taxonomy): domain Eukaryota; kingdom Fungi; phylum Ascomycota; class Eurotiomycetes; order Chaetothyriales; family Herpotrichiellaceae; genus Capronia; species Capronia americana. Next base: position 175,133 of record JADWQD010000010.1, read on the forward strand.
GGGTCTGAAACAAAGGGAACCAGCCGTGTCCACAAGGTCCGGCCAACTACTTCGTCGCAAGCCGTCTTCGGTTGGGTGACCAGTAACGAGCGCATGCACCCAGCAGCAATCTTGGCCAGGCCGACATCTTGGAGACAATCCAACAACTCTGTGAGCGATTTCGCCACAGACTCATCATTAGCAGGAAGGACAGAGCTAGCTGTCGTGAGCAAGATTGTCATCGACAACAGTGTGTTCTTTGCACACGTAATGGCATACTCATTCTCTCGGCGCTGCGCGACCGTCAGAATGGACAACATGCGATGCAGGCATCCACGAACGAGTCTGGAGGCTACCTCGTTCGACGCCGACTGTATGACATCTTGCAAAAAGGCCTTGAATATCGGCATAATTCGTGGTAACACTTCGTCCTGGCATATTCCCGTGGCAAGAATGGTGCAATAGCTGTGCATGATACAGGCGTGCAGATCTGCTCGAATGATCGCGGGAAAAACCGACGCAACATCAACCAGGGCTTGGAAGCAGAGTTGGACAAGGGCAATCCCATCATCTCCAAGTCTGCGCGAAGCGACACCGGGCGGATCTTCCAGCGTCGGGATGAGACCGGTCAAGACCAGAATGATAATTCTCGTCAACTCAAAAAGCTGTTCAATATCATCCGAAAGCTTGTCATCGCGGTCTTGGTTCTTTGCTGCGACGTGGTCCAGCGAGAGGTTCCTGGCTATCTCCACCAATTCGCTCTGTGTCTCCGTAGTACTGGTAAGGGCAAGTCGGTCTAGAGTATCTGTCGTTTCATTGAACACCGCATCTTCGTAGATGGCGTTACCACAGACCTCCGGTGTCAGGATCTTTCTGAGAGCCTGTAGAATAGACAGCACTTGTGATGGGTCTTCTCTGGCTTGGGTCACCAAGGCTTCAAAGGCAAGGCCGAAAAGGATGAAGAAGAACGCCACTGGTTCTTCGCGGAAGCTCATATCTTTGCCTGGTGTGGCCGTACCGTTCGCCTGGCCGTCGGCAGCTGAAATGCGCCTGTTGTCGAGCGCGTCGAATACTGACTCACTGTCTTTTTCAACAAGCACAGCAACAGCGTCGACTACGCTGAGCCAATTCCGCTGGTAGAACTTTAGCCGCACCTCGCGGTTGAAGGAGGCATATCGTTCGTCCAGATTACCGCCCGCAATTTCGCCTCCGAGAGTGTCTGAAATTTCCGGTTCGAACCGCAAGCTGGCAAACTCTTGCAGTGAAGTCAGCCAGAGTGGCGCGAGTTTGGGGATGAACGGATGCAGGATCTCCTCCAGATATGGTTGCTCAGCACTTGCGAGTTGCAGCTGTGCCCAACCCGACAAGATACCCATCTTGAGCATCGCTTGTGCGTTAGGACTGAGGCTTTTCAGGTCACCAATTGCTGCTTCTGGTGTCGCTCGTGTGAGATTGTCTACCCCTAAAGCGAGGACTTTGAAAATGCGGCCCATTCGCTCGGCATTGGTCACAATACCCGTCGCAACGAAGGTAGCACAAACACCGATAGCTTCAGCAGCGAGCTCTGGTGACGAGTCAGCAGCAAAGGCCGGCGTCAACGCCGAGCTGATCTGAGCCTGGTATTGCTCGAGAAGAGATGCTTCCAAGAAATCTGGATCTGGAGTTTTCCCAAACAACTTCAGAATCTGATCGATAATCCGAAGGCCCCAGATGCGAAGCTCTACGACATTAGCGGTGGAGGCCGAAAAGGCAACGCGGACCACGTCCGCCACTTTGCTCTGCAAGACTTCTTCTGCATGTATGACACGGTCTGGTGACATGGCTGCATGTATGATATCCATCGCTTCGCTGAGCAGCCGCATTGCAAAGTCCCGAGTCTGCCACCGGAGGAATTCTTGGCCTTCATGCGCCGCGTCAGGCGCATCGCCTTGTCCACCTGCGGCCGCCGTTAAGCCGGCCACGTCTTCATCAGCTAAATCTGGCATTGCTGTCTTTGCCGTGGCTGTTTGCACCCGTGATGACTGTGGGGGTTTCGCTCTTGTCTTGGAGAGAATACTCTGGCACTTGTCAATCCAATCGGCCGTGTCTAAAAGAATTGTCTGCTGCATCCAGTTCTGTAGCATTGCCTGTAGCGATCCATTGCCAGGATTGTCATCCAGACGTGCCCAAAGATCATCGCCAAGCTTGGAGGTTGCAACACGAGCAACCTCTGACGCATTCCTCTTCATCAACTCATCTAAGCCTTTCACGGCAGCGGATTGGAGAAGCTCTTCGTCAGATGGCAAGTTCGCCTGTAGATCCAAGACATACTTCGCAAATTGTAGATGCGCCGGCGCATACATGCAAAGGTGCCGAAGGCATTGGTAGCTCTCACTTCGTAGTTGCGCTGAAACCTCCTTTTGCAGGTAGCCGACTAAGACCAGAATCAAGTTTCGAGCTTTCGACACATCTTGAAGATCAGGGCCTAGTACATTGACAACACTGTCAACACATTGAGCAATAGCCAAGGGTGTGAAGAGCTCGAGCTCAAAGTTGGAGGTTGTGAGAGAAGCAGCTTCCTCGTTATGGGAGTCATTGGAGTATAACTGGGCCAGGAGACCGAGTGTGCTCGTCGCGTAGGTCGAAAATGCCAGTCCGGCAGATTCAGCCACCAGGAGCAATCCCTTGAGTGCCCAATAATGCACGATAGTATGAGTATCACTGCACAAGGACAGAAGGACCCCCACGATCGACTTCATATGGAGACTGGCTGCCATGGCACCCACTTCGGAGTGAATGTGTCCGAGCGCAAGAGCACAGCCAGCACGAACGCTAGGATCGCGGTTCGCGACTATCATGTCAATGAGGAACTTAACCTCTTTGTTCGTGAATTGCGTCCCTGCTAGGTTGCATATTCGTCCGATAGCTCGAGCAGCTATGTGGCGCAGCGTTGGATCGGGATTGCAGACATATCTGCCCAGCAAGTCGGTGATGGCCTGGCCAATGGGTCCCACGTTCATCTTTCCGGATGTGTATGGTGTTTCATTGTTTGCGACAGCTAGTGCACACAACAGTGCTAGGGCTGCATTGACCTGCATTGCAGCTTTCCTGCCGGGCTCCCGCTGAAGAGGCTGCGAGACAGTAGTGATCAGCTGCTCGATCGTGCTTTCTTGGATTCGGCCAGACTGAAGAGGTAGGGATATCGCAAAGAGTTTGATAGCCAAGTTGACGCAGGAAGTGGCTGGTGAGCTGAGTTCGGCCTCGTTCGAGCCCGTATCTTGCCGTGTTATCAGCGCAGGATCATGCTCGACTGCAGGGATTGCCGGGCACCGGAGCAGGATATCTGGCACTGAAACATCTTGTTCCGTGTACATATCACTTCTTCGTTGTGAATGATTATCAAAAGGTAGATAAGTGTCAAAGTTGTCTACCAAGCTGCTTACACCAAAGCTCCAATTGTCTTCGGTCGTCCACAACCCCTCGAAGGTGCTTGCAGTGTTCGCCAGCGACGCTTCCAAGCTTTTCAATACCGGGCGCTCGGGGTCCGTGAAGGTCGTCATCGTAAGACCTATTAGGTCTGATTGAGAAACGACATCGGTCTGCTCGAGATGCTTCAAGCTGACCAGCGACGCGAAACACTGTAGCACCCGTCGTCGGAGCAAAATTGCAAAATCCTGCAGCTGAAGGGCGGGCACTAGTCGATGAGACAGGTCTTCGGATTCCCGAGCCGGGGGTAGGCTATTGAGGAACATGATTGTGTTATGGAGCATGGTGGAGATGCGTTTTGAGCCGTCAAAGGTGATCAAACTACTGCAGGAGGACAGAAACATGAGCAGCGCGCTGAGAGCACATTCTCGAACGTGAGACAAGAAACTCAGCTCGAGATGTCCTCTTCTGCTCGCATTCTCATGAGTCAGGGGAGGTGGTAGTGCATTTCTCCACATCAGCATCAGCTGATTGAGGTGGACTTTGACGAAACTTGGACCCAAGCTGACCACGCCTCCAATCAAGGTCCAGGCGACCTGCACTTGCATTGCGGATGATCGTAGCTCTGCTGCCGCACTGGATTTCAGTAGGTCTGTCGCGAACGTGAAAACGGCGAAGTAGGTCTGAACCGAGCCATAGAGCGGTTTGTGACGAGCACAGCTGACTGCAATCGCGATGGCTGTGGCAAACCCCAACGACTTCCGATGCGGTTGCTTGCCCTCGGAAGACTGGAACTCCTTTTGCAGTTGTGCCATTGCATAATCGATGGTACGCGTGAGCTGGTTCGGACAGGCAAGGATGAAAGCCTTGAAGCAGTGTGCTGCGTGGCTTTGCACCGTGTGGCTAGGGTGCTGCACAACTTGGAACAGTGCTTCTCTGCACGAGTCTTGCAAAACGTTGGCGGCTGGGCCTAGCTGCAACAATAGATCATTCAAGGTTGTCAAAGCACCGGTGAGAATCCGCTTAGACGGCTCTCGCCGCTCTGGCATGACCTGAGGGTAGTTCTTCAGGACATCATTTATAAGGTGGCGTGCGGCGTTGATTTGGGCATTTTCAGTCAAGAGAACTGTAACATCGGCGAGAATCCACTGGACAAGCTTCCGTGTCAGGAGGAGTCGATGGCGGTTGGCCGATATCGTGGGATGATTAAGGAGGTCCGCGTACATGTGCGTCGCTATCGAAGCGTAGTCCTCCTCCAGGGTCTTCCGAGGCAGTAAGCGGAGAAGGAGCCTGTAACACATGGCGATGCCCGCACGTGCTTTGTTTGTTGTGGAAGCTCTGCAATAATGTTGCGACAGGACGCGTAGGACTTCTTTCAAGGTCAACGTCAATCGGACAGAGGCCTTGACTTGTCCCGGAGCTGGAGAACCAGGTCTTTCGATTTCGGCGTCCTCTTCGAGGTCGTCACCAGGTTTCCTAGATCTTTTGGGCTTCCGAAGCACGGGTACTTCAGCATGGCCATTCGCAGAGTATGCTTGCTGGAGCGCGGCAGCCATGGCAGCGGCTGCAGCATGCCGGACAGAGGGCCCCGAGCTGTCCAATACCTTCCAAATTGTGTTCTTGAGCGATTCGAAGTCGTTGGAGTTGTTGAAATAGCTTGTTTCGCTGGCAAGGCTGCGGAGGCAGGAGCAAGCACACCTTTGGACGAAAGTAGATTTGTCGCTTGTCGCCGCATTTCGGGCAGATTTGAGGATATCACGAGACACGTGTTCGTCGAGGCTCCCTTTAACTCCCAGTACCACCCCTACCAGAGCTCGAAACACACAGCCTCTAACGCCAACGGAGGAAGCCTTGAGCAACTTGATCAGGGTCGCAACAGTCAGCCCAGACAGGGAAATGGCAGAGTCTCCAGCGGCTCTGAAAACGGCCCCGACGCACACGATCGCATTGTGTTTGGAACTGAGCTCTTTATCCGCCTTGCCAGTATTCAGGATGGCCAGTAAATCATTGATAGTCTCGTAGAGCAGGCTGCGACTCCCTCGTCCAAATAAATCTGCCAAAATCCTTCCCAGCGCGTTGCGGATGACGCGCGAGGGCACCGGGGCTCCGAGTCCCACGATCTTTATCACTTCTCTTTTGATGGATGCTTGGTGTGACGGCAGCGCCTCCGTGGACAGCTGCTCGACGTGCCGTTGCAGATCAGATACGAAGGTGAGCAAATATAGATCTTGCTGTGCCGAATCGAGGCTGCGGAGTTTCGTCACGTCGAGTTCAAGGTCCGCAGCGCCGTTGACCGAAGGCGCGGCTTGAGGGTGCGGAACGGGAGAAGGGGACGCCATGATTGTAGAGACCGAGTGATGCGGACGTCCCGATGGACGGACGCTGGAACTTCGACTCGGACCATATATGCCGATACACAGTGAGGATGCAGTCCTGCAACGCACTCGCTTTACACTCAGCCAGCAAGATGTATTGCTGTCCTCTGATTTATTCGCTGACGTTCATTGGCGCCCTGGCCGGACGTAGCGCCTGAGCATCCAACTACGGTCGACCACATGACCGTTAGATGCTCAATGGAAAAGGGGCGTGGAGGTTCAGTCATCTCCCTCACTCTCGTTTTTGCTTGTGCTAGACCTGCAGATAACGTTTCAGCTGCTCGCGGGGCCCGTGCGGCGATATGCATGGCTGCAGAGCGGTTCCACAGCAATGGCGAAAGGCAAATCTGATTGCAGCTCGAAGCATACATACTTAGACCCCATATAGCACGCTCTCGAAACAGCAGAAGTATGCGAGTTATGAGGCATTTGACTTGGATTTCTGTTTAGCTATGTACACGGGCCCGATGTTTCCCCTTAACATAACCTTGGATCCTCAACCAAGTCGGATGATCCTGTAATCCGCCTTTTGACTGGTTGTCTGTCTTGCGCTGATCGAGGCACTTGCAACTTAGTAGAGCATCAGCAAGACTCATCGATGGGTTATGCCCTGAGAATACATAAAGCTCGTCGTGTTACTTATGCCGTCTTCTTGATGAACAGACTCTGGGTGTTGCAGAACGATTTCAGACCGCCCAGGCCCCATTCGAAACCAATGCCGCTCTCCTTATGGCCGCCGAACGGGGTGTCGGGCTGTAGTTCGAGGTGCTACAACCCGTCGTTAGCAGAGAATACGAGGACAGGATTAACTGGAAAGACTCACCGAGTTCACCCACACCGAGCCAGCTTGGAGCTGTCGAGCAATCCGGGTTGCTTCTTCCAGATCATTCGACCATACAGAGGCGCCAAGACCCATCTTGGTGTTGTTGGCTCGAGCAATGACGTCCGCCTCATCAGACCAGGTCAGGAGAGGAACAATGGGGCCGAAGGGCTCTTCGGTGACGATTTTTGAGTTGTCGGCGGGCCTGTCGATGATAGTAGGGTTGATGAAATAGCCAGGCTTATCTGGATTTTTGCCGCCGATGGCTACAGTTTGCTTTTCCTTTTCGACATCGCTGAAGAAGGTCTAAGACGGCGTCAGTGCGCGGTCCACAACCCCGACATCTCTGCGCCAGATGGTGAGAGCCGAGACCTACCTTGACTTTCTCGTACTGCATCTGGTTCTGGATAGGGCCCAGGAAGACTCCTTCCTCAGTCCCGTCACCAACTTTGAGATTCTTGGTGAACTCCACCATGGCTTCTAGGAATTTATCGTGGATCGACTCGTGCACGTAGATACGCTTGACGGCCAAGCAGATTTGACCGGAGTTGAGGAAGGCGAACGTGGCAACCTGGGGTAGCGGTCAGCCTAGTGAACGGGAGGAATCCTGTGTCAGTGTATCTTTATACCTTCTGGGCAACAGTCGCGATGTCTACATTCTTCGTGACGATGGCAGGATCCTTTCCGCCGCTGAACGAGGTCAGTAAGCATCAATCTAACTGTCGCGGCATACTCACAGCTCCAGGGTGACTCTCTTCAAGGTTTTCGCGGCGCTCTCCATAACCTTCTTGCCCGTAAATGTCGAGCCAGTGAAGCTAATCTTGTCCGGCCCAGGATGAGCGGTGAGCCAGGGTCCCAGGTTGTCGTCGCCGGACAGGACCTGAACGACACCAGGTGGGAAGTATTGTTGAGCAAGCTCTCCAAGTTTCAAGTCGCAATACGGGGTAAAAGGCGATGGCTTGATGATGATCGGATTGCCCGTGAGAACCGAGGGAGCAATCTTACCACAAGCAAGATGGACGGGGAAGTTCCAAGGTACAATGCCGACGGTGACGCCAAGAGGAGTATATCGAACGATGACCTGCTTCTCGTCGTTTTCCTCGACAATCTCTTCCTTCAATTCCAACCTTGCCAGAGCCCTCAGCCAGTGAACGCCCGTTTTGGCTTCTCCGACGGCAAATTGGAGCTGAATCGACATTAGCATGCGACGTTGAGTCTAGACAGCCGGGTGCATACAGGTTTTCCTTGCTCCTGGGTGAGGAGCTTGCCAAAGTCCTGTTCGTATTTCTCGAGGCCATCGGCGAAGGCGAGGACAGCGTCTCTGCGCTTCTCCCAAGGGGTCTGTGACCATGACTTGAAGGCCTCCTTCGCCGCTGCGACGGCATCGTCGACATCCTTCGGTGTCGAGACCGGCACCTCTGGGTTTGGCTTGCCTGTGGCGGGGTTGATCCCGTGCCTGGTCTTCTCAGTGCTCGTCAATTTGCCATTGATGGTGTTGTAGAAGCCTTCCAGCACATTGAACTGTGGCGCGACGGAACCCATGTTGAAAGATATCGGAACGGTCAAGGGACTACGAAATGTCAATGGTCACAGGGATGATGAGGGGCAATGCAACGACGTTCTTGGTTTTAAATCAACTGCACTAGAAATCGTCATAAACCCGAGGGGGGTTTCTCGTCCTTAAATCCTGCGGGGCAGGAAGCATTCACATCCACCTCGGTCAGTTTCGGCGGGTTTCTAGAACAAGCGCAGTCTATGGCACGGATGAACAGACGATTCCGCGCTTGTGCTGCTTGTGCATCACAGTATCTCAAATCATGAGGACCGCAGTTCACTTTATGCAGGTTTTGCCTCGGATCTCGAACTGAGAATACGGCGGAGGTGTCGTTCAAGAAACAGCATCGGCGTCCTCGGTTGTTTCCACGACCCATCAATGAGAGAGAAGTCACCGGCAACAAGTTGCTGCAGTCGCCGAGGCGAGTCAGAGAAACCGACTCGAGGACTGATCTCACGTGCAGCCGCTCTCGGGCTATTGTGACAGCACGTTCGGACTTGTTATGGTGGCGACGGGCTTCCTCTAGGGACACGAGAACATCTCCTTTGGAAGATTCGTCTCTGACTATCTGCGGCGGCATCACTTTTGGAGCCACAGATTCACTGCCGAAACGTTCTTTCTCGCGTGTTGAAGTGGCGCTATATTATTGGAATTGTGGGGTTTCTAGCCATATGATGACGATAAACTGGTGGACTGTCCTTCGAGAAGAATAGAACCTCTGGACCATAAAGGCGGGTGGCGTGTTTTTCCAAGCCTCGGCGTTCAATGATTGTATCGAGCTTCTTTTCTCTAGTCAGGAGGTATGTCGACGCAAAAAAAGCTTTTACACTTGCCTTCTTCTCAAACAAGAAATTGTGTTATGTGAGCATTAGGATAAACATTGTCACGTGCCAACGCGAAGTGCCCCTCTTGGCTTCCACCTCGAAGGGTTGCGGGGTGTCTTTTCGAAGTTTCGGACGCATTCGCAGTCAGATTTGCGCAACTCTTCTGTCATGATGATCATGCCGTTCATACCCAAGAAACCAATGTCATGGTTCAAGTGAGTGTTTCGCTGAAAGACATGCGTCAAGTAAGTTTCTCTCATTGGGACTACTGCTTGCCGCTGATGTCGCAGAGTGACCAAGGTCTTCATCTTTCGAGCCGGCCTACGTTATCAAGTAGTCCTCTACCAGCACAAATCATCCCTGCGCGAGCCCAAGGTTATCTCCGCTGAAAACTGTTTCAACAATTCGGGCAGATCTCGTCTCTGCGCCATCAGGAGCCGGTCGCTCTCCTATTCGTCGCCCCGGAATGACAAAAACAGCGACTGAGCTGGTAAGCTAGGTCCTGCGGAGGTCTGATGGGTTGATATTGATATGTTGGATAGAAAGATAGCTGGGTCAGTCTTCCTGCGGATCACCCCGACTTGACAAAAGTCGTGAAATATGTTCCAATCGATTACATCGAGCCCCCCAAGGGGAAGGAGGAGTACGAGCTGCTGTGCAAAGAATGCAAAGAAGTTGCGTTTTTTGACGGAAAAAAGGAAGTGTGGACTGCCACAGGTAGCGGAAAGATAAGACTTCCCGGTGAGATATCTGCCCAAGTCTACAGGGGGAAATATCTCGTTCAGCTATGAATAAAGACTCTTGGCTATGCTGAAATCATCAGACATGCGAATATCAACGTGGTACATCATCTTGATCTTGACACAATTCGTCCTTTCCATTAAGCCATGTCGTTTCTCCCATTCCCGGAGATCACATTTGTCAACGACTTCGGCAACAGCACTACCAAACACCTCTGGAATCGCCGCAACAGGAATATCGCGATCAATCAATTCGTCGAGAACTGTCGCAACAGGACCTCGATCTGATTCGATGTCAAGTGAGAGGAAGGCATCGCCATTCTTCCCGCGAGGGTACCTTGCCTCGACGGTGGTAAGGTGGGTATTCTTGGCGATATGTTCGAGGAAGACATTTTTGAGAGATTCTCGACGAACACCAAGTAATTTGAAAGCATTTTCCTCCTTAGCCGCAGTTTCCGGCTCCGGCTCTGTACACCATATAAGTAAAGAACTAGATTCTACGCTCATTTTGTTCGAGCTCACCTTCATCTATTGCCGCGTCAGAATCGATAGCGCAGGCAGCCTCGTATATGTCACTGAATGGACTACCTTCACATCCAGCCAGGATATATTTGACCCTTGTAGAGATCTCAGAACGATGTACACATGTAATGTCCTGTTTTTCGATATATTTCTTGATATCCGAGGCTTGGAAAAGGTCCAGTATCTTTTTCAGTCGGCGGTCCTCAAAGCTGATGAGAGCATACATTAATTCATTTCTGTTCAATTTGGCGACTTCTGAGCGGAAGTTGCTGGCAGGGTGAGCTGCATTGAAATGGCGTATGAAAACACCGCACTTCGCAAGCGTATTGGATTCCAAGATGGCCTTCGATAGGCGGGTTTTGGTGTGCTCCAAAGCGTTGAATACTCGAAGACGGTACCCCAGAATGTCGATGGATTTCTGTACGTCATCCACCTTTTCAGGGTTTGTGAAAGGATCGAGAACGAAGAGCATAGCGAAGACTTCGAAGGACTAAGGCGAGTTCAAGTTTGAAAAATCGCAGTTGACGCAGAGGTGGGTTGACGCAGAGGTGGGTTGATGTAGAGTTGGGTTGACACAGAGGTGGGTTGATGCAGAGGCGGGTTGGTGCAGAGGTGGGTTGATCAGCTGCCTGCATTCAGTATGGCCAGCTGTTCCTCTCAGACGCTGATAGGAATCGGCATCATGCATGTTCGACAATGCATTCACGGTTCGTCATGCTCAACACGGATGCAAGTGATAAGACCACCGCGGATGGACCGAAATGGATATGATAGCCTTTGGCCACAGCCCATACCTCGTACAGGCATGAGGAAGAAATGACAAACAACCTAGCATGTGGCTAGCAAGGTGTCACCATGGTATTGGTTTCCAAGGGGGCCAACTTGGCCGCTACACCTGAATTTGCCTGTGCTCCTTTGCATCCGAGGCTCTGTATTGGTGTCAGTACTTCGCGTCCATCTCTCATGCTTCATTGACGCACAATGTGTTATAAAACGGCACCGTGATACAACAAAACTGAAAGGAACTCTGAGCAAATCATTGATCTAACAAGCTTGTGTGGTCGTTAGGATTTATAGTATATCGAAACCGAGTGTCTCTACTCACGATCTCATGGCAGTTCCTTCATACAGGTCGATCAAAAACTCACCTGAGACGGTGAGATTTGGGATGAATGAAGTCCATTGCCTTGTTTTCGGAAATGGAAAACGTTATCATCTCACGGAAGGCCTAAATGGCTGCTTTGCAGTATACCTAGTGTCAACTCAAGCGACAGTGTCAGCACACATCCCGCCACACCCTGGTTCAAATTATGAGGATCCCCAGGCTGGAGACAAGAACCTGATTAAGAAAATGCAGGAGCTGGCAGAAGCTTACCAGAATAACCGGAAATACTTCTCCGACCACGACGTTGCTTTGATATATGCCAAATTCGAGGGGAAAACTGCGCTGCCCGACAAGAAAGATTTTATTGAGAAATGCCTTCGGAGATTCAAGGTGGACTTCCCTGTCCAGGACTATGTGGTCAAAGCTCCGGGTGAGCCGCGGCTCGACGAACACGGGACTGCGTTCGTGGATGGGGGAGCATCGAGGGGTGTGATCGTCTACCTCGAAGACCGTGAGATTATGAGAATCAACAAGACGACACCAGGGAAAACCGATCCATACACCACACCATATTCACAACAGTATCACACAAACCCGATTTTTCCACGAACGGTTACGTCCGACGTCGCAGCGAGCACTCCAGGTCATCCACCAGTGGCGAGAAAGGGAGACGACGGTAAACTGTCTTCGCAGTTGAAATATGCAGTCTCTGAACCGCACCCAGAAGAAACAGGTGCGAGAATCGTGACAGTAGCTGAAAAGAAGGTGTCCATTCAGGCGGATCTATGGCAGGAGAGAAATTACCAGGGCAGACAAGTCTGGGTGTGCCAGAAGTACAAATTGTACACCGATTTGTAGAGCAGTTTACGTAGGCGTATACACAACTACGCCGTGCAGAGAGGGAGACACCTGGAAGTTTCAGCACCCTCACTCACACGCTCAGTTGTTATTTAAAGTCACGTGCTATAACGTGACTTATTTGCTCAGCCTTGCCAGCGAGGCTGTCCTTCCTCGGCTGTCCTGCCATTCTGGTTCCTGTCGCCTGGTCGCATGAAGTCGGCTCCGTAATAACAGTGCGCTTCTGCTGCTTGGGATATTGCAAACTCACCGAGATAACGAAAGAGGAGTCCCCCATCTAATCAGAAGAAAGTGAGGTAGGAAGCTGGCGGGCTCTTCTGTTTGAAGAACGACAGAGGGTAACCGGCATGTTTAGTAGTACGGACCAGCGAATGCGCCACCGGCTGGGGTGAGAAATGGAATCGTAGCATTTGAGCATTGTCAGACCAAGTTCATAATACGGAGGTTTGGGCTATGGAAGGAAGATGGCTGGAAGATGTTGAAACTGCAAGGGCCGGAAGCGGGCTTAACGAGGTGGAGAAATTGCAGGGGCTGGAGGGCCTGGGCCTGGGCGCCCGGAGGCTGAAGAAGGCTGGAGGAGCCAACAGAACTTTATATACACATAAATGAAGTCTACCTTTCCATCATACCCACTGCTCATTCCTCGCTTTGAATGTACTGTATTTGACTCCCACCCATGGATGGCGACAAGCACAATGCTATGCAACTGGCAGTTCTCGAAGATGACCTCATGACTATCAGCGAACTTTTGGCCAGAGGCGTACGGCCATCACCTCATGATTTCCTTCAAGCCCTAGAGCAAAATTCGAAGGCTGTTCTGGAGCTTTTCCTGAAATATGGGTATAAGATCAATGATCCAGTTCGAGACGATTACCCTCCACCATTGGCGTAAGTCGAATGCCTTACATGCACTGCTTGCTTCTTACCAACTACAGTGCCTCTTTGTTCGATCCGGAGCTATTAGAATGGCTCGTTAGGGAGCATCACGCTAATCCGAATGCCCGATGCAAATTTGACATCACACCTCTATCAATTGCGGCACAGTCTGCGTCCTTGCCCGTCATCGAGCTGCTATTTCAACTCGGCGCATCGGTGAAATATGGACAGCCTCTTCATTATGCCGTCAGAAGCAACCGTTCAAACGATATCATTGAATTTTTGCTGAGGAAGGGTGCCTCACCCAATTCCATCATGTTTGAAGGAGATGCTGCTTCGTTCCACCATTTCCAAGCCTTCGGTCTCGGAACACCCTTGCACGAGGCAGTTCACCAGGGAAACGAAAGGCTAGTACGTCTTCTTCTTCAAAATGGCGCAAGGGAAGACATCGTGGATACACTAGGCAGACGACCTGGAATACTGCAACAAATTTACAATGAGTGTGCATGATGTCTGTACCCATTCCACGGGCGCGCACGGCGTACGCAGAGCTTTCTTTCAAGACTTTTGCATCAAGTGGTGTGAAAAAATATTCTACTTCCTCCCTGCTGCTTCCTCAACCATATCGGGGTCTATGACAAGAGGATAGTTGATCCTCTGGATTGTTGATATAGAGGTTTTGCTTCTTGTTTGGTCCAGTTGTAATTTGTGATCTTGACCCTCCTTTTTGAACCATCCTAGCTGGCACTTGCTGATCTGGCGAGTCCTCTTTGAGACCTTTTGCTTCCCTCGTTGAATCAGAATGTGAGGCACCCATCATAACTTTTCTTCGACGGAGTGCTAGGATGTTGAGCTCGTCATTGGGCAGTTAGATCCAAGGTCGCCCTCCAATGGCAGTTTGGTAAAGTCACTTGTCGAAATCATTTAACCATTCTCGCTCCGATCCATGACAGTATAATCTTACTAGTCTCTTGATGACCTGGTTTTGACTCATTTTGCCACTCTCCTCACTGTTTGTCTCGCGCTTTTCCTTCTTACCGCGCTCTTCTTGCTCAAAATATTCCCCATATTATATGAAATCGCTTCGAGATTTAAGTGGTAAGGCGGCCTAAGTCCTACAGCTGTGCGCAACGCTGAGAGCCAGAGCGGCCGCGTGTGCCTCACGCCAGCTTCAACATCGCCTTGAGAAATACTCGAGTCAGTTGCAATGAATCGTGACTCTGCATAGCCGAGAACTGTGTGAGCGCTCGCCCCCGCATGTTTGCACACCATCAAATAGAAGGATGCGGGGTTGGTTGACAAGGCAGCGACCACCAAGAGCAGCACGAGCCTCGAGAACTGAGATTGGGCATTGTGTAATTTCTAGGTTGTAGAGAAGCCGAGGGCTGAGGCCTGAAGAAATGAGCTGGGATGTTCAAAATGCTGGTACGGTGACCTCGTTCACTTTGTCCTTTGTCCATTCACTTCGAAAGGGCTGTTCTTGTTGCGACGATGGCGACTATGGTAAGTGGACGTCTGAGACTAGGTAGGTAACACTGCTCACAAGGGACAAACAGACAACTAGGACTGCTGCCCATGTGCAGACTACGTCTGCCTCCGGCAAAGGCTCTGAGAAATCGCTTGTGGGAGACTTCAGTTGGCAAGGTATTTCTCCTCTCTGGTTTGGCTATGTATCGATGCGCTGATGGACGACGCCGCCTAGATGTCCTCGTTCCTGAAAAGGCAGGGACTGGACTCACGAAGTGGCATTATCAACGCCGAACCCTTGTTCAATATGCCTGTCTCTTCGCCACTGGTCTCACATCCTTCTACAAGCTCCAGTCTCCTGCTCTACGTGCAGCTTCACTGGGTCTTCTATTCCCTGGAGCTGGTCTCGTTGCCGTTTGCACGGTCCCTTCGATTCTTTCCTTTGTCGTCTCTACAGCCCTGATTCCTCTGGTTCTCTTCGCCTGGTTTGGCATGGGTGGACTGATCTTCCCAATCATCCTCTGGGTTGGTACGGCTGCTCTCTCTGCCATTCTTGCTAAGGACTCGGTCTTTGAACTGTCTGGTCCGATAGTGTCCACATTCTGCATTGGCGGGCTGGTCTATCTGACGTTTGCGGCTCAACGAGCAAATGCTCGGGCGCGAGAGAAGCGACAGACGCGCAATGAATACCTCTTGCAAGAAGTCCGAAACAACCAGACACAAGCTGCGCCCGCTCCCGAGGCAGGCACCCGAGAAGTTGACGAGAGGGTCCTGCGCTTTGTCCAGTGGTTCCTTGAACTCGGCTTAACGCCCAAGAACGATTTCTCGTACCACGATGTGGTCGACCAATTCCAAACCGCTGCGATTCGGTACCAGCTGTACGAGGCGATCAACTCTTTGGGGCTCTACCAGAGCGTTTACTGTCCCAACTTTCACGGATATCTGTCGCAAGCACAGAGAAACGTCATTGAAAAGAGTTTCACCAAGAAAGTCATGGAGTAAGTCAACTTTTGACCAAGACGAGGTTGGTTTACTAGCTGACAGGTGACACTGCGCAGCTTCTGGAAGTACGAATCAATGGCCGGCAAATTCAACGCCCACGACTGGGACCCTATCAAGAAAGACAACATCATGGTGACCGGCTACATCCTTCAAGCCGTGGGGATCTACCAGTCCAACACCGGAGACGACCGGTACACCCTACCCGGCAGCATGACGTTCGAGATCACGGACTCAATCAAGTACCCCTACGACATCAAAGGCGTTGCAGATGCCGTGCACAGAAACATGACCGAAGCAGCTTATTGCCTGTACCCGTGCGAGCCAAATTGGCTGTATACACCCTGCAAGTAAGTTCCCATTCCGTCTCACTGTGCCAGTCCTCGAGTCAGCTAACCACTCCTCCACAGCCTCGTCGGCATTGGTGGCATCCTCCTAACAGACCGCCTCCTTGGCAACACCTATGGCACGGATCTCCGCGCTCGCTTCGAACACGCGCTGGAAACCGAGTTCACGGACCCGGATGGGAGCATCCTCCCCATCCGCAGCGAACTGACGGGCTTCACGATCCCAGGCCTGGCGGGCGCCATGTCCGACGCCGTCAACTCACTCCTCTGCGCCTCCTACCTCCCGCACATTGCGCACCGCAACTGGGCATTCACCAAGAAAGAGACCCTCCGCCGCGATCCTGCGACCGGGCGAATCGAAGTGCAAAACCTCCTGGGCGCAGATAAACTCGACGCTGGAAACTACAAGCCCGGCGAAGGTGCGATTCGCTGCGTCCTCGCCACCGCGGCGGCCGAATACGGGGACGAAGACATCCGCACCGAACTCCTGAGGCAGTTGGATGAGGAATATCACCCCGTGTACACGACCAAGACGGGAGCCCTGAAGAACAAAGGCGTCAGCACGCTCTGGCAGGGCGCGACACTACGTGCCAGACTCGGTCGGTACCAAGACTGGGTCAATATGATCAAGAACGGGCCACCCGAGAACGTGAAGCGCGGACCCGTGCTGGACGAGTGTCCCTTCCCGGAAGTGCTCGTTGCGAAGTGTTATTCTAGAGACGGGGACGGCGTGGAGCTCGTGCTGTATCCCGGACGCGAGAGCGGTGTGTTCACCTTGGGCTTCAAGCGATGCAAACCGCGCGAAAGCTACACGCTGATGGGCCAGACGGCCGAGGCAGACAAGGACGGCGTAGTCAGGTTCGAGGTCACGGTTGACGGGAGGACCGAGGCAACATTGGAGCGCGTCAAGTGATGCGGACAGGAAACACAAGGGACCATGTGGGCCGGGGGGGGGGGGGGGGCGTGGGCATTCGTGCTACATACTGTACGGAGGAGAGGCATCCAAGTAGGGAGCACAGAGTAGACAGTGCCTATCGACCGATTCCATGTGTTGTGCAAAGTGTGAAAACCGGAAACCCAGAGGGCTAGAGCCAAAGGGCGCTCGGCGATATCGACTTCAACCAAACAAGGCATACAGTACGAGGTACTCGATACTCATATCACGTACTCCGTGATGCGGTACGGGTTGACAGTACGTGTCCATTATCATGGCATGTCGGCTACCTCCGGGACCATCTACACTGCACGCACTGAGCATCAACCGGGCGAGACAAAGCTAGTAGTAATACCATAGTAGTAGTAGTAGTAGTAGTAGTAGTAGTAGTAGTAGTAGTAGGAGTAGCCGTTGGGCGGTCGCCATGTCGGACTTCCGTGAACTTAACTTACGTTAACTCGCTGAATGCCTTGAACGTACCTCGTACCGCGTAGGAGTCGCCGACGACCGTGCCTCGTGACTTTTGACACTTGGCACCAAGTTCTAGACAGCAGGTCCTGAAGTCGAGAACAGACTCTGGACTAACACAGTACTCGTACTGGATCCGATTCGAGCCCGCGCGAATATTTGGTGGGCTAATCGCTGCACGAGTACTTGTCCTTGTTTGTACTCGTACTCCGTAACAGGAAAGGCGAGTCTGAAGAATTAGTGCTGACGCCCAATTGACTAAGCGTGCGTCGACCTTGGACCTTGGAACTTGGATAGACTACGGACTATCTCGTACGGAGAACATTAATTGTATGCGCCCAGAACAGGCCAGCTGAGTTTTCTGTAGATAAGGTGTGGAAAAATCCGGGGAGGTTGGGACCACGCATGCATTCATTTGTCGATGCCAGAACGGCGCAAGATGCTCGATAAACGCCGATTGGAATCGCGGGGGGGTTGATAAGCACTTTGGAGGCGCAATGCTGGGCAACGATAAGGGCATTTTGCAGAATGGAAGATCATTGGTGAACCCGGTGTATATTTGTAGCAAGGTGTCCCTACGTGGTTTGGTCGCATGCTCTGTCCGTAGCGCTTCCTTGAGATGGATGGATGGATGTGGACGGAATTCTTTTCCCAAGCAGCTGGTGCGAAGCGTGGGGTTTTCTGCCTTGGTCCAGAATAAAGATGAGGGCCTGAAACAACAGAAATCAAGGTACTGTCGTGACTATGTACGGGTATATTGCTCCTTCGATCATCGCAAGCCCACTATGAGCATCGAACGATATAAATATAGATAAATGACCGCATAGCAGGACCCTGAAACTCGAAATTTTCAAGCGACATTCAGGGTGATCGTGAAGTATGTGGCAAATGTCAATGCCACCACAACACAGTGGGATTTCTGGAACCAGAACCCGGAGGATCGGAGCTCGGCTAGCAGGATCATCTCCCTGCGCCTCCCAAAGCCCTAGAGCAGATGGCCCACACAACCCTCCCTGCAGCTCCACGCCGCGATTTTCTACTGCATGTCTCGGTGGTTTGCATGTCGTTCGGAATAGGTTTGTTGCCGTTTAACAATAGCCCAGCACGCGGCCTGGGAATACGTTTACTCTTGCCACAGGCTCGGTAATGTTGTTGCCTCTTGAAGCCGCTAAGGAATACTGCACCAGTTGACTTGGACTGGTGTGAGGCTCTGCCGAACTGAAAGGTGTTTGAGATCTGTCTGCTGATAGGACGGCGGTGTGGGATCGTAACCAGACGGCTATTGGTGGTAACCAAGCTGGATATGCAGAGTCTCCGGCTGTAGTCCTCTTGGTTTTCCGCAACTAAGTGCAAGGACCGAGCTGCTAATTGGGGCGTGAGTCGAGATTCGGGGAGATATCTCCCGCCGTCTGTCCGCCGCTCCTCTCAACAGTTGTTGGCGCATATCCCCATGCGTCCTCCGTTACGATACAGTCACCAGATCCAGCGATAAATGCTTGTTGTAGAAAGTGACATTCGTCGCCGAGTCATAGGCCTCAGAGCCGAACGCAATGTATCCGAGATAATCTAAAATGGTTGTCAGTAACAAAGTCTTAACAGAATAACCTTGTGCATGCTTGTCGCTCGGATGTGGACCTGCTTACCATTCACAGTAGGCCCACCAATCCCCGTCAAGCCTTGCAGTAATGGACCAATATCAGCAAAGAAGTTGGTATGGCCGTTCGCAGCATCGCTAGCCACCCAAGTCAAGACATTCTGGTTGAGACCGTTGACACCAGTGAACAGACTGAAGGTTGTCCCATTGACAATCTGAGTTGCCACGGCGCCTTTTTCGAGCCCAATCTGCTGTGTGGAAGCACCGTACTGGCCCAGCCATATCATCACTTCGTACTTAGCTTGTGTCGTGTCTGTGGCCTTGTCGGGATCAGAGTCCAAGAACATGTCGACAGCCACATTTGCATCCAATTGGGCAGCGGTCAGGGAGGCGACGTCGACGATGTCCGGCCTTTCGTCGCCGACCCCGTAGTACCATTCGGTCTCGAAGTTGATCGCCGTTACCTTGGAAATCTCAACAGGGAAAACATCTGTGTCCACTTTGATGTTGGGAAAGGCGTGTACCGGCTGCGTCGGTGGACCTCGAGGATATTGCCACTAAGGGTTGTTGTTAGCCAGTCCGCAAAGCTACATGTAGTCACATCGGAACGCGAAAAGACTCACTGTGATCGACCATTGTGCCGCCGACGTTTCTGTCGGATAAGTTCCGTTCTACCGATTGTCAGTGTCGAGTGGTTGAGTTGCCTGTGGGCAATTGTGGGCTCACCTCGTAGGTGGTGACCTAGTAATCCTGTTAGCAAGAAAGACAGCTCACGTATCCGACATCGCTACTACTCACATTCATACACAAACCTCCTGGTCCGGTATAATCTTCAGCTATCGCCCATTGATTCGGATTTCTGTTGTTCCATGGTTAGCCTCCATAGCGCGTGGTAATGATTGGCTGTAGTTTCCGGTCAGGCTCGACCAATCGGAAGCCGAATTCCACATGATGATTTGTCCGATGCCCTGCAGCGGCGCTATTCAAGGAGGGCTGCAGGCAGAATTGGCGCCATGCCGAACCGGGCAATGGATCAGGAACACGAAATATCTTGCCAACTTTAAACTGGTCCTTCCGACAGGGGTACTGATACTGCACAAAATGGTGGCAGGCTCGCTCGAGAGTTGCGCCTGGTGCGAAGGATGGGCAATTGAGCACTCACAATGTATATTCCTGGCCATTTGTAAAAGGCGTAATACCAAATGCTCTCTGGCAGTAGTTTTTCGAGCTGATCTTGTTGCTGGTGCTCACAAAGGGGTTGGGGTTCAATCCACGCGACTCGCGATATGCCTGTAATCCGAGCAGCACGCTGATGGTGACCGCGACGGGAACGAGCACAAAGCCGAGCGAAACAAGCGATCTGACTCCCATTGTCAAAGGAAGGCGCCTCGATCAAACTGCAAAGGGTAGAAGACGTCGGCCAGCAAAGCGTCGAGAAGATATGCGATGGCGACAGCGAGAAGAAAAGTATGTCGGGAGGCGGAGAAGGGAAAGCACGCAGCGCGGCTGGAGAGAGCCGGGGAGCTTGCCAGCTCGCAGCTCGGTGGGCGGTGCAAGTGCAGGGTTAGCAGGTTGAGCAAAGTGGCAAGTGATAATTTTGTTTCAGTCGGGGACAGGATTTTAAGAATCTGCAGGCAATCAATTCGCGGTCTTCAATGGTCGACCGGATGGGGCGTGTTTGAGCAAGCTGCGTTATCCGCAAGACAAATGCCTATCAGACGCACCACTGTGTGGAGATTGCAGCCCTTGGCGTGCAGGTGGCGCCTTTTATGCGAGGCGCATCCCGGCCACTACGAGGTACGCGCAGGGGGCTGCGCTTGGTTGCTCCGGCTATCAGTCGCCTTGTTTTTCGCGTGCCTCTGGCCTTGTTGGGATTTGCGCTTTTGCCTCGAGCTTGTTCCTGATGTCGTCGTCACTGCATCGCGTGCCAAATTGGCACTCTCCGACATGCCGTGAGCAATGCTTGATAAGGCCTGTGACAAACTTGGCCGCGCCGTCGCTAACCCTGGTGTCCCCAGCACAGCTTTTTCTCCTTCCGGCCGGGTCCTTGCCTTGGTCGCCCCAGCCTTCCGTAATGACCTCCCTCCTCCGAGTCCTCTTCCTGCTTCGCGATGTCACGATGATCTACGGCGTGCCACTTTCCGGACCAACCTCCCCACTATGACATGATTAAGGTCGGTCAAGCACCCACCCGAGCCACTCTCTGCCACCTGCTACCCGAAAACACGCCTCCTTGCATAGCCAATCCAACCCCTCTGCTTGCAAACTCTTGTCACCTATCACTTTGCCTGTGTTCTGCGTGCTTGTTCCTTTCTCATCTCCTTGACAGCAGCACCGAAGTCCGTGGGCCTCATTCACTCACCCACAACTCGACCATCTTTGACCAACACTCACATTCGTTTCTATACTTCATTCGCTTGGAATACCACACGGGCGTTGGAAACAAGGATGAGCACCCTCGCTCCATAGTAATACCACAGACACACCCGAGCTCTCAATCGTGTCCGAGCTCTTCACCCTTGCATTTCCCCCGGCAAACATATCAACCCTCGCTGTTTCAACATGCCTCCTCTCCGCAAGTCAGACCGACGAAGATCTGAGCAGCAGCCTGCTATGACAGAAATAAAGCTCTCAGCCATCGAGTCGCCGTCGCCATACAGAGAAAGCATGTCACCGTATCGTGAAAACCATCGGGAGAGTCAAGACTCATTCCTCGAACCACCTCCATCTGCTCATCCCGTATATGGGAACTACAGAGAGAGCGCGCCACTCGATCAACAGACGCTCTCACGGCGGCCAGGTCTGTCAGACCTACACAACCGAACACTGTCGGACCTGATTCCGGAGAGCATCCCCGACAGTACGACTACACTGGAGGCACCCAATGGATCATATCCAGCATTTGCCCCAGGAGCACACTCCTCATATTCCGGGTCTCAGACACGGAGCTCGTCGCCCTATCCAGTACCATCCCCCTTTAGAAGCCAAGAAACGTTACGACCTCTCTACCCTGAATCGCCCTCGACCTATTTTAAACGAGACTGGGTGAAGGAGGGTTTGATTGCTCAGTTACACTCAAGAGATGACAAAGAATTCCTATCCGGCAAGAAGAGATGGCTCTACCGTTGGTTCGCGCCGTTGTTGTGTCTGGTCTCCCTCAGCATGTATTGGTTCTACTTCGGCTTGCGAATAACCTTCATCGTCGACGCACAGAAACACTACGGGAATTCCTTCCCTCTGGCCTGGGTTTTCGTGGCGATCGAGATATCGATTGCTGTCCCCATATTCATGCAGACAATCTGGTCTCTCTTTATCATCAAGAAACGCCACAGGCCAAAGCTGAGGCTCATCGGTAACGAGGTCCCCACGGTCGACGTGTTCATCACGTGCTGCGGTGAGGACGACGACCTCGTCCTCGACACTGTCCGAGCTGCGTGCGATCTGGATTATCCCCAAGACCGATGCCGCATCATTCTTTTAGACGATGGTAAATCGGATCAACTGAAAAATGTGCTCGAGGAATGGCGCGAGACGTGTCCGAATGTCTACTACATGCGCCGTCCGAAGTTCCCTGGCGTTCCTCACCACTTCAAGGCCGGTAATTTGAACTACGGCTTGGACGCAGTCCAAAGCCTACCAGGAGGCGCTGGAGAATACATGGCCGCTCTCGATGCAGATATGATTCCGGAACAAAATTGGTTACGAGCGGTCCTGCCGCACTTGTTGATGGACGACAAGATGGGCCTCGCGTGTCCACCTCAGCTCTTCTACAATGTTCCGAGAGATGACCCTCTTTGTCAAAGTTTGGACTTCTTCGTTCATGTTTCCGAGCCGGTCAAGGATGCCCTGGGCGTGGCCTGGTGCACAGGTTCTGGATACGTTGCTCGGACAGCCGCTCTGGCTCAGATCGGAAACTTTCCTTGCGGGTCCTTGGCTGAGGATGTCGCAACAAGCACTCTTCTGCTCGGCGCCGGCTGGAAGACAGCTTTCGTACACGAAGCACTGCAATTTGGGACCGTGCCTGAAGACTATGGTGGGCATCTCAAGCAACGAACGCGCTGGGCGATCGGTACAGTCGACACGGCATTCAAGCTGAAGTTCTGTCTGTGGGGGGATCAAGTGAAGAAGATGTCCTTCGCACAGAGGTCCTCAAGCTTCATCTACGCTTTCTTGAGCTTATTCAACATCTTCCTAACCCTCTCGATCTTCGCCTTGCCGATCGTTCTTGTTGCCAACAGACCGCTGGTGGCATATTCCAACGACACCCAACTACGATGGTTAATCCGGGCTTGTTTTGCCAACGTGGTGCTAAATCGCATCTGCGAGTTCGTGCTCTTCATCCCTGCTGGCTATACGACCGGACAAAGAGGCAGCCGATATCAGCTCTGGATGGCTCCATATATCTCTCTCACGATTATCCGGTCATTCGTCCTCCCGACCTGGCTTGGCGGACAACGACAAGCCTTCAAGGCCACGGGTTCGATCAAGTCAGCACTCAATGAGCGAGACCCAAAACGGAGAGCGCCAATGTATCGCCGGCTGTGGACGATCTGTGTCAATTACATGGCGGGATTCCACGTCGCGTACGTCTACTTCGTCCTGGTTGCTGTTACGATATCGACGTATCGGACGCTGGTAGTTCAGCATACATTGAGAGGGAAGCTGATCGGTCTTGTCACCCACGCATTTTGGCCTCCACTTGCTTGGATAATTGTCTGCTCATCTTTCTGGATTCCTTTCACATACGCGGTCGACCCTCCTAATTGTCCCGACCGGGAGGACCTGCTGGACCGTGACCCGAAGAGCGGTGTATGCCACCCGAAAGCAGAAGCGAAAAAGATTGCTTTTGCACCGCAAACCGCCTGGTTCGAGCTGGAATACACTGTCACCACCGCTTTCACCGCGGTGGTCTTTGTTGCGGCGTTCTTCTACTGAGAGCCACGACACGAAAAACCTAATGACGAAATGAATATGTCGATCAACGGCTTCAGTTCAAATCACCACCTTGGGGATCTTGTTCATTGCAGATCGTCCAACACGCATTCGCAACCTTTTGGCAACAGCTGGGCCTGGATACTGTACATATAGCTAGGGGCTTTGGCCCTCCTAGCATAGACATACACATCCAAATGGATAGTCGACTCTTTTGGCGTTTTAATACACGGGAAGGTACTGCCACAAATTGGAAGTGGCGGAAGCATCAGGGCGATTGACAAGCACATAGCAAAGGGGAGCGGCTTATCTGACACAACATAACGAAGACATAATACACTCCACACGCAGGAGCTACTGGCGGTTCGCCAAGCATCATCACGAGATACTGTTGTTGGCAAGGCAGGATCATGGTGACAACATACTGGAAGCATGGATACTCTGTATGCTCCTTAGGTAGCTTTGCGAATACCATTAACGGTAAAACATGGCCATCTTCGTTGACACGAAATTCCTTCCTGTACTTGGCCAGTCATCTTATCGTGCATGTTCTTCTCAGAACGAGAGAATTGTCCCCATACTACATCGCAGTGTTCAAGCCGATTTAGATCTGCCTCACCCCACCCTATCCTCGGCCTCACCTAGGCGGAATCCTCTCAATGATTGATCAGCACACACGGGGCACTCACAGCTTCGCCTGTCCACCTAAGCCCGCTCCACCTGGCGTATTGGAGACGAAGGACCCATCGAGCTCCTCCCACTCGCTCAGCACAGTTTTCTTGCCTTGGATGAAGCGACCTGTACCTCTGAACATCGCCTTGAACTCAGCCGTCTTGCCGTGCACGCCCAGCGCAGCCAGATCCTTGTACCGCTCGAACATGAGCACCTCGCTGGGATTCTTCTCACTGACAAGGACATGGTAGGTCAGCGTGCCCGGCTCATTTTGCTCGACCCAGTCACAGAATTTGCTGGATCACGACGTTAGCGAGGCGCATTAGAGGCAGGGTCGACCTGACGGCGATGGCAAACGCTTACCCCAAGACACCCACTAGCCCGTCTCTATTCGCGCTCAAGTCATTATCTTTGAGAACGAACTTCGCTAGCATGACAATCCCCGCCTTGGGACTCTCCTTCTCGCCTTTCCTGGCCACGAATCCGGCGGCGGGAATCCATTCCGAGATCTCCATGTCACGTGTAGCATCGAACAGCCGCTCCTTCGCCACGCTGGAGTGGAAGGCCTTGAACTCGGGCATTTGCTGCACGGCAGAGAATGCCGCTGGTGAGGACCAGATTTCCACGAGGCCGACAAGAGTTGAAGCTTCGCCGGACGGGACCATGCCAAGTTGCGCTTTGGGCCGAGTCGTGGGCGTAAAAATTGTGCGCGTGCTATGTTGAGTGGACGGCTTGCGGAAGAAGGGGATGTTTGAGCGGTTCAACGCGATGACTCTGTCGCGGTTTTCGCGAGATTTGGTATGGATGAGGACCACTAGGGCTAACGGCTTGCCGTCGGATGCCATGGTGAAGCTCGTTGGTGTTATCCTTCTCTAGTCACAGACAGATGGTGGGCTCTTGGGATCTCTAGAGTCTCGGAAGTGATCTCTTCGGCTCAATGAAGAGTTGAATCTCCAACAACCGAACCTCGAACGAACTACGAGACACAGATTTTCTAGGAGCGACGAAGATTGAAATGCTGTATTGTCGTGTAGGAGAAGTCCCCGCGGATTCTGCAGCAATATGATTCGGCTCCTACATGATTAGTTATAGATCCCTCATCGTAAGCTTCCACCGGCTATGTATCTGGTCGCAAGGAGGCTGGCAATTCACCGGATACGAAGCCTAGGAAAGTTGCCTCGGCAGTCAAGGTACGAAGATCGGGTGCTGTTAGATAAGATAAGATGTCTCGCCACAAGGCTGAGCGGCAGCCTCGCCCAAAGTGGTCGGCCCGGCCCCCTACCTCCGAGCTCTCTCCGTCATCCACGGTCCTCCGAGCAAACAGAGGGCAGTAAACTACTATCACTGACACTTGGCCTCCGTCGTCGGTCTGGAGCAGCGGACACGCCGATCCCGGAGAATTTGTCTGACATGGCGACTCTGCCAGGAGAAATTGAGATGTCTGAGCAAGCACATCCTCCGTTGTCGCCTTCGGAGCCTCCGACCCCGACCAAGGGCAAAGCCCATTCCCCGAGGGCGTGCGACAGTTGCAGGGCCTCGAAAACCCGATGTGAGCGGCCGAACGACGTGGCACCCTGTCGTCGATGCTGGAAGACCAATAGGCAATGTGTCGCTGGTGGTGTTATCCTTCACGTGCCAGCGCCCACGGCCCCAGCTACGAACCACCAAGGAGAGGGCCAGCCATCGCCTGGAACGTGGTACTGTCGTAGATCGTGCGATCCGTGCAGTGCCTCCAAGGTGAAATGCGAACGCGCTTCAGAGTCTTCCCAGTGTGGTAGATGTTTGAAAACGGGTAGGGTATGTGTCACCAGTCCTGCCGGCCTTTCTCGACACTCTTCGCAGAAGCATCAGGCACCACCGCTTCAAGCAGGCCATGATACTCCACGACACATAGACGTCGCCGACTCTGCAGACGACACCAACACGCCACTGCTGTTACCTACCCTCGCCGACTACGTCGGCACGGAGACTAGGTGGAACGGCACCTTGGAGCAAGACAGTCGCGCTGCCAGATCGGTTGACAACCTCACAGAGGCTTTGCGGACTGAAACCGCAACCAAGATCACCCGACAAAACTACCAGTCTAAGCTTGGAGACTTACAGCGGGAGGTTCTCGCGGACCTGGAGCTTGTCAAGTATTGCAAGGGAGCTGATAAATGCCCAGAGTCAACGCTGCCCCCAGAGCTGGGCTACAATTCCTCCTTCCTGGTTGGGCGAATGCTCGAGCAATCCAAGACACTACTTGAGATCCTGAACTTGTTTGCGCCGACAACGCTGGCACCCACGCCTTCATCGAACGGACATGCCGTTGACGATGTTTCGACTTCTGACCAAAGGATGCGCTGCGATACTGCCTCGATGTTCTCGCTCTTCTCATGTTTTGTCTGCCTGATCCGGATCTACCGAACCAACTTCTCGGCCATTCTTGACTCGATGCCAATGCTGTTGGGTCTGCAACGACCGGTGCCTCAATTACTCCCGGGTCTCAATCTTGGGGGCTTCTCGCTGGAAAACCGTCTCGATCTGCAGGTCCAGCTGCTCCTCCAGGTTAGTAACGAAATGCTATCAAACCTCGAAGCAAAGTTCGGTGTCGCGGAGGGTGCCGGCGCCGCGGAGAAGGGTGTTTTTGAACCGGGCAAAACAAGGATTCTAGTTGCGATGTTGGTTGAGGAGGCCGCCGAGCAGCCTCCACTTCATGAGCCGCGAGGTCACTGTCCACCGTTGAAGGAGGTCCTGGAGACCCTGCACAAGCTCCTCCGAGCAGAATACGCACAGAGGCAGCAGCGTGGCTAGTAATACCCCGAGACATGGCCAAGGCCGAGACACCGAGCGGACCCCCGAGACTCTCCGCTAGTTCGCCGACGCCCGAATGCCTGCCCGTCAGAGACAATAAAGAGAGCTGCATGCCTGCTTTGGATTTCAAAACTCGTCCACACATTTCGTCAGCCTGAAAATCAACCACCAGCTAGTATGGGTCACACTCCTCCCCACGACCAAGGGATATCCGCAATGTGGTGGTCTGCACGGGTAAGGATTCCTCGCTCCTGAACCACGCAGGCTCGTGTATCTGAGAGACTGATCAGGCGTAGAACCCGCCGGCTGACCCTAAGACCTCCTTCGCAGGCAAAACCGTCCTCATAACCGGTGCAAACGTCGGGCTCGGACTAGAAGCGGCGGTCAAATTCGCCTGTTTAGGCGCATCCCGTCTGATCCTTGGCGTCCGCTCCCGCCAGCGCGGCGAAGATGCAAAAGCCCAAATATGCCATCGATCAGGCTACGACGCTGCCAACGTGCAGATCTACCAAGTCGATATGGGTTCTTTTGAGTCCGTCAAGTCGTTTGCTAAGAGTTTGTCTGCGGAGGAGCCTCGCCTCGATATCGCAATCCTCAACGCGGGTATGGCAGCGCCTTCTTACCAGCTCAGCCCCGATGGATATGAGATGTCCCTGCAAGTCAACGTCCTGTCCACCTCACTGCTCGCCGTTCTCCTACTTTCCAAACTCCAGCAGTCAGCCCAGCTGACCGGATCCCCTTCTCACCTCGAATTTGTCGGAAGCGTGGGCCACCGCATGGTCAGACCCACGGCCCTGGATGCTGTACTCGACGATAAAAACGCAGGACTTCTCGACCACGTCAACGACAAGAAACACTTCAGCATCCAAGAAACCTACTGCATGACCAAGCTCCTGCTGATGTACGTGATGGAGGGTCTCGTGTCAGCCACACAGCGCAACCACATCGATGACGTGATTATCACGACCTGCTGTCCTAACCTCTGTCGCACAAACCTTGGCCGCGAGTTCAACTCCTTGATGAACTTGGCGAATTCGCTGTTCCAACTCATCTTTGCCAGGACGGCCGAGGAGGGAAGTCGGATTCTCGTGAGCGGGACGGCGTTGGGAAAGGACGCGCATGGAATGTTCTGGAGTCACGATGTTTTTGACATGTAAGTGGCACCATTCAAGCTGGGACCGGGACCGCGTGAATGAGACAGACAACGCTGACATATGAGTTACGTTCCATGTAGGAAAGGCGAGCTCGTCACCAGTGAGAAGGGGAAGATGTTGCAGAAGAAGGCGTGGACGGAGATTGCGCAACTGTTACGCGGGCATGTCCCCCGGAGTGAGGACTGGGTGTTAGAATGTTGAATCTTGCATGCTGTGCTATAGACTTGTCCAGGGTTAGCTGCTAGTGGGGCCATGATTGTGAGGCAGGCCGCCGCGGAAGCAGGTGGGCATCTATCATCGAGAGATAGCTGTGTTGTTCTTACATCGCATGTGGCCCTTTATGGAAAGGACAGGGGCCCATCTCTGAGCACCATACAGCCCCCGGCTGTAGTGGCGGTAGTTTCGGTTTTCACGTCATGCAGAGGTAGCGTGCTACTCGCATCAGCCTGAGCCTTCATACTGATCCTGAAGAGAGAGAAGCCGACTTTTTCATGCATATCACATGGGATTATAACTCGGAAGTTCACTTGTGCTCTGTGCAGTGCTGATCCTGGGTTAGGATAGTCCCTTTCGTTCAGCAAGTGGGCAAAATACCATGCCAAGCCATTTCTGCGCTACGGGCAAGCAGAGTTGCCCTCCTCCTGCAGTTGTGTCCATAGCTTATTCGTTCAACCATCTTGACAGCCTGAAACTCCATCACATTCAGGTCGATTCGCCATGTGCCAGCCACAATAAGGACTGCAGAGAAGACAGTAGGTTCCAGGCCCAGCCTGCTATCTCTCCAATAGAGGGTGCAAGCCTCGCTCGACTTCTTTCTCTCTGTCCATTCCAGCGCTTGGTGTCTAACCTAGCTGCCTGAGATATTACCTCAGTATTTACCGAATCTCGGGATCGGTCTCGTGGCCCCGTGATAGTTAACGCGATGGACCGAGATATTAGGCCCTGAAGGCGCTCTTGAAGACATGTCGACCATTCCCACCAGAATGCCAGAAGCTGTCGAGCTGTAATATGTGCAGTCTCGGTGAGCGCGGCCTTCTGGAGCAAGCGATCGGTAATACGTCTTTCTGGGCCCCTGCAGATCTATCTGTTGGATGCCCGGGCTGACATCAAGTACAATGAATGACACCCGTCACATACCAGATGTCGACAAGCTGGGAGTGTGCCTGTGGTCACCTTCCGCCCGAGTTTGGGAATCAGTATTAAGGATGATTCTGAGAATGAGACAGAAGGATGATAATCTCGCCGCCCTGAACGCACAGCAGAACGAACGAAGAACGAAGAACGAAGGATGATACATCTTGGACATGGCGGCGGCTATTATGCTAAACCTGGCTGACGACACACCGGGCATGGTTTATCAAAACTGCCAGTTGCGCTGTTACGGGAATTTGTTCAAGCACTTCAGCCCCTGATATCAGCCTCACCACCTTCGGTCTGGCAGTGGAGAGGCGCACGGAGACTAGACCGCGGTTTCTCGGTCTTAAGAGTTCAGACCTCACCTCACCTCACCTCTTAAGAGTTCTGTATCTCATCTCTAAGTCACTTCACCTCTCGATCACCTCACCTCTAGGTCAACTCACCTCTGAGTCGCCTCCCCTCTGCCACCTCCTCTCTACATCACCGCAAAACCTCTAGTCAGTCTATCCTGGACTGCCTTTTGACCTCTTCATCGACAATCTGTAAGTAATGACCGGTTTAAAACGTCCACTCTTTCTGACCAAGCTTACAGCTCTCTCTCATTATCTGGCGAGGCATCCTTGATCAGGTGCTGCTGGGTTCGTGATGCTCAAGTGAGCGCCGCCTCTCATCTCTTTTTGTCCTCCGCCAATCCATCTGTCTCTCCCCAAACCTTCAGACACGCGGTCCACCCTAAAAGAGGGCCTCTGTCAGGTCGATTCTTGCCCATCGCGTCCAGGAACCATTCCACACACACCCTTACGGATCACTTTCATGAGATGATTGTGCCTTCCTCTGCCCATCACTCAACGGATCGTGGCCGAGACAAGCGACCTTCTTTCCTCCCAATATCAATCGCAAGCGCAGTCAAATCGTCATCTTTATCCCTCTCTCACACCAAGCTACCACTCGGACCGACCTGGGTCTGTGTCTGTAGTAAAATTGAATATTGAAGATCCACAGAGGTACCGCGTACGACCATCGAGACAAGCCCGATTCGAAGCAAGATGGCACGGAAATACAAAGCCAGTGTGTTCAAGCTGGACCGTCTTTCCCCAGAACTACAACCTGGAAGTGATACATCATGTGCATCAAGAGTCACATCTATCCTCAATTATGGTCCCACATTGGATGCTCATGATCCACTTGGTATTTCTCTGTCAGAACCTGCAACAACCCGGTTGCCAGAGATATTGAACACCAGAGAAAATGTCATAGCATATGTGACGGAAGGGGACATCTTCTTTCACGTCTCCACCAGCTACACTTCATACCTCCAGTTGTCGATCCATCTGCCTGACGACTCTGCTCCGCAGGGTCTCAAACAAACATGCATTCGATTGACTCGAGAGACCTGTCGGAAGCTTGCCCTCGTCCAAATCGACAACTCACTCTATGCAGATCTCCCGTGGAAGATAGCTCCACCCCGTACAAGCGACAAACACCTTACTCTCTCTATCCACTATAACCCTGACAACTTCTTCTCTGAGAACCTCTTTCCAGAATCCCCCTCTCAGTCTTTATTACAGCTTCAGAAGACCCTGACCTCAACCTCCCGCCTTACCATCGTGGTGGAGGCAGCAACGGATTTTTATTTTCGGAAAGACCTGGCTTCCCTGATCGCCAAGTTTCGAATCGGAGAGAGCAATTGTCCCTTGCGAGCCCTGAACGCTTTCCTCAACGAGAAAGGCAGATTCCCAGCTTTCGCATCAAACCAAGTGGAGCCAGCTAGAGCGTCCTTTTTCAGCTGGGACGATTACTCTGCGACCCTAGGTGTCGGCACCAAGATAGCAAGAGAAGCGAAAGAAAAGGCAGAACGCGAGCCTTTCGAGTGTGCTATGCACATTATCGGTGCAGAGACAGGAGACCGAGGACGGTATTTTGCGATATTTCAGGTTCCCCGGGACCGGGGACAATTGGCCGGCTTGTCTCCCGGTGACAAAGCTAAAGTGACATTCAAAGAAGCTGGTCAGGCAAATGAACGCCATTCCTGGGACATGCATGTCATTGAGCCAATCCCCTGGTCCGGTAGCGGTGTTGTGACGACGTGTCTGGAAGTTGGGCACAACATAACGTCTCCAAGACGTCTGCGGGTCACTCCTATGCCTCGAGGAGGCCAATGCCGTTTTGAATTCAGAAGGATGCTGGCAGGGCCTGGTTTGAATGCGACCGTGTCTCCAGAGACCCGTCACAGCGAGTTTCCGTATGTTATGGGAGCGTTCGACAATTTGCGCTCCAAATTGCCGTGCGCCAGCGCCACCTCAATGAAGTCCGCAGTGTGCCAATTCCTTGTGGGCAACAAGCTTGGCAGCATTCCGAAGAAAGACATCTATGGGTCACTGGTGAACAAAGATCTCGCTGCTGAGCACTCAATGAACCTCAATGACAGCCAGAAGAGTGCTATTCGTATGGCCAGGTCTGCTCCAGCGGGATTTGTCGTTTGTCATGGCGGCCCAGGTACAGGGAAGACCCATTTTGTGGTTGAAGCGGTCAAGCCGTTCCTTCTCGATTCTAAAGGACATCGCGTTTTGCTTACAGCGCAGGGGAATCGTGCTGCCGACGCCTTGGCCATTGGCCTCGAACGCAGATTACAGGGGCTCATCGACAACGGCCAGGCTCCTCGATCCCGATACATAGTGCGCTTGCATAGCATCAAGACCGAAAGATCAATCTTTATGCGGCACGCACTTACGTCCAGACGCGAAAAATTGCGAGTACAAAAAGCCCAGGCTCAGACTGAGCCAGGAACGATGCACATCCCAGGTGGTTCAGATCAGGATGAGGCAATCACGGCACATTGTCAAACTTTTGCCGCTTGCAAATACGAGTTCGTGGATGACAAACGTGTGGAGCACCTGGCACTCTCAGTCGGACAAAGAATGCGCCAAATTGCAGGTTTGGAACCGGATGGGCCAGAATCACTGGGAGGGGATCAGTTTTCTGGACTTAAAGCCCTGTATCGAAAATTTGCTGACGGTGTCAATCTATCTGAGGATGGCAAGGCGAATCTTGATCAGGAGGTTGAGAAGCTGATGGCGTACACTATTTCAAACGCTGCCGCTGTTTGCGCCACCATCGCTGGTGCTGCCGATTCCACCTTCGCGCAAAGCTACTCAAAGGCTGAGTTGATCGTGGTGGATGAGGCATCTCGAATTCCGGAGTACTACTGGTGGCCTTTGCTTGCTTGCTTCCCAGACGCAGTGGGTAAGATCATGGTGGGTGACCACTTCCAGCTACCACCCAGGGTAGATGGAGACATGGAGGTGCAAAACCCATGCCAGGCTCAGCTGGAGATGTCCTTACAGGAACGTGCTCAGACGATGGGCATGCCTGCGGCATTCTTTACTGTACAGTATCGGGCAATGCCCGAGATTGCCGAAATTTACAGCAAGGTCTGCTATCAGTCTCGTCTCACCAGCGATTCATCAACATTCCTGGATCATCGACCTCTAGCCGGTGAAACCGTCCGCCACAACACCGACCGATACGGGATAGCCAAGCCGATCATCTTCTTCGATCTTCCGGACGCCGTTCAAGAGAAGGATGGCAGCACAATCCTTTGCGTCAAGTACGCCGATCTGGTTCTGCGAATCCTCGAAGACCTTCTGGCCGCTGGCTTTGGCTCAACAAAGCCTTGTAAAATCGCCATCCTGACACCTTACAAGTCAGAGTTGAATATGCTCTGGGTGGCTAAGAGGAAAATGTCCGAGAAGGTAAAGGGAGCTGCAGCTGCAAAGGATGTGCTAATCGAGACTGCGGATAAGGTACAAGGCATGGAATATGATAGTAAGTTTTTTCTTTTCAAGCAGGGAGACTCAGACAACTCGTCCAGCTCTCCCCGTCATCCGCTAGCGCAGAGGATAACCTCTCTACAGTTGTCATCGTCGATCCGGTGGCCACGCACTTCTCAGGGTTCTTGACAATGCAGAGACTCAACGTCCTATTCTCCCGGGCAAAATATGGACTCTATGTCTGCGGCAACCTCGAAGCATGGAGGAGGATGAAAGGAGACAACGCTGAATGGATTCAAGCTTTCGGCAACGCTTTTTC
Source organism: Capronia americana (assembly GCA_016110215.1). Lineage (NCBI taxonomy): Eukaryota > Fungi > Ascomycota > Eurotiomycetes > Chaetothyriales > Herpotrichiellaceae > Capronia > Capronia americana. The sequence goes on from JADWQD010000010.1 coordinate 208,778, forward strand.
ACCGCACGCGACAAGACTGACAGATTCCCAATTACGTGGGTCGGTTGTGGTCAACACTGACTGGTGAAGCTGAGTGGAGGCGATGCGAGACGGAGGGACATGGGTCGAACACAGTATGGTGGAGCGAAACAGCGGCAGTAGTCTTCGAGCCCTTGGATAAAGGCACAGCAGTGGACAGTGGGGTCAGCATACCGTTTGGATACCTTCGAATCATTGGACAGCGAGGTAGAGAAAGTGTCGGGTTGATGCAGGAAGATCCAGAACACCGGCTGCGTGAGCAATGCTACCTTGGAAATGCCCATTCAATGCGCGGTAGTGTCGTCCAGTATGGGTTCCCTTCCCACTGCTGTACCACGAGTTATAAGCATCAAACCGAGAGCTCGCACACAATATGAGTCACATTGCTGCGTACCGCCCTCGGGCTCTCGACGCTCACCATCCTCTCGCTCGCCACGGCTATGAATGATCAGCGCGTAGCAATGCCCTGAGTCGAAGACGCCGCCCAAGTTCAGGAACAAGCATGTAGCAGAACGAGGTTGAATTGACCCAGGAATCACCACCACCTCGCCTAGATTTCATTTCCAGTAGACAACGCCCTCCATCAGCCGCCTCGCCGTCCGAAAGACAGTTGCAGATTTCAGCTCGCCATCCTGATCGTACTGCGCCCCGACCATCAACCTCCCACTGGCATGCCCCAGCGTGACCCCCGCCGGATCAACAGGATGGTCGGAGCAACACTCCCGCACCGTCGAGCCGGCCAACTTCGACGCCGCCGCACAGGCCAGCGCCACCGTGATAGGCACAGCCTTGTGCGGCTGCCCGACGGAAAGGGCACGAACTCGGAGGTCCATCACGGCAGAGGAATCCTCTGCCGGCTTTGAAACGAGGCAGATTTTCGGCACACTCCCCGGCACGTCGGCTGCCGTGCGCGCCAGCCCCATCTTCACGCCCGCTTGACGCCGAATCGAGTCCAGCCGCGACAGAAGCGTTGGGTGCGCCTCGATTTCATCTGGCGAGATCCCCCCGTCGACATCCAACGACGCGGCTTGGACGAAACAGCACGGATTGCCCACGTCGATACACGTCGCGCTTACGCCGTCGAACACGTCCACCACGCTGCCCGTGGGGAGCAGCTTCCCTGTCTTCGAACCCGCAGGGTTGACGAAGTCGAGTTGGATTCGGCCGCCACTGCCCGACACGCCGTCGATGCTGAACCCGCCACCCGCGACGGCTTCCCCGTCCTGCACATCGAATGTCGAGTGGATGACCTTGCCGGTGTTGGTGTTATGAATCCGAACCGTCACCGTTTGCGTCTCGGTCTCGGTGTCGGTCTCGTTCTCGCGGTCGCTCTCCGGCTCCGTATGATTCGCATCCACGACGGGGACGAAGATCTTCGCGTCGACCGCGAACGGACCTACCGCACTGGTCATATTCCCGCAATTGCTCGAGAAGTCGACGTCCGCGTCCTTGACGCCCACGGCAGCAAAGGTGTAGTCGACATCTGCGTCGGGGTGGCTCGACGGGCCGACGACACAAATCTTCGAGAGGCTGGAGATGCCGCCGCCCATGCCGTCGAGTTGACGGCCCCAAGGGTCGGGGCTGCCTATCACGCCCAGGAAGATGGGCGCCCACTGCGCCCTGTCTGCCGGGAGGTCCTTCGGCTGGAAGAAGACGGCCCGTGACGTGCCGCCGCGGTAGTATGCCGCTGGAAGTCTGTGCTGGCGCATACTGAAGGGCGAAGTGGTCAGAGGTCGCAAGCGCCGGTACTCGCGCGTGTAGTCATAGCACTGTGGTCTGCGGATCCTGGCTCTGGCGAGGGAGTGCATCGGCAGTTCCCATCGGTGGGTAATTACTGTAGCTAATTACAGTAGGTTGATGACGATGTGTCTACAGTTGAATAATCATGATACAATACAGAATTGATTCTCCAAACATGCTTCAGAGAAGCTGGTACGTATGGATGGAGGACAGCCAGTCTTGCCCGCTCCGGCCGGTTGCCGAGCCGAGCGACGATGATTGTGCTGTACTTGCATTTCCACAGCCGGCGAAAAGCCTTGCACGTCCGACGGGGATGGAAAGCTCCCAATGTAAGATTCCAAAGCAAACTGCAGGTTTCTTCTCAAGCGGAGATCTAAGCAGGTACTAATACTGTGCTGCTTACACAGGGGAAGTCTCAAGAGTTAATGTGGTCACATGATCCACAAATATAAACTTTCATATTTTTTGCCAGACAAACTTCGTCAACAAATCAACCAGAAGGGGATGTGGTCTAGTGGTATGACGTTTCCTTAGCATCATGCGATCCAACGCATGGAAAAGGTTCTGGGTTCGATGTAAGTTACCATCAGATCGAGTTCTGATGAAGCAATTGTCTAACAAGTTCCTCAGTCCCAGCTTCTCCACTGAAATTTTTTTTTGCTTGAGCTTCTCTTGTTGAATCTTTTTTGTGCGGTGCAGTAGCCGTTGCTCAGGGCCTGCAAAAATCGGGTTAGGCTTGGCGCGAACCCGGACATGAGGAGCTACATAGCTGTTCGGACTGCATCACCAGTCTCCTTGATCGCTTTTACTGACTCTCACCTCATATGGAACACGAAGTGCTGACATTGCAGAGATGCAGAAGTATCATGGTACAGGAGCTGAGATCTCAATGTGATATTGCATTTTGAACGCTGAGGAAACAATCTGTCCAAACAGAAGGCGTCGCAACGGCCGCTTTCAGCCAGCTGTGAGTCCTGACTTTTCCACGCCACCAGCATAAGCCCGACTCTCGGTCAAGCTCTCGTAAGAGAAACCCCATGACAAACCGCGAAACCGCGAAACCAGCAAGCAATTCAACAGCAAAATCATCACGTTAGGACAGGTTTCATAGATGCATCACCAAGAGTCCAGCTATGAACACCTCGAGAAGTACTGTATCCAGCAGCTCTATTCAGTCGCCGCCGTGAGCGCGGCTGGTGGGTGCTACAATCCGTCTTATCTTGGCGCTCAAGAGGTGCAGAATTCGTCGCTGGACACAGTCGAGGTAGAGGAATTGTCTCGAAAAATTGCAGAGTCCCTCGGTGCTGAGCACATTGTCATGTCTGCTATACAGCAGTTGTGCATCCTCACGCAGCAGGATTGCTGCAATGCCGCTGAGGAAAAACTGTTCCACTTCTTGTCGCGACATGGCATGCTGCTCCGATTCCGACGCCAGCGTATTTACATGTGCAGAAGTCATGGCTCCGATGGTGTACACCCACATTAGTCCGTCAATGTGGCCCTCCCACGACGACGGTGGATGCTGCTGCAACAAATCCGCAAGCTCGTTGGCAAGAACAATGGCCGGGAAGGAGTAGCCGGTCCGCGGGAAGATGTAAGCCTTCCAGATCCTGACGGCAAGTGCAATGACATGACCTTGAGGAGTGCTTGCTGCCGCCGAGAAGAGTTTACTATCAGTGACCTCGTTCTTGAGATAAAGCTGTCGACAGGTGGCAGAATCCAGCTCAGTCCCGGCCAGGTATGTCTGCTCAAAGAGGTCGATGAAACCGGCAACGCCCTCGATCGCAGCCTGCATGTCGGAACCCAGTAAATTCCGATATCTGCTGGTCAAAAGGACGCTCCTCGTCGTGGCGGTCCGCTCGCCTCCGCCCAGCAACAGGACTGGGATTATTTCCTCCACATTTCCACAGGACGATTGGATCATGGTCCACGCGGTCTGCACTGCCAATTTCTGGACCAAGTTTACTATCTCTGGGCTGACTGACCCGGGCCTAAGGTCGATCAGCGCTTTGGCCCCCCTAACGTGCACGCAGCTTGCGCCTACATTTGAGTAGGAGGCTTCGACAAACCACAACAGGCAGGCGACGAATACCAACTTGTCGACCTTCGAACCAGTCAACTGGCCCGTCAAAGTCTGACGCAACTCCGCAACGGCTCTCTGATGGTACAGAGCTTTCTCTTCCTCCGGGAGAGACTGCTTCATGTAGATGGACATGGAAGCCAGAGTCGAATACATCGCCACGGGGCTGGTAAAGCACTCGTGAAGGAAACTGCCCATGCCAATGCAGCACCGCGTGCGCGCCTCAACCGGTTGATTACACCACATGATGTTATGGAACATGAGCTGGTAGTGGTCCAACAACCGAGATACATTGGCATCAAAATGAATGGGGAATGCTCCAAACGGATCCGCCGTATCAAGAGATGCGCGGGGGACGGTCATCTGGACGAACGTCAACGGCTGCCGATTTACGATACTGTCGCGTGGTAGAAGATCCCCATCGGCTTGCTGTTCGATAGTATTCGATGCTTCGTTCGGCTCATGGTTGTGTGGGATGTCTCCGAAGCTATCTGGGCCGAGGAGGTTTGCATCAAGGATTCCCGTCTCGTGCTGTCCACGATCGACGGAGGACTCTGCTCCTCCTTCCAAAGGCTGCTGGGTCTTGCCGTTTTGACGTGTTCTTCGTCGTCTCCAGCGACCTTGGACGTGGCAGTGGATCAAGAATTTCTCGCGTTGGACACTCCGAGAAAGATGGTCTGACCCGGTAGTCTTGTTGACAAACAGCCACCGTTCCGTCCCAGGAATCTGGTCCCTTTCGAGGCTCATGGCATCATTGCCTGCTGAGGTCTACACTCACAGGGACAAGGATAGGTAAGCAAAGAATATAGAGTCTCTACGCAGGCAGGGGCTTAGCACTGGCTTGCATAATATACTTCAATAACAGGACCGCATTATTGTCTTTTCAGAGCTCTACTTACTAGAGAGTAGCTTGCTGCCTGAAAGTTAACTGATCCACCCATCATAGAGAATGAGTACCCGCAACATCAATGGTTACTCAGCAAAACAAGAATCACGCCTGCCAAGTGTATCGGTGGCATTATCCCGAGCCCCGCTGATCAGAGCTCGACGGCCCTGGCCTGTCGAAGTTATCGGAGGGTCCCTGACTTGGCACGCGCAAATGTACTGCGCAATTATGGAAAAGGCTACCTGCTGCACGATACTTTTCATCGCCCCCGGGCCAATCGACGGTGATACTTCAAATACCAAGGCGAGTTAGCCGAAGTGGAGTCGCTCGCTGGGACTGTTCGCTTTGTCACTTCTATCGTCGTTTCCACATCAACCACAGTTTTCCTGAGTATCTCTTGCTTTGCCAAGGGGAGATCGGTCAGGTCTCTCGCGTAAGGCGTCATGCCACTATGACCGACCAAGCTTTAAGCTATCTTAATCATTTGCCGAGACCACCGTTGGCTCCTCAGAGACCTCGGGTTGAAGTCACGCAAGCTCCGACGGCGGAGGAATGGAGGCGTATACACGACGTGTTTGTCGATCTCTACCTCACCAAGGGTTTGAAGCTGGACGCGGTTCGCAGTATTCTGGCTCGCCAGTATGGCTTCAAAGCACCGTAGGGGTTCGATCCGTTGCTCTCGCTGCACTGGCTGATGATCTTCGGCATAAGCGTTCCATCGTACAAAAGGAAGATCAAGCAGTGGTCCCTTTTCAAGAACCACAGACGTGACGATGATAGAAGGACACCACCACAAGGCGAGGCCACGCAGTCCTCGTCACGATCGAAGCTCAGAGGGAGGTTAGAGCGACGACATTCAGCTCGCCATCGCAGCAAGCAGAAAAGTCTCGAATCGATGAGTCAAGACTCTGCCGCGATGCGGCCTCCCCGCCAGGCCCTTCTCCTTCCTGCACCTCTGCCAGGCACGACGAGCACTGCCGAGCTGACTCTCATCCGGACGAGAGACTACCTACACTGGAACGCGTTGTGCTGGTCGAAGCTCAGTGCCATGGAGCGACAGACCTACGGGCACCAACCCGGCGGTGGGCAACTCGACCAGTCAAGCACGTTGGCGCGTCTTCCGTTCACGAAGAGTTTCCACGACGCTTGCCATCTGTTAGCATCGGGCCGGAATGTCGAAGCCTTCGCGCGACTAAACGAGGGATGCGAATACGTCAAAGCATATCTGCCAGAACGATCCTTCCTCGTCTTCACCCAAGTCCTGAGACTGTATTCCTATCACTTTTGGGCCAAAGTGCCCGATCTCCAGCACCATCTGCTCCAATACTTCCGGTTCATGGCTCATCAGACCCTCCCGATCAGTCATCCCTGCCGCAATCTTCTGGACTCATTGTGCATGGGCGAGGCACTACCTACCGGCATCGAGCAGATCATATCGCTTGTCGCTCACGAATACGGGCCCCGGGGGTGTCTGCCCGTACGTGACTGGATCTGGGTTCACGACGAGCTTGCGTTCCGATACTATCAGCTTTCGAATTTCGACGCAGCTTTGCGCGTGTCTATAACTCTGGCCGAAGATCCGCAGGTCGGGCCCGAAGTCTCCAATAAGGCAATGTGCCTGATGGGGCAGTGTTACATCCAGCAGCGGCGGTACGATGACGCTGCCGCGATTCTCTTGCGCTCGGTCGACTTGTGTCGGCTGCATCGCGATCGACCAGGAATGGGAATGTGCCTCTTCTCGACGCTCTTCGACCTTGGGGTCTTGTTTGAGACGATGGGCGATCATCTGGGGGCTTTCGACTACTACTGCCGCGCTTTGGATGCTGCCCGCGCGGCGATGGGTCGTCAACACTACGCTGTCATCGATCTATACCGATATATGGAAAGGTTGTGTCTGCGCCTCAACCTGGCTGATCAACTTGTTCGGCTCAGGCTGGAATTTGGGCATCCCACCGACTCTGGTGCATAGTGAATCGGCGATCATGCAACATTGCGCCGGTACGAGGCGTCGGCGCTGTATTGTGTATGGAGTCCGAGGACAAGATCGTGAATTACTCTTCGCACAGGTTATACTCTGCCAATTCTAGCAAGACCACAGGGACCAGACCACCTTCCCCTTTTGGTCTACATGTAGATCCGATCTTCAAAGTCTCGTCTCCGACTGCTCGCTTGGCCTCTTTGTCAGGAGTGCCCACACAGACAAGGCGGCCCCGAACTCAATGTCAGCACCCAATCCACATCAAGACTAGACCTAGAGTTTAAGGGAGGCCCGTCCTACACAGACAGTCCATACAATGCGACATACTGGACTCCGTAATACCTCGGACCAAAAATCCACGGGATTGCGTGCGAGTTACATACTGTACAACTGCTGACACTCCGCACCAAAGATACCACCGTACTCGTACGATACCTCAATCGAGTCACATCACATCACATCACATCCTCGGGCCCTTCCTTCCACATGCTAGCGATGTCGCACTCCGCCTCGGCCAGGCCAGGTTTGTTCGACATTTGACGCTTCGGGCAACACGCGACGTTCCCCACAACCATACACTCACTCTGCAGGAAGAACCAATCGCAGGCCGTTCGTGTACATGATGGAATTACATGATTACCTACCTGGTCACTCGGACCTCGGGAATGAAATGAATGCGTCGATGAAACCAACGAACGAGTGAACGAGTGAACGAGCCAATGAATGAATCACTTACCACGTTACGCCCACTTAACGGAGACACACCCCAATACCAATCTTGGAATGGGGGCTCTCCATGGTTCTAAGCATTCGGGAGAGAACACGAGACGACGAGATGACATACTCGTACACAGTAGTGTATATACCCGTCTAGGGTAATGACGGCTGATGCGGCGTGCGCACTTGTACCAAGTAATTAATATGTGGTGCAGGGATGTACCATGAATGTACCATGAATGGAGATGTGCATTGTGCATGGCGGCGTGGGTCCTTGAATATACGAGCGTCCTACACAGTAACATACCTACCTACCTGTCACGCAGTATCAATAGCAGTGATATGTACAGTATCCTACCTAGTCTAGTGGGCGGCCTCAGTAGGATACGGGGTTATCCTAACAGCGGCCAGTATAAAGATCTTGGCTCATCTCATCTCATCTCCTCTCCTCTCTTCTCTCTTTCTCCTCTGATCTCATCCGATCTCATTTCGTGTGCCCGAACGACAGACGACAGACGACCCGGATCGACGAGGATCCCTATCCTATCCGCCGCGACAGTTCTGCACTCTACATACCTACAACTCTCATCCCGCTTTACCCTCAAGAATACTGAACGTACAGAACAGTACAGGTACAAGTACAGCGCAGCGCAGCGCGTACTTCAGCTTATAAGAGAGGATGGCGCTCAAAGAACCATTCTACATTGTCGCGACGTTGACTCCCGCGCCGGGAAAGGCTCAGGAGGTATGTCAGCCAGCAAGCCAGCCAGTCACTTAGGATACTACATATTAGTTTACCTTATGTTCACACACACACACACACCCCCATCCAACATAATTGATTGATTGATATGGCGCGCGCGACTAACCCTACTCTCCCGGCCCCAATCCTAGGTCATCGCCGCGATCCAACCCTTCACCGAACACGTCCGGGCCACGGAGCCAGGATGTCTGCACTACGAGATGTTCCAGCCCGCCGGGCCGGGCATGGACGCCGCGGACGCGCCTATTGTGTTTATTGAATTGTGAGTATCCTACGCCCGGCGAGCGAGCGAGCGAGCGAGCGTCACTTTGAACACTGGGCATATAGGATACAGTAATTACCAGGATCAAGGGGCCACGCTCCCTCGCTCTCTCGCTTGCTCACCAATTCTTAACTCTAACGTCAATCTCACACACTATAGGTGGAAAGACATGGCCGCGCTGGAAGCTCACAGGAAGGGAGACCAATACCAGGCTTTGATGGTCCGGGCTAAGAATGAGGGCCTGTTGACTGGACCGCCGGATGTCAAGGTCTTGCAGTCTGTAGGGGGTTTTTCGCTTCGAGCATAAGCGTGGGTGCGATGGATTCGATCACCTCTGTTAATTAGTTCTCGCGCTACAGGATGTGTCTGGCTTCGATGAACTGCTTTCGTGAAGCGAACCAAACTACTCTTCTTGCTATCGCCGCTTTCGTGAAGCGAACCAAGGTACTCTTCTTGCTGTCGCCCTCCCCTGGCCTCCCCTGATAAAGATGACAGCAAGCCGAACCGGAGGTGTGGATGGCCTTGGTACGGGCGTAGGCGATAAACAGGAAATCTCCCTCAGCAACGGACGTCTTCTAAACAGTGACAGGAACTGTGATGCCAATAATGATTTCTCGTTTGTCACTTCCGCTGCCAGGATCGGATGGTATGGAGGAAGAGGTCCTTCTTCAGTGCCTTCCAACCGTGAGTTTTTCTCCTTCTGCTTCGTCGATATCACTTAAAATACGTCTTCTGTGATGGTTACAAATGCACCGCTAGTTTCCGAGGCAGCCATCTCATTGCAGCCCACAACGAAGCATTGCCATTTCTCATTTGAGAGATCCATGACCCCAGATCTTGCACAGCTGTGACCGCGGAGAGGTCAACGAGAGTAGTATTATCTAGTCTGATCTGTCTCTGATATTTCCCTTGCGGATCCGTCCAGCTCGGGTGGTGGTAAGAGTTCCGTGCAAGCTTGCTGAAGTCTGTTAGATGTTCAACTAGAACGACCGTGTGCTCTTTGAGCAACAGCACAAGGATCATATTACCCATATCCTCCAGCCAGATGACCCGGTTTTGTACACGTATTGAAGCACCGAGCAATGTCTTGCTGCCCCCAAATTCATACGACGCGAAGTAAAGTCATCTCCAGGCTGATTTTTGAGATGGAACTGTCCCTCACAACTCACCACAAGGGCTCTGTTGGCCCCGCTTGGAGAATTATCATAATTTGCATGGACCACCTGATGCTCTTCGTTCAAAACACATCCAAAGTCCATGGCTGTTGTTGTCGTGAGAGAAGCGCTGGGTACTCCAGGACCCTATTATTGTGGCCCATCCAAGTATCGGTGACAACAATATGGAGTAAGGCAAAGTCGATGGTTAGACACCTGCAGAACAAGGACAGAACGTCGTCAGATCGTGGTGGTATCCCCCACAGTGAGATACATCGACCTGGCCCCATAGGGAGATCGCCCGGTTTTAAGTCTTGACGGAAACCTGGAACCTAGAATAAATTACTTCGCGAAAGTTGGAACTTGTAGAACTATCGGAGGGTACTCGTCGGAGAGCAGAGCAGGTCGGGAGCATCGTCCAGGAGGAGCAGCTCAAAACTCCCCTTTCACGGCCGCTTGCTCTCGCTTTGGGCTTCTTCGACTTGACTGGATCCTCTGCAGCCAGTCAGGTGGAAGTGACAGGTCTGCTGGGAGTTTGATGAGGAGAAAGGCAAGAGCAACTTGTGCCTAGCTTTGACCATAGTAGATCACTTTCACTTCTGGTCAATTGTTGTCCGCCCAGCTAAAATGCAGCGTATGTTGGAAGTGGGCCGAGATGCCTTTGCATTGAAACAGCGGATGATGCGCCATGATGCTTTGACGAATACTGTGTATACGACAATGGTGGAGCGACCGTCATATGTTTTCGAGGTCGATTGAACAAGATCTTCAACACCGGAAGACCTGAAAAGTTGGAATTTTTGAGAGTCCGCATTTGGTCTTCTCGTGTCGATTCTCACTCGCAACCCAGCCATTTCAGAAAATCGTCTCGTCTTCCAAGAGCAGATCGTCTGCAGTTCGTATTCCCGTCTCATCTGGTAGCGTAGAAAGAGCACGGCGGTCTCGTGTCAATCACATAACGACGCACCTGCCCGACTTCTTCCGGTCGGCTTGCATCTCACGATAATGCTCCATAAAGCTTTTGAGTCTCAGTTCGCCGAGAGGTGTAGTCCGTCGTCTAGCTTCCAGTACGATCGACCTACGGACCTTGGGAAGCATCTGGATCTGTTTTCGATTGTGCCAGGTACAGATACGCGTGTCCAGCCGGCCGTTCATTTGCAGGCTATACCAGTTCAGGAGTTCGAGCTCCTTTTCGTCCCAAGGTTTTTTCTTGCAGAAGAGGCAGCTGCTGAGAGTGGCCATGCTGTGTTGCGATTCATTGGGTTCGAATGTGATAAATCAGTCGAGGTCGAGAGTACAGAGTAAGCTAGATTGGACAAGAGGATGAAAAGACTCGATTGCAGAAGTGGAGTTGGTGAGGTGGACAAAGAAAGAACGACGCGTGGCTTGACGACATCAGGAAGGAAGCATCCTCGTCGACCAATGCTCGCGCAGAGAAGATTCCAATCTCACCCGGGCTCTGAAACACGTCCAGACAGTGCAAGACCGTGAGCAAAGTCCCCCGGGTCGTGAATGGTTGCACAAGATAACGCGTACCTGGCTAGACTGTTTCTGGACGTCGCTACCTTGAAATCCGGGGGGAGTTGCTGGGCTTTACCGGATCGCGTCTGGGCAGACGAGGCAGGAAAGCTACCGCAAAGGGGCCCGTGGGCCCCTACTCTTTTGCACGAGAAGGCCTTTGATCCGAAGGCGCATGAATCTCCAGTTGGCTTGCAGCACAAGCCTGTCAGAAGATATATCTCTACCTCATACGTATCGAGAGATTGCACGGCCCTCTCTCTCATAGAGTCTAGATCTTGCCCGGGCTCCCATCAGCGTATACTCTGGTCAGCAAGCCGGTCTCAATATCAAGCCAAAACCCAGCAACGCTATCAATCAGATCCGCTCTCAAGAAGCCATTGTGCTTCACCTGCTGCAGGTCTTCGATCAGGGACTTGTAGTTGTCCTCCTTCATAGGCAATCTAGCTTCAAGCTCCTTGAACTCCGTGAACTCGGGTCTCTTCTCGCGGACGCTGTCGCGAACCTGCTGCGTGGTGACATGCGAAGCCCCGCAATCGGTATGATGGACCAGGACGATCTGGGAGATATGGAAGAGAGTATCGAGAGCAGCGATCTGTTCTGCGACGGTGGAAAATCGGCCTCCTACATTCCGCAGCACGAGACATTCGCGCCGAACGATCTTCAGGAAGTCGAATGGGTCAGAGCGAGCGTCTAAGCATGAGACTGCCCAGTGTTAGTTTTCTCGCGCGTGCCATTTTCTAAGCCTGTTGGCAGGGACCCTACCGATCACCACATGCGGACCGTATGCTTTGGGGTTGTTCTTCATCCTTGCCATTAAGGACCCCATGAATTTGTGGGTGGAGGCGTATTCTCTATGATTCACGTCAATCCGTCTGCTGAAGTGTCTGTTGGGCTACTGACTTGTTGCGTTGAAGCAGCTCCTCAATGGTCGGTTTGTGTGCGGTCGCCATGTCAAGGGACAAGTCACAGTGGTGCTTTATCTGGGAATGATTTCTGTGCTAGAAAGACGTAGGACGGAGTTGATGGAGCGATTGCGATGTGCAGCAAACTATTGAGGTGACAAGCGAGAGGAGGAGCCTCAATTTATACCTGTTGCTCTGTGGAATGGCTTGCCTGGATCCTCTCCCGCCATCAAGCGGCACAATCACAGCTTGACCGACCTGGGCTATTTCTCCCTTACTCTTTTGGCTGACAATTCTGGCGGCCTCGTTCCCCATTCTGGCCCAGAATTTGAGAATGTTGAGATATTGTTTACTCAAACATGCTTCGACCCGGGTTCCCCTGACGTGTTCCACTGCGGGCAGAAGTCCTATGTCGCCTGGAAAGACCCTGTTTGCAGTTGTAGAACCATGGCTCTGACTGGTCGTCGATCCAATCTCAACATTTCCTGCGTCGATGATGGATGTGGATATGCTTCGGTCGACAGGGCGTGCAGCTCCCTGGCTGTGAGGAGCGTTGCGAAGAAGAGGGTGTTTGTTGAGTAATCTTGAGGTCTCGTAGGCTGTGCATGCTTGAACACCACACCTAATGTATCCTTCCCGAAGTCGATTTTGGCAATCTTCCCAGGCACCAGCCATTACAGTTGTGATTAGAAAAATTCTGTTGCTCTGTTCCCGCCGCTTGAAGCCATGCTTATGCAACGAGCGGCTGGTGTGTCAGTCTGCGGCGGATTTGCGAGCCCATTTCCAGTAATCAAGCCACCAGAGCGATTGTGGTCCGCTTGCCGCTATAATTCCGCCAATGCCGTTGAGGACGCTCCTTCAATGCTCTTTCGAGGCCGATGTTGGGGTGCGTGACCGCTAGCGAATATTTGCACCTCGCGTTGTGTCCTGAATGAGGATAAGGTCGCCAGTAGATGCTGGACCCGGATGCACAGTTCCTGACCTGATGCTGTTTGGGTGGGCATCGGTAGTTGAACGAGGCCTAACAACCTCAAGACACCCTGATTCCATGTCGCCGAGGACGAGTGAGGAAATGTTGGGATCTAGCCAGGTTGGCAGTAACGTTCACACCCTGGCTTACTCTTGCATCTCCGTCTGCCTATGTCGAACTTGACTTACTCGGGCGTCGAGCTCGGCACCAGCCCAAAGGGTGAAAAGCGACCATCCCAACACTGAAAGAATGAATGCTCGAGAGGGACGTGATGGCTCAAGGACATTGTCTAGTAAAGACCATAGAGTTGTGTCTGGGTTCGACCTCGAGCTTCCGATGCACACAGCTTTCCAGCAGCCAAAGCAAAATTGATTCCTTTGGCGGGAGGAGGCTTTTGAGTGTTGCACGCAGGCAGTAGCGCAACCCGGTGCAAGTGCAGATGCGTAAGAAATAGTAATCAAGCACTTCCGTTGACTCGACGAAAATACTTCGATACCTGACAAATCCTGTCTTCGATCCTTGCGAGACCAGGGTTTTGCTGCCCACTGGTATATGCTCATGAGTTTCGCACTGCTTGCACGATTGAGCCGGCATCGCCCTGGTCCAGGCCATCCAGAGTGTCCATGTCTTCCTGTGAGAGCTGGAAGTCATACACATCTGCATTCTGCTTGATTCGGTCTGGGTGGTCACTCTTAGGCAATGGCACCCAATTCTTCTGCAGACAATATCGGATGAGGATCTGCGCAGTGGTCTTGTTGTGCTTGTTGGCCAGGGACACGAGTGTCGCATCGTTGGCTTTGTAGTTGCGGACCAGTGGCGAGTATGCCTCGACCACGATGCCGTTTTTCTGGCAATACTCTACACAAGTCCGCTGCTGACAGAACGGATGGAGCTGCAAAAGTCGTCAGGACGGTGCTTCAGTCTTGACAGGAGCCCGGGGTGGTCCATACCTCAATCTGATTGACATGAGGCGGCCAGACCTTTGCGTATTCCTTTAATTCCTCGATATGGCCAACTCCAAAATTGCTCACGCCAATGCTCTTTACCTTGCCCTTCTCATACAATTTCTCGAGTGCTTGCCACATCTCTTTCCGCTTAGCGCTGCCTGCGTTTGGGCTGTGTATCAGGAAGAGGTCGACGTAGCCATCGTGGCCGGGATCGATCTTTCCCACGCTCTCGAGGCATTTCTTGTAGGATTTCTCCACGCTGCCACCCGCCGAGAGAATTTTGGTGGTGATGAACACCTCGGATCGAGACAGCCCTGACTTGTGCAAGGCCTCCCCGACTTCGTGTTCGTTAGCGTAGAACTGCGCAGTATCAATGTGCCTGTATCCGGCCTGTAGCGCAGCGAGACATGATTGTGTGCAGACGGACGCGGGCGACTGGTAGACTCCAAACCCAAGGCGGGGTATGCGGACAGAGGAATTGGGTAACGGGAGGGTGTCGTCGATCGTGAGTGTGGACATGTTGGCAGTGTACGGCTAAGAAGATGTCGAGCAGAGATGAAGTGACTAAAGTCTGAAGGCAATCAAGTTCACGTATTGGAAGATCAACGAGCAATGGAGAGTTTCGCGGCGTCTTTTTTCTGGCAGAGGATGATGACGATGATGATGCAATGCCAATGGCAGAGCAATTCAGCCGCACAATCCCACAACAACACGGTCACCACGGTCTACGAGTAGGAGCAACTCTGTGCTACTTCACCAAATCACAGTGGGGAATCCCCTCGGGTCGGTGCGGAAGTCGCTACTATGTGACTCATCACAGAATTGAGCGCACGGTTAAAGGTACAGTCGAGGTATCATAGTTTTCAATCGTCTATTTGAAGTTGGCGTCGTCCTATGCTGGTTTACCGCGGCCAAGAATCTCTAGCTCGCGTCACTCTGGCCGCTGCATCAGGAAAGAATGAACCGCTTGCAATGTTGCTCTCGAAGGATTTGCATCGGCTTTGGACGAGGTAATCCAGGCAAGTCTTTGCTTCACGAGGTGTTTGTCGACAGGAGCACGTTCAGTCGTTGCTCTCAACTGGCCTGCAAGTCTCGTTTAGTCTCGTGCACAAGGGAGGGAGTGGACCGTGTTACCTTGATCATCGTAGAGCAGGCACAGTGCCGCAGCTGCAACACCTACGCTGAGGTCTTTCCCTGTGGCACACGTGATGAGGACCTGGCTTTCCGGGTGCTGGCACAGCTTCTCGCGGACGGCACTGACAGCGACAGAGAGATTGTCACGTAGGTCCTTGCTCCCTAACTTCCCTGAGCGACACTTGAGATACACAACCTTTGGTGTTGAGTTTTGCGTGCCACCCTGACAATTGATGATGAGGTCGAATCCATCCAAGCTCTCTAGGGGTCCGATTGCGATGGACATGGTAGTCGTGGGAATGATTCTTGTCGCTGCCATGCTTGAATGCCGGCTGTTTTCGTCTTGTGCGATCAGTTCCTTGATAAGAGCAGGGAGCTCATCCTCGGAAGTTTTCATCAACAGGTCTCTATGTTGCCAAAAGAGCTGAGCAGTCAGGTTATGAGACCAACCTTCACTGTCATCACCAGCGCCTTGAATGTATCCGCCTTCCGAGATCTCAGCTCCACGAACTCGACGAGAAGCAGAGCAGAGCACTATATGACGACAAGGTTGGGCAAGGGCTCGAGAGAAACCGGCTCCGCCATAGTCATCCCCGAGGTTATATTCAGCGTCGAGTGGTCTATTGATGGCCCAGCTGACCCTGATCGGGCTTCCCAGCTGGCCCCGCAGGCTCTGCAGATCTAAACCGAGGCGGCAGAAGGTCTTGGTGAACCCATCGAGACGGGCTTCAATTTGAGAAATTTCAGAGGAATGAATATCGTAAGGCGACGGTGGACTCTGAAAGTGGTGCATAGAGGTGACTTCAGGAAATAGAGCTCTGTTGACGACAGCAACCCATATCGGCACTGTCTTGCTGAAAGCATCTGGCAGATTTTTGCCTCGGCGGGTAGAATCAACCAAGATGGCGCCACCATACATAGCCATTATCGGGAGCAGCTGAAGGTTGAGCCTTCGAGGTGAAAAGTCCCACTGCCCATGATGGCCGTCGGTGCTCTTGAAATATGCACTGCCAGCTTTGTCTGCTGGGTCGATGTACCAGCTGCCGCAACGCTCATTTGCTACTAGCGGTAAGCCGTGACGTCGGGACACCTCTTTGACGAACTCAGCATCTTTCAGAATGGAATTGAGACGGTTCGGTATCGACAGGGTTGACTTCCGGATCGACTTGAGACTGGCATACAGGGACGGGTTATGGCTCGAGTCGTTTAAGGACAGGCCAGCTAGTGTTGTTGGAAACTCTGATAAAGTCATCTTTAATGACCAGGGAACAGAACCAAACTCAATAGTTCGAATTTGAGAGTCATGCCAGAAGCTCAAATCCAGCTCATCACCCAAGGTATTCGTGGATCATAGGGACGTCCCGAGATCACCAACAGCTGCCGCATAACTGTGGGAAGGTGAATGGTCCTTGAGTCCGGTGGAACAATTTCACCTGAAATTTCCGACGCCAAGACCTGACGATTCTCGATCATTGGTTTACAGTCCTCCAGCTTCCTGCTTGTTGTAGCTCAAGCTACAGGAACCGCACCTTCGACGGATACAGTGTCTGGTATCACCGTCGCTCCATTCGCGCTCATCATTTCCATCGCATCCTCATTGATTGGATGTATCGAGAATAGCGTGGCCGTAAACTCTTCTCCGTCGAAAAGAAGCCAATTCTGGAGTGGTTGCTCCTTTTGTCCCAGCACATTGATAACGTCTTGCGCCAAATAACCCCCCAGATATGCAACGACAGGACTGATCTCCGATCCAAGATTCTGCAGAAAGCCACGGAGGAAATCCGACCTCAGAGTTTCAAGTGGGAGCGAGAGTTCCAGATGTTTCTGGTTGGCCAGCCTAGTGAACAATTCAAGATCTGCTCTGTTATAGGAGGGCAAACGGCCACTCTGCTGACTCTGAAAGTCGAACAGGGCTCGTAGGCAGGAAAGTAGGGGAGTGACTTTTAATCGACTGCGTCGCGTCTTCCTCACTCTCTCGTGGAGAGGAGATAGATTGGCAAGCTGGATGGGCGAGTAGGTCTCCTGGTAAGAAATGATCTCCTTCCTCTTTTCGCCGTCCTTTTTCGACTCGACAGCGATAACACACTTTGTCGAGCTCTCGATGTCCCCAATTTTGGTGGGCTTGTTTCTTTCCTCCCTCTCGATGATGAAGTCGTGTAATACAAGGTCTGCAAACACGTAACCGTACATTCCATGCGTGTCCGCGGCGTAGAATTTGCGGCCGTACATTCGGCAGGCCATGTTGATACTGCCCAGGACATCTATGATGAGCCCAGTAGCAATCGTGATGTCGAAGTTCTGGAAATATTCCGGGTCCTTAGTCACAGCTGCGTGCGGATCTGTGTATATTTCCACTCTTGGGTTCAGCTTTTGAATCTCAGGGAGAGCTGCTTCAGCCCGGTTCTGACCAATCTGAGTCTCGCGGACGAAGAATTGTGTCCCAAGATCCTCTGCTTTGACAGGTTCATGATCCAGAATTGTCAACACTCCTACTCCTGCTAAGACGAGGTTCTTTGCAATCTCACTTCCCAGGCCCTTGATTCCAATCAATAGAATGTTGGCTCGGCGCAGCTTCTCTTGCACAGCCATCCCCCAGAGTCGAATCTGTCTGTCGTAGAGAGCTATCTCATCAGCAGAGATCAGATGCTGTGGTTGCATGGAGAACATTTCTGTTTGCAGCCCATTGATCGGAAGCGCCATTCCACTGAAGGTTGGGTCGTGCAGCTGAGGATAGCCGTTGAGGCCGTTCATCGCAGGGACGGTAGTCATGTATGCTGATTCGTCAATGTCTCCATTGATAGCGGCGTTCATAGCTGCGTTAGAGCCTGTGGTGACAGGGATTGTAGTACTGCTTCCATTCGTCGGAAGAGAGCCATCCGCAAGAGGATTACCGTCCATGGTCTGTACTCAAGATGTGGAGGAATAGAGAAAAGTCTGACCTGTGCGATGAAAACGTGGAGAACTGAAATCTAAAGACAAAAATCACGTCGAGCTTTCCGTGAAGCAGGGGTGAAAAGGTGGTAATGGCGGAGTGATTGTTGCTTTTCGAGAGGCTGCGGCATGTTTGAAGATGCCCATGTTTTCCCCTCTCGGGAAGCTTAGGCGACGCGAAGATGCTGCAGGGGCGCGCTTGGGAGCGAGCAGGTCATGCCTAACGGAGCGAACACCACCTTATTTCTCCGGGTAGTCCCTTGGATTCCGCGCGGGCCATCTGCCATCACCAAGGCAAAATCGTGGGGCAAAAAGCAAGTGCGCTGTTACAAATGCGTGACGGGTGCCTCTTTCCGAGTGGTGAACATCCGACTACATCCCTTCAACTCATGGTCTTGCCCGACACCATCCACTGCCTGCCGCAGAATTCGGCCAGTACTATTGGGAGCCGTATGTTGCTACAGGCCAATACCACCTGAGCTGGACCGTATTCAGGGCCCATCGTAGCCCTTCCGCCGTTGCGTTGACCTTGAAAGCAATTTGCGGCCGTTCTTTGTTCAGCCATGGTACGACCTCAGTTACTCTCCAGGAGGCTTGGATCCTACCCATTCTGGCGGATATATACTAACTGTGGCCAGTCTGACCAGAGTGACCCCCGAGCGTGGTCTGATATTTCCGCACGTCTCCAGAACCTCAGGAACCTTCTTGGTTCGAGGCGGCATTTAAGCGCCGAACGAGAACGGGCCTACGAAGCCCTTGACCGTGAGATGAACGACCAGATAGCGGAGCTTGGGGCAATCGAACACCAATTAGAGCATCAAGCTGGGGGTGAGGGTTCAGTCACCCAGGACAGAAGAAGGAGAGACCTTGAAGCACATCTGCAGGAGCAGGATCCTCCCTCTGTCTCCGGGAGCCTTCCTCAGACCAACAACCCATCAAGCCTCATGCGAAGCCGGCGGAGAGCCTTTCGACCAAGTGAACGCTTACAGAGGTATCAGAGGGAAAGGCTTGCGCAGGGTGGAAGAGGCACCGCTTCGGACACTTATGTCCCGCCCTCCCAATTGTCACCTGCCTGGCAAGAGCAATCCGCCAGTGACCGCAGCGACCGACAGAGAGCAAAGCGAAGGAAGTTGGATGACGGCACTTACGAAGACGAGCCTCGAACCTTCAGCTACGGCGACAAGGGTCAAGTCGTGCCTGGAGGACTGAGGCTGGACATTATCAGTTGCGATGGTGGAGAGTATTCGGATCCCCACACACCGATTAACTCCTACCCGCGGAACGTGCTTCAAGATGATACCACCGTCTACTGCACCAAAAGCAGCCGATGCAACCTCCTGTTGAAGCATGTCGGTGGGATGCCCTTTGCGTTGACCAAGATAGTCGTCAAGGCACCGCGATCAGGGTACGATGCCCCTATCCAGGAGGGACTGGTCTTTATCGCCATGGAAGATGAAGCTCTTCTCGAGCGCACTTCGCGATACGATATGCCCTGGTCCCCCAATAATTATCGTCACGAGCGGCGTAGGGGAGACCGATACCGACCCTCTCATGAGTATATGAATTCCACAAGATCTCCTCTGACGACCGTTGACCGTTCGAGGTATCTCAATCATCCCACAAACCTGGGGGATGGTCCATCACCGGAATTCCCTTTAGCCCCCGGCTTCCAGGTGACAGTGGCCGACCCTTCTGACGAAGAAGAGGTGGTGGACGGGCCACCTTCACCACGTCCTTGGCATGACGATGAATATTCACTGAGGTCGTACGTCGATCGGTATCGACCACTTTACTTAGGAGATGAGGGACCTAATGGCCGCCCTTGGTCAAACTCCAGCGACTCAGAAGGCTCAGAATCAGACATACTGCGGGAAGCCAGAGGGCCTAGTGAAAGAGAGCGCTTCTATCGACAGCAACGTGACCGCGATACCACGCTGGCACATCGAAACCGCATGCTCGATCTAATGCGGGCTCAGCAAATCCGTGAGAATGATGAGTTCTTTGGTCGCCATGATCGCGAGCGCAACCACGATCCCGAGTTGTCCTACCTCCGTCGTTCAGCTTCAAGTAGCCGTATCGCGCGAGGAGTTGCAGCTGCCATCAGAGCGCCGGATCCAGGTCGTCCCTCAGACGATCGGTCCAATACGTCGACGCCGTTTGAAACTTCAGCTTCTAAGACGGTTCCAAATCGAGCAGAAGCTAGTTCGTCCACTAAGCCTGATGATATTGTACCGCATGCTCGCTTCTTTATTAGTCGAAGCAAGTCGAGCACAGCGATCAAGTTTGACCCTCCAGTGTGAGTGATGGCCGCAGAAAGTCGGCTGCAAGCAAGAGCTAATCTGTATGCAGCTCCGGCCGCTATATTTTGGTCAAACTGTGGGCGCAGTATGCCAATGCCAATATCGACATTCAGGCCATACTTGCACATGGGTATGGCGGACCTCGATTCTTCCCGGCTCTAGAGATGAGATGAGATGCCAGACCACCCTTGTGCAACGGCGTACTGCAAGCTCGCGGCATCACATATCCGCATGTCCCTGCCAGAGAAACAAAGCCCAGAAAGGTAAACGATTATTGTGTGATTCTTGACGAGAGTGTTGTTGGTCCGCACTTGTTCTCAGCCAGGCATATCTACGTCAAGGGAACTCATAACTCCGCCAGCACTCCTCAGTCGATGTCCGCCTATCTCGTAGAAGATACTGGGTGTGCCCTGAACTACTATGGGATCAGGGTCAGAATATATCTCGCAGCAAGGCTCAAAACCTCCCTAAGGGAGGAAGACTGACGGAGACGGGCCTATGCGGCAGACCTACAAGCTACCTTTGAAAGCAGGCGGGAAACTACTATCCCTTGCCACTACCCTCTCTGGTCTTTGGCCCAGCCTGCTCAAACCACTTGTTCAAACTGCCTTGACCGACAGTAAGGATTCCCTATCAAGTGTGACAGGGATAACGGAGTGAGCGGCTAAAACAGTACCGGCTCTTATCACTCAGCCGTGGATTGAGCCCCATATACACCCCATAGGCCAACGACGCATGCCATGCGGGATTTGCTTCTTGAGCGATCAGGCTCGCAGACGACATCGCTCTCACATCCAGTCTCTCCATCAGCAGCTTCACCTTTGCCACTGACACATCCCTCACGCCGGAACCTAGCACTTTCAGTCCCGATACTCAATCGTTCCAGCCGAGCTCTGGAGTGACGACTTTTACCTACACTGCAGCCAACGACGCATCAGTCACGGTGCAGACTATTGGAAAGCATTTGGCGGAGTCTTTCAGTGGCCTTCCGGCTGGGCATTTATACTCACTAGCATCGCCTTCCTGATGGGAAATGTGAGCAGTGTGTATATTTAGACATTGTAGGTGCATCAATTTGTGGATGCCATCATTTGATTGTAGGACATCAAGTTAATTATTGATTGTACAAGATGCCTGTTCGCTTAGCGGAGCCTTGCTTTAGCCTGATGAAAATTACGGTCGCAAGATTGACTATCTGGATAGGAGGCTTTGCGCATATAAGCGGCATGCTCGTCATACAGGCCGTAATAGGAAGAAAATCAATCACTGCCGGCAATTGTCCTTCTTGTCAGTCTCAGCATCGCGATTCAAGTGAGGTAGACATAGGCCTCTCACCAGCATCATGTTGCGAAGTACTGTAATCTGGCCGGGGATATCTCGCCTAGTCGAGGTTGTACTGTATCTGAGGGTGGTGATATGCCGGAGGTGAGGCACATCCCAAGGGGGTATACGATCCCTCAAACCTTGCCTATCTCATGCTCTGCTCCTTGGGCTCTAAGCATCCCGTATCTCTGGACTCTGCCGAGCTGAAAAGCCCTTGCAAAACCCTGGCTTGCTGGCTCGTCTCCTTCAGCCTTGAACCCTTACAATGGACTTTCCTAACAACGCTATCTTGCTGACTACAGCTGCTCCATACATATCTTGCTGTGACATCACTCACACTCCATGCACTGACTACAATACAATACATCACCTTTTTCTCTTTTCTCCGCAGTCTCAAGTCAACTATTCCGATTCCGAAAAAAGCCATCATTTTCCATCTCTCTGCGAAATCCCTCATTGAGAAATGCCCAATATCCTCGTCGTCGGCGCCTCTCGCGGCCTTGGCTTAGCTCTCGCGCAGCACTACGCCTCTAAGCCGTCAACCACCGTCTACGGCACGACCAGAAAATCCTCTCCTCACGCTCCCAGCGACTCTTTAATCCAGTGGATCTCCGACATCGACCTGATGAAAGCCACATGCGGCGCGGACCTGGCCTCCCAAGTGACTGGCACTCCGTTCTCGGCGGTCTTCATCACCGCGGGGATCTTCAAGCTCGAGTCTTTCGACGATCCGGGCCCGGACTGGGACGTCGAAGTGGCTACGTACACGACGTCGGCGATCGCGCCGCCGTTTATCGTTTCTGCGCTGTATAAAGCCGGCTGCCTGCACACAGGCGCCAAAGTAGTGCTAATCTCGTCGGAAGCGGGTTCGCTGACGCTGCAACAAGCCGGCGGGGGAGGCAACTACGCGCACCACGCGTCCAAGTCCGCGGTGAACATGGTCGGATTACAGCTGAAATACGACTTGGAGCCGCATGGCGTGGCGATCGCGATGGTGCACCCGTCGTTTATGCGCACAGAAATGACGAAAGGAGTGGGCTTTGACGAGGCGTGGGACGCGAATGAGGCGCTGACACCCGAGGAGGCGGCGACGTTGGTGGGCGACTGGACGGACAACGAGCTTGATATGGCCAAGTCAGGACAGTTTTGGGCACCGAGGGGCACGCGGGATATTGGCAGTTGGAAAGAGGTCATGGGAGGGGAGCATATTAAGGGGCCCGTGCAGCTTCCGTGGTGATTTTCCTACATCTACACGTTTCTCTAAGTTTACTATTAATACTGAGCGATGAGGTTCATAAGGCCGATACTAGATAGACGGTGACCGCCTCCTCCCTCCGTCGCTTGCTCTCCATATAGCTAGATGTTTTCAAACGGTCGAGGCTCGTGCCGACTTCGACGACAGTACCGTTGACGAGGATTTTGGCCGTCGAAGGATGCTGTGTCGGATCATCGCTCAGCTGGTCGGGCGGTAGTCTGTAGTCGTGCAGGAGCTGTTTCAGCGTGATCCCGCCCGCTTGCGCCATGTGAGTGAGCAGATGGCTAAACTCGTTGCGGTAGAAGGACGACTGGACATCCGAGCAGACATACGACAGCACGAAATATCCGTCCGTGGGCAACTCAGCACATTCTTCGTTCCCGCTCAAGGGCACCCAGATCCAACTCCGAAGCCAGTCGTCCCAACTCTCGGCTCCAGTCCAGGAATTAAATCCCTCGGGAAGCCATTTGGCTCTTCTCTGCTGGAACTGTATGAATAACTGCTCCAGCATCGCACTCCTGTTGGCGCTTAGTGGAAACTGCACGCTTTCCTCCTTATCCATTTTCCTCATGTCCTTTCTCAGGTGCTGCTGTACACTGGCCATAGCGCGTGAATTCTCCAAGTCGTCCGACATCAGGCCCTGGAACAGGAAATCGAGGATCCGGGCCTCGGATACCTCAGCTACAGAGGCCTTCGCATTAGCGGCATCGGTTCGATCCAGCGATTCGTAGAGCAGTTCACACTGGACTATGTCATCGAGACCGCGGGAACAGGAGAAGTGCCCACTGCTTCGGCCAGCGTATGGCGAGAAGTTGAGATCTTCGCAGCTCGATAGCCCCAGAAAGAGCACCAAGCAAAGACGAGGCAAATCTCAATGCTCTTGATTGGACGTATGCACCTGCTCTCATCTCACAACTTACCTTCAGATGTCGCTCGTGGACCCTAGCTGTCTTTCGACCATCCTTTCATAGTTCGATGTTCGTGACAGAGACCGACATACCAAGTTCTAGGACTCCACAGTGGATTGTGGACAGTTCGTGTGTCCAACGTGATCGGCAGGTCGCCATTGCGACGTTGCAGCCACCTCGCACTACGCGGAGAGCTTGGTTGTCTATGAGTCAACAGCCAAACATAAACACGAGCTAGGACACCCCTTTCCTTGTTCTCATCTCCAAGCTTACACGTTTGCTTAGTCCATCCAGCTTGCTCAGGTTTGTTGCTTACCACACGTTAAAACATGCACGTCCGCGCAGCCCAAGCCAGCGATCTTCCCTACCTGGCCACCATCGGGAGAGATGCATTGTTCGACGACGAACTCTTTCAATTTCTGGCTCCTTTTCGTCATCAGCACCCAGAATGTCTCCGGCTCGGCTTCCTCAGACGTGCAAAGAAGAGACTTCATGACGGTCATCTCATTCTAACTGCTGTATCAGATGAGAAGGACTCCTGGTGGGATGGCCAGGAAAGAGCCCTCGGCACCCTATCTGCTATCTCGACCAAGCAGAAAGAAGAGCACAACAAGACATCCTGGTTCTCCTGGGATGCCCTCGAGTTACGCCTTCTCCGACTTGAGGACCTCATTGAATGGTACACCTTCGCCGACCGCTCGATTTCTCACTCGGCATGGTTGCAGTTCTTCAGGAACGTATCTGAACGAGGACCACTGACCGATGTCAAAGAGTATTGGGATCTCGATCACTTATCCGTCGATCCAGCGCATCACGGCAAAGGTATTGGCAAAGCTCTGGTCAGACATGTTCAAGGACTTGCAACCAGTGACAATCTGCCTATTGTTCTTGTTGCTAGTAACCAGGGCTACCCATTTTACAGGAGGTTGGGATTTGTCGATAAAGGCGGATTCGAGATGGGACCGGGCCAAGTCAACCAGGCCATGATTTGGTACCCGACCGATACGGAGATGGCGTCGGCGGTACCAAAGAGCAACGACACTCCTGACGAAATTCGAACATTGTGATTTGACTCGAGTATTTCTCGTATGTCAAGTCGGCTCTACAAATACTCATTTGAAAGTCCACGATCAAAATCCCGTCCTGGACCCTCCGGCAGTAAGCGAGGAGTTGGGCCGTGCCAGAGTGCTCTGTCCGGAAACGAACCTTGTTCGGCAAAAGAACTTTCTGCCAGAAGGAAGTCGGTACCAGAATAAAGGTCCGCATGGACAAAATCCACCATGTCAGGCCACTGGCTAGAATGCCGTCGCATCCCTATCGTTAGGATGAGACGCTTGCGTGCCTACTAGAACACATAGCCAGTAACCATCCTTATAAGGCTCTCCTTCATGGCTGCCTTTCCCGTCCTTAAGACGACAAATAGGTCCTTCGGTCGGGATATCTGTTCTGGCTCGTAGGGTATATATTATCTACTGAGCTAGTCGCTATAGATAAATTAGAATAACCAGGCTTAGTCGATAATCTACTGTCAGGGAGAGGTCCACAGCCCCTTAGGGATCGCCTAAAAAGACTGAATATCCTGGAAATTCGTGCCCGGAACTTGGACCTCTTAGCTTATATGCCTGTCTGAACCCTGTTCATGACAAATGGGAACTTTTATAACTATAACGTCAACTAGAATCGGGCCTAAGTTATAGGTACTATAGGTACTATAGACTAGGCCGAAACGATAAATTAGCAACAATAGGCGGGTGCCGGGAATTGGGCCCCCCTAGCCTACAGTAGATGTGGGCGTAATTAATCCGTTCCTTAGGCCGAATTCCACTATACTCAGTCACATGCAAGAGCATCTCAGGTCGAAGCAGCGAGGGTCAGGGCCACCCTCAGGTCCAAGGATGGAAATGGAAAGTACGCTTGTCGAGATTCCGACCTCGAAATGCCTGTTCCGCTACGTCAGTTGATAGTCACTAGTGATTTCTGAGCGGGGTACACAGCTAGACCTCCAGTAGAACCGAGTCAGGCTGGCTGAAAATATGCAACTTTCGAGCCCAGAAACAGCCATGGGGAGTGTTGGTCTCTGCGTTTCCAATCAGAGTGTCAGCAGGCTCGAGAAGGCGTCCATAGGTTGAACAGTTGTATCAACCTGTTTCGACTAGATCCCTTGTCTCTTTACTGCACGTCATGAGGAAAGCTGACTCAACTGGTGGTCGAATGTGAGGGTGGCCATGCAGCCAAAGGACTTCGTCAGACAATACCAAGGCACTAGCCGGGGATCTATTGCCTGTCATGCGAGGTCCCTTGAGACTCTTCTGATGCTCCAAGCAAAGGAGCTCGAGAAGGAGGAGATACAGCAGCCTCAGTTGCTAAGTAATGGAGCCGAGAAGCCTTGCTCGATGTGGTAGCTTCTGCAAATCCAGGTCCTTCTTTGAGATTCACTTTAGGATATCCTCATCGTGGAGCAGCTGAATCTGTGGAACGCCCCCAAGCCATCGACGTGTCTTGACCAACAAACAGCTTCGAGCAAGCGAGCTTTGCCAGCCTTTACAACGACAGATGCAGCCATCTTCGAAACATGGCTGCCTCCATGACAAGCGGCTGGCTGAACATGCCATCATTCCTCGCTCGATCTGCCTGATTCGGTCAGTCGATTTCGTGATCAATGCCATGAACTGCATGTGATACCGATCCAAACGAGGCGGGGTCAAAATGTGATGTTCGAAAAGGTGCAGCTTCAGGTCCATACTCATTACATTGCCAATACATGCAGAGTTAAAAAGGTGGGATACACTTTGTGTTGAGTAAGGAAACGCTGAGTATCCCTGCTTCCTCATTGCCTCGGACCCCGTTTCGTGAGGATGGTTTCCATCTGGGCCAGAATTGTTGCCGTCTTCCATTTCATCCTTCTCTCTCCGACCAAAGAGCAATGGCCCGATCAGCATCCTCTGTCCGTCTCTACCAAGGCGGCCGAGCCTGCTCAACCCACTGTCCTGGCTGACGAGCGCTTGCCCCCGAAGCCGTTTCTCCCTCCCTCGGCACCAAGAGGCTCCGACTTTCGCTGTGAGTATCCAAAGTTGAAAGACTATAAGTTCTGTTCCACGTATGGCGATCGCTCCTGCTGGCTCAAGCACTCGGATCCTGCCAAACCGTCGTATAATATCGACACCGACTACGAGGAGGTTGCTCCCGAGGGTATCATCCGCAAGTACTATATCGAGATCGGCGAGAAAACTATCTCGCCAGATGGGGTACCGCGGGCTGCCATGGTTGTGAATGGCACTTACCCCGGCCCCTGGATCGAAGCGTGTGTGCCGCCTCGTTGACTTCCTACGCTCACGAGCTTACCTGTGAGCAGCTGCTGGGGTGACTGGTTGGAGATCACGGTGAATAATACTCTTCAGAAAAACGGCACCACGATCCATTGGCATGGAATCCGCCAGTTTAACTCAACCGCCAACGATGGCGTCAATGCCATCACACAGTGCCCCATCGCTCCCAACCAGACCTTCACCTACAAATTCAGAGCTAAGCAGTACGGCACGTCCTGGTATCACAGCCACTATAGTCTGCAGTATGGTGAGGGTGTGCTGGGCCCCTTGACGATCCATGGTCCATCATCAGCAGACTTCGACGAGGCCCAACCTCCAGTGTTGATGACCGACTGGTCCCACCAGTCGTGGTTTACTGCGTGGTGGGACTCGATCATCAACGGAGGAAGACCGGCTGACCCGGTCAACATCCTGGTCGGTGGCAAGGGAACATGGCCAGCCGACCGGTCGAGCCAGGAGTTTCGGCTTGATTTCGTCAGGGGGAAACGGTATTTGCTTCGGCTCATCAACACTTCGGTTGAAGTGACCTTCGTTTTCTCCATTGACAACCACAAGATTCAGGTAGTCGGGGCCGATTTTGTTCCAATTGTGCCATACATGACGGATCATGTGGTGGTCGGAATCGGTGAGTTCCTTATGTTCAACAACCGATATAACTGACCACGAGCACAGGGCAGCGGTACCATATCATTGTCACGGCAAATCCTATAGACGGCAACGATGATGCCTCTTATTGGATTCGGACCATACCAGCCGACGGCTGTAGTCCCAAAGCGATGGCAAATATCGACAACCGGACCGGCATTGTCGTCTACAAGAAAAAGGACTCCATCATCGACTATCCTCGTACCTTCAGCATCAAGTGCCGTGATGAGCCATATGAGAAGTTAGTCCCGGTGCTCAAGTGGACGGTTGGATCACCATCCAACATTGCCGCCGATAGTCAGTTCGACATTGGCAATGACAACATCACCGCAGGGCTCTTGTGGCGGGCAAGTCTCCAGAGACCACGTTGGAACATGTACAGCGACACCATGTGGCTGAATTTTTCCAACATCACGCTCTCGCAGAATCTCAATGCCCAGCAAAAGTATTTTGATACCCATTCCGTGGTCGTGAAGCAGGATTCGGCTAAGGACAACTGGGTATACTTCCTCGTGTCGGGCACTGGCATCCCGCGCTCTGGCCGGCAATATCTCCCCATTGCACACCCAATCCATCTGCACGGTCATGATTTCGCGATTCTGCAGCAATCCAGCACGCCGTACCAGATCGGCGGATTGAATCTGAACCTGAAGAACCCGCCGCGGCGAGACGTGGCGTTGATGCCTGGCAACGGCTTCTTGGTGCTGGCGTTCAAGGCGGACAATCCCGGTGTTTGGCTGATGCACTGTACGTTCCTCTCCCATCAATCTATCGTCCTAGCGCATGCTAACCGAATCCAGGCCACATTGCGGTACACGCATCAGGCGGGCTGGCAATGCAGATCGTTGAGAACGGGGGCAAAGTGAGACTCAATGCATTCGACCAGAAACAGCTGCAGGACACCTGCCAGAAATGGGACGAATGGGTGGCCAAGAACCATTTTCTGCAAGATGACTCCGGTATCTGAACAAGATGGTGACAAGGACGCATGCAGGGGGGCAAGTCCGCGTCCGAAACGTGGATGGAGGTGGAGGCTCTCGCAGCCGTATGTATACATGCACGCACGCAACACATACCCGTATGACCTGATCGGCGAGAGAGTCTAAGTTACACTACGAGGCAGCTGCATCATTGCACAACTTGAGGACAGCCGCAAGCCACAGGGTCGAACAATCGGTGAAAGCTGTTGTATCCCCCGCGCGGAGACCATCCGCGGGCCCTAGATGGCTCAATGCGACTGGGGAGATAGACGAAGACACTCGTCGAGAGGTGTCGCCAGTTATCGTCTGGGTCTCAAGAAAACCGTATGGGGTACGGAGTGCAGTGATCTGTTTTGCGATACAAAAAGTCAAGCCCACCTGCTACTGTACCGCATCCGGCGTCAAGCCACCATTCTACTACGGTGGATGACAGGCGCCATTGGCGTCGAAGCGCATGCGGGCGTGTAATTGAGTTTCCTCATCGTCGTCCGCGAAAACAAAGGCTTCAGATACAAACCCTCTTTCGAAAACATCGTCGCCCAAAATGCCCCTCCTTGCAGAAGGACCAGAAGTTCCCCTGCCCAACAGCAGCGGCGCAACAGCCCCTTCTGAGGCGGCAGATGTCCCCGCTCGTGTGCGCATCAAAAACCGCCGCAAGACCTATCTCGACCGGCACCCCGAATATTTCGGCCCGCAGCTCGAGCTGGCAGGTGTGCCATTAGCTCTCCCCCAAGCAAGGTAGGTAAGGCGCAAACTCATCTCTGCGCCATAGATCCGCTCCTCTACGACCGTCTCGTCCGCCGCTTCCAGACTCCCGCGGAGCGCGAAGCCGAAGGTCGCCGCAAGGGATACTCGGGCGTCTTGGAGGCGGACCTGTATCGCAGCGAGGCGAAGCTAGAAGCGCTGCAGCATCCTGACCCGAACGCCTTGTTCACGTATAGACGAGGTGCGGACGGGGAGATCTTGGCCGAAGAGAAGGATGAGGTGCCCGCGAACAAAGAGGAGGGGCTTGACAGGTGGAAGTGGGAGATGGAGGCTCGGTTCCTACGAGGCGCGGATGATGACTTCGACTACGATGCCGTTGACAAGAATTCCGAGTACGATGATCGGGTGGCTGAGGAGAGGGACGCGCAGGATAGGTATTTTGACGAGGAGACGCCAGAGTTCGTGGGTGCAGAGGGAGATGGGGAGGGAGAGGAAGAGGCTGTGAGAAATGCGAGCGGGAGCAAGGCCCCCGATTTAAAAGGTGAGACTGGAGTGCAGGATTTTTGACAGGATTGGAATCCGAGGTCGGGAGCCTGGTCCAGGTCCTCGTGGCTATCAATTCGCCCGTCCACAAAGTCCGCATGCACCCTTCAATGCTCTTCGATGCGCTTGGCCGATCGAGGAACATACACTACGAGGAGTTCGACCACTTCTCGTTACTATCATTCCGCGTGGCTACAGACGCGGCATGGGCATGGGCCGGTCACCGCAGAAACGCGAGCCGACATCGGGCATAGCATGGCGTTGAAGGGTATGCGTCCTGAGCCCAGAGATGAGTGTGGTCGATCTGTGTTGGCTCCGATATCCTTGCTTGGCCTCTCAAGCAGTCAGGATATCGATCGGGTCCATCAAGCCTCTGACGCTACTGGCACATCGGACATGGGGCATCCTCCTGAAGACCTCCTGTCCCTCTGTCTTCTGCATGAACTCCTGCCACTCTTTGGTCGCAATCCATTCTTGCTGGGCGCGCTTGTCCCGGAATTTCATGATCAGCACGGTATCATGAACTTCTCCTGGAGGAGGAGCTGGTTTCCTCCGTCGAGAACTCTCGGGCCTGGGATCTGGAATCTCTGTCGGATATGTGTCGAACTTGGAGACCAAAGGAGAGTACGCGGCTTGCATGCCTAGCCTTGCAATCATCGAATCTAGCTGATGTATCGGCTTGTCGTCTATTCTCCCTCTTCGCACGAGGTCCGGATCGGCGGGTTGGATGTTACGCTTCATTTGAGAAGCGAAGAAGTAAAACATGCAGGTCAGCGGTCGTTCGCCGTCAGCAGCATGGCGCGCCTGTTGTTCTGCTGTGGTCTTGCTTGCAGCATGTTCTTCGCCGAGACTCGTTCGCTGGAGAAGCATTGCGTCGTCCTGACAATGAGATCAAGGATGCAATGGCGATGGCGACGAAGGACTATATTTGTATCGATATCCCACCGTCTGCCACATGAAAGCACGAGGGGAACGGTTCGGTGGCGGCTTACGGAGGACAAGATGCTCGCTTCTCAATCCGGGCAGAGCGACAGGCACTCGTGATGTGCTTTCCCCGCATTCTGGGGCTTCAATGGGACTGGCTTGAGTGGTGATGATGACCGAATTGGTACTGTAGTTCAGATCTCAACTCAGCCGGCGCGGCGAGGAGACTCACTCGCCAGTGCGTTTACGTACTCCCTCCTTGGTGTGGATGGTGACTGATCTTGCATTCTCTTTCGCTCGCGAGCGTACAAGAAGCCAGGTCCAATACCGTGCGTTAGGGTATTAAGTCCTGTTTCTTAAGTCTCATCCTCTTCCTCTGGTGCTTCTCATTTCACATTCGCTCTACAGGTCAGACAAATCATGCTCAGAATCTGATGGACCCAATGATGATCATGTTGCCGGTGCCTCGTATTGACACCAGCCATCATTGGGCGCTAGTCTAATGGTCACAATGATGACCATGTTGCCAGTGCCTCGGATTGACGCCCAGCGGCTTCGTTGGGAGCCCCGATCTGATCGGATCTTTAACCCCACAAACTTTTCTAGCCCCTCCCCGCTCCTGCGGTCAGGTACGAACGAGTCAGCTGTGAGAGCTCGGCGTCACAGCGATGAATCCGACCGCCGAGAACCGCAGTGTTCGTCCGCTCGTCCAGATGGTGCGTTCTGCAAATCTGGCCTCTCGTCAACTCCGACCAGGCGAAGCATTGGTTCGACCTGCTACCTGGATGGAGGATATCAGCCGCACGCTGGCACGACGACGATATATCCTCGGCAATAAATAGGGCCGGCTCCAGAGTGCAATGCCAGAGTCATGCGGGCATTCTTCCGACCGCGGTCATCGCGATGGCCTGGGCGACTACCACACCTACAAGCACGACGAAGCCTCCTGACCCTAGCCAAAGTGAAGGGCCCCTCAGAACCCCCCTTGCTCGAAGAGACGGTCGGCGAGAACTTTTCGCGCATCGTCTCCGCCCACGGTGACCGCGACGCTGTGGTTTCAAGACATCAGAACAAGCGGCTGACATACCATCGACTCGACCTTGACAGCAATGTGGTGGCACGGGGACTACAAAGTTTGGGAGTCAAGAAGGGAGACCGAGTTTGTATCTCTCTAGGGAACAATCTGGAATTCGCGACCATTACATATGCCTTGTTCAAGCTCGGAGCCATCTTGGTGCCCTTGAACCCAGCATTTACAGCTCCTCAAATTATCTCGGCCTTTAACCACCTCTCTGCCACTCATCTTGTCATTGGGACCGAGACAAATCTACCATACAAGCCGCCGCGGCCCAATGTGCCGCTTCTCGAAGCCATCGTGCCTGATCTGAAAGGCTCAACGCTGGCTTCGGAGACAGTTCCCTCACTCAAAAACATCATCCTTGTGGACAACTCCGCGGGACGAATAGACCCGACTCCTTTCCGGGCAACGACACCATGGGGATCCATATCCCAAGACTCAGACAGCAGTCCTCCCACGCCAAACGCTCCTTTGTCGAACAATGAGGTGGTCAACATTCAGTTCACCTCTGGGACGACCTCCATGCCAAAGGCTGCATGTCTGTCGCATCGATCCATCCTGAACAATGGCAATCAAATAGGTGACAGGATGCTTCTGACGCCTGAGGATGTTGTATGCTGCCCGCCACCTCTATTCCATTGCTTTGGGTGTATCCTCGGGTACATGGCAACCGCGACGCATGGCTCAGCGATCGTCTTCCCCGCCGAGGCATTCGACCCACTAGCCTCGCTCAAGGCCGTGCAGGAGGAAAAGGCCACAGCTCTCTACGGGGTTCCGACCATGTTCCTTTCGGAGCTGGAGCTGATCAACGACGAGAAGATCGCCTACGAAGGCTTCCAGTACCTGCGCACGGGGATCGCAGCAGGGTCGTCTGTCCCGGCTGAATTGATGCGGAAGCTGCACAAGACACTGAATTTGACAGAGTTGACCATCTGCTACGGCATGACCGAGACATCCCCCGTATCCGCGATGACCACGACCCACGACCCGATTGAGAAACGGATCAACACGGTAGGCCGCCTTCTCCCACACGTGGAAGCCAAAGTAGTAGACCCATTCGACCACGATCGAATCCTCAATGTGGGAGAGCGTGGCGAACTTGCTGTCCATGGGTATCTGGTCATGAAGGAGTACTGGGGCCAGCCCGAAAAGACTGCCGAAGCGATGAAAGCCGATGCAGAAGGCAAAGTCTGGATGCACACGGGTGACGAAGCATTGATCGATGAAGATGGCTATGTGAGCATCACGGGCCGCATCAAAGATTTGATCATTCGGGGTGGCGAGAATATCCACCCTCTGGAGATTGAGAATTGTCTGTTCGCCCACGACAAGATCGCCGAGGTGAGTGTGGTGGGTTTGCCTGATGAGCGGTATGGAGAGGTTGTGGCGGCGTTCGTGGTCAAGAAACATCACTTACCACCGGGCGAGAAGGATATTACTCCCGAGGAGGTGAGGAGTTGGGTGAAGGACCGGATGAGCCATCACTTGGTGCCAAAGTATGTGTTCTTTGTGCAGGACTATCCTAAGACGGCGAGTGGGAAGATTCGTAAGTGCCTACCAGCTTCCGTGATTAGGTTCTTTGGCTGACTATTGTGCTCTTGCAGAGAAGTTCAAGCTCAGAGAATTGGGTCTGGAACTCCTAAAGCAATCTGAGAAGAAGAGCGAAAATCCTGGCTGAGTGTTGTGGTGGCCAGCAAGTGTCTAGAAGGTCCTGAATATCTCTTGAGCATTGTAACCCTGATCTTGGACCGTAAATAGCATATCGAGGAGCATAGCAGGCATCAATCATCATCGCGGCGTCTTGAACGACGATCTCGATCTCGATCTCGCTCCCGGGAGGACCTCCTCTCCTTGCTGTCTGTGCGCTGATGTCTGTGACGGAGCTCCCTACTCGTCTCTCGGTCCCGACTACGACGGTGACCTTCATCATTGTGTCTTCGGTGTCTATCATCGTCGCGGTGGTCCCTTTGCCGCTCTTCGCTATGCTCGGTGTCCCGCCGTCGTCTCGATCTCTCGCCGTCATCGGGATCTCGGTCTCGATGTCTGTGACGGTGCCGGCGATCTCTATCCTCCCCGCCTTCTCCGTCCTCGTCACGTCGGTGTCGGTGTTTCCTCTCACGTTTCCCATTGTCTCTTTCTTTGGCCCTCTCTACCTCCTCCCTTTTCTCCCGGATGAGATATTCCCGCATAGGGTCTTCTTCCTCGCCCTCCTGCTTGATAGCCAGCATCTCCTGCAACTCTTGCTCTTCCTTGAGTACATGGCGTCGCTTCTTCCTCCTGTGAGGACCCTCACCGATATCGTCCTCGGTATCGCTCCCTCTCTTTCCATTGGAATTCATCCTCTCTTCCGCCTCCTGCAGAGCCTCCAACCTCTCGATGCGATACGTCTCCTCATCCTCATCATCCTTCTTCTTGTATCTCGAATGGTCAACCCTCAATAACCGGCCCAACACCTCCGCTCCACCCAGATTGTCGACCGCAAGATCACAACTTCTCTGGTCCTCATATTTCAAGAACCCGAACCCTTTACTTTTGCCGGTCTCTTTGTCGCGAATCAGATTGAGGTGGGTAGGGTTCCCATACTGCGAGAATATAATGCAGACGTCGCCTTCGGTGAGGTCAAGATGTAGGCCGCCAATGTAGACCCAGGCGGTGTCGCGGTAATCGGCGTGCCAGGAAGCAGAGGGAGGTGTTGCGTTTTCGAGTTCGCGTTTGTTTAGGAGCTGGGTTTGTCGGATCGCGTTCATGGTGACTGCCACTTGAAGAATTGAAGAAGGTTCTACACGCAGGTGCCAGAAGCCAGCACGTCCATCGTCCAAGGTGTTACAAGAGCCGTTAAGACGCAAATTCTGGCGTCGACGCCTGCGGAGAAATATCTTAAGCGGCCTATGACGCTTAAAACTAAGCTTAAATTTATACTTAGGGGGATTTTCCACGGTGCGCCATATGCGGAGAAGACGCGATCTGCGAACCCCAAAAGTTCATCTTCAGTTCATCCACGCGTCCACCATTTTAATTATGTGTACAGTATCGCATTGGGCACTGAGCTTCCAGCAGCTAGCGTTCTCCTGCACCTAATCGCCGCCGCGCAAGAATAGATCCTTTGTTGATAATGCTGACAGCGTCTCAACCAACATCCGCCTTCCCTCGCCTATCCCCATCAACCACACCTGCTCCCTCTTCCCTCCGCCGCCCCGGCAGCAAAGATGGCGACAAGCAGGCAATATGGGTTCCGATGCTCAACAGAGCCTCCAAAGGGAAGGATCTGTCCGAAAAACAACTCATCGTCCTAGGTGGCACGCCCGACCAACAGCGCGAATTCCTCGACCATTTAAACCCTCCGAACCAGCGGCCTCGGTATGCCAACAACGACAGAAGGCGGCAGCCACGCACGGTACCGACGTCAAATCGCTACGCACTGGGGTACACATACCACGATGTGCTGGACGCTGATCAGGAGGACGTCTTGGCCCGGCTGAACGTGTACATGCTTGCGCATCCATCCGCGAGCTTTGCACCACTACTCAAGCCACTTTTGACGCAGAAGACGGTCAAACACACCTTGATCACCATCCTCCTCGACTGGTCAGATCCCTTGAAATGGGCCAGGCAACTACGACAGTGGATTCGCTTACTCCGGGCCGTGATCCTAACGCTCGACGAGCAGACGAAGATGGAAATGGAAGAAGTCATAACGGCGTGGAAGGAGAAAAGAGTCGGTCCCGACGCACCTTCTGCACAGCTGGGCGGCGGGAACAAGGATTCCGTGGAGCAGAAGTCGATCGTACCGCCTGGACCGGGCGAATGGGATGAGGGGCTCGGGATCCCACTGTCCGTGGTGTGTATACAAGCCGAGAAGATCCAGAACCTGGAACGCGACTACGGCTGGGGCGAGGATCAGTTTGACTTTCTGATGCAGTGGCTCCGCTGCGTATTACTCAAGCACGGCTCGTCGTTGGTGTACACGGCGACTTTCGACTCGAACAACGTCCGGACGTTGATCCATTCGAGCTTGAGCATCCACTCGCTCTTGAAACGGGAAGTCGCAAAACACAACATCGTCGACCGGGACAAGATCCTCGTTCCTCCAAACTGGGATTCATGGGGCAAGATCCGCATCTTGAAGGAAGGATTCGACCCCGAGGCCGTGGCGAACGCATGGTCCGTCGAGATCCAGTCACCACCTGACGACAAATTGGATCTCTCATCGAGACCGACGGGCGGCTCCGAGCAAGATAACGCCACGCCGAACGGCGAGGACGCAGATTCAGCAGTACATCTCTTCGAGTCGACCCTCCGGCATCCCAATTCTGCGTCCCAGACCTTCCAACCGCGCTCCCAGGACGAAACGGTTTCGGTGCCCTCCGTCCAGGAGTTCCTCCAAGCCCAATATGACGTCCTCGAGAAACTCAAGGCCGAGGATGAGAAGGCAGACCGCAAGTCTCGCAAGGGAGCTCCTGCACCCACGGGGTCTGGCGTGGCAGGAAGTGTTGACGGCGGCAGCGAGGACGTCGGTCCCAAAGGCGTGAGCAATCCGAGGATGGCGGAACATATCGGCCCCTATCAGATTAATGTGA
The DNA here is from genome assembly GCA_016110215.1 of Capronia americana. Taxonomy (NCBI): domain Eukaryota; kingdom Fungi; phylum Ascomycota; class Eurotiomycetes; order Chaetothyriales; family Herpotrichiellaceae; genus Capronia; species Capronia americana. The sequence goes on from JADWQD010000010.1 coordinate 245,345, forward strand.
ATGGGATTGACTTTGACGCCGAGGAGGCGACGAGACGGTTGAGAGAACGGGAAAGTGAACGGCAGAACGCAAAGAACCCGCCTTCTACTTCCGGCCTAGCGGGGACGAGTACGCCCATGAGGAGAATGGGGAGTGATCACGGCGCGGGTGGTAGCGAAGGCACACAGACCCCGACAGCCAACGCGGCGGGGAAGCAGAGTAACGAAGCGATGTCGCAGTTCTTTGCCAATCTGATAAACAAGAAGGATAAGAGGGCGGCTGGGGGTGCGAATGCCAGTGCGAGCGCGAGTCCCACGCGTGCACCGCATGGAGGATCCGGTTCGCTCGTCAGGGGCACTAGTTCACGGGATATCGGTGGAGAGGGGAGGAGGGAGAGCTGAGGAGGTGTTAAGGAGGTGCCGTGAGAGAAGGGTGCGAGGATTGGTTTTGAGTCGAGCGTTCGAGCATCAAGACCGAGAGGCAGAGTGAGTGTGTCCTGCTCGAGTTGGATACAGATTGTATGGCAGCGAAGTGCCTTCATCCAATACGGACAGTCAAGCAAGAAACAAAACATCAGTTCCGTTCGTCTGTCTATAGCCATCCATTCTTCTCGCCCAGGGATTGTTGTCAATGGCCTTGAAGCATGCATCTGCAGCCCTTAACCCGTACCGACCTCTTGTGTAGGAGTTGACCAAATCTCCTCGCTGACCGTACGTGGTGAACTTGCTGGGAATACGGGATGGACTCCTACTGTGAGGCCTGTGGCAGCCACGATCCACACTGGCAGTATTTATTCGACAGTTCAGACCTTCGTCACTCTTGTCCTCTTACACAGCATTACACCTCAGTATACGATACGTCAACACTACCTTTCTTCGACTTTGCAGCTCCTCCAGTGAGGGACATTGCCTTGGAATAGTTTAGCCTCGACAAACAACACACAGCCTCGCTAACTACGCTTGGCATAGTGTTGCGTTGATGCCTTTGAATGCCACCCCTCTTCCTGTAGAAGTTATTCTCATACATGTATTGCTAGGAACCCTCTGTCTAACGGGCACGTCTCAAAGACCGATCACTACATCTTCTCGTCCTGTCCACTGCCTTAAAAACGCCTGCTACCTGGCGAAGACCTGCATTGGCTGCCGCTGACAAGATCCTAGGCCAATTCCGTTGACCTTGGAAGTGCATGTCACCTCGACCCGTCGTCCACGAAGATCAAGGCAGCTAGACGGGAAGAACCAACCCACATCAGCCTGTTGGCTATATCCTTTCCTATCCCTCCTCGCGAGTGGTGACACGTCCAAAACTCCTCAATATTGGTACTCCCGGGAAACATGGCTGGAAATGCCGAAGCCATGTCATATCATCCACTCTCGGTATCTGTGGCACAGTCGAAGGCCTATATTGCCAATGACGGGCAGTGGCCGCAGTACTCAGGCTTTCAAGTTTTGCGGTCCGACCGCAGAGAGATCCGGCTCCTTCAACTAGAGACCATGTCAGAAGCACGTCCTATGAGGTACAAGATGGTTCATGCATCACTTCAGGAAGCGCCCGAATACTTTGCCGTGTCATACTGCTGGGGTGCGCCTGTACCAGTTGGCGCTCTCAAGGAGATATTCGTGAATGGGTTGTCTGTTCGAATCAGACCGACATTGTACTCATTCCTAGAGACCCTGACGATTCGCTACCCGGGAATGAGCCTATGGACTGATGCTATCTGTATCAACCAGAGCGATGATACCGAACGCAATCATCAAATTTCCATCATGGGTGAGATCTTCGGAGCGGCACAGGAGGTACTTGTCTGGCTAGGTGCAGGTGACGATGATTTTAGTTATGCTATGGATCATATTGGAAACTCCCAACCGCAGACCGCCTACAACCCTCTGGTATTCTCCGATTGTGCCGAAAAGCTCTTAAGAGCTACTTATTGGACGCGACGATGGGTTATCCAAGAATTTGCCCTGGCCAAGAAAATCAAGGTTGTCTGCGGATCATATTTGACCGGATGGGAGAATATCACGGACAAGATCAACGACGAAGTCCTGAGGAATGACCCTTCGCTCCAACAGAAGCTGAAACTCTTTAAGGGTTTGAGGTCTCCTGAACTACGAACAATGACACTGCTTGATCTGATGGGCCTGTTCCAGAATGCACGTTGCACCGAGCCACTTGACAGGGCATTCGCGCTGCGTGGCGTTGCAACAGACGGAGAACGGCTATCCCCACATTACGGCGACTCTGTTGGCGACCTCTTCTTTCGAGTGCTCTCTATGTTGCCTACTGAGGGAGTTCAGCCTGCGATGTTTGGATATCGGTGGCAACACCAAGCGGCGATTCGGTTACCCGAGTACTTGCAAATCACGAGAGATGACCTACTCAGTTCATTAACCAGCGCTTCGACAGATCGGCTTTTTGCCGTGTTTGAATACGTAGGTTCAGTCACCAAGGTCTCCACTGCCCGTCAGAGTACACCAGAACATCATCTAGCGGACAAGTCTACTTCTTTTCCTTTAGAAGTTCAGTTTGGTGGGGACCCACCGCCAGTCCTTCGCGGCACTTCAGGCCTCCGACCAGGGGATTTGATCTACAGCTTACCGTCAACTGCGCGCACGTCAAGAGGCTTTTATATGGCCTTTAGACCTTCCGCGGTAGACCAGGCAGTCACCGGCATTATCATTGAATGGCCAAAGAATGGGAGATCCAGCGGGGTAAAGGCCAAAGAAGACCAGGCATATTCCACCGGTCGGCCGAACGAGGGACTGGGCAACAAGAGAATCGATTTCATCAAGCATGCGGTCCTTGGCGGAGTGTCCAAGTGTGCTCGTAACAGTCCAGCTTTGTCAACACAACCTCGAGTTCTCTGTCACATCGATAGAGTCACACTCATGTTGCTATGGCTGCTTGATGTTCAAGAACTTGACCACCTTTGGGAAATCCGTGAGAAGATTCAGAACTGGTCAGTTCGGACGGGTCCCCGCTGCAGCTGCTCTAGAGACGAGGAACCACGCCAGCACGGCCCCAAGACAGGCGAACACCAAAACAGCACGGCCGAGATACAACTTTCCCCAGAGTCTCATCTCTACAAGGCTTGGGTTAAAGAAGTTACACTGCCTTGGATTGATCAGATTCGACCTGCGCGGGAAGACCCAGTCCACGACGGAGATTGTGGCCTGCAATCTGGCGAAGAACGCCAATTCATTTATGACGCAACAACTGCTCTATCACAGGCTGCTGAGGCTGGATTTGCGAATTTCGTCAAGTATTTGGTCTCATGCGGCAATTGCACGGTCGACAGGCCCGATGACATGGAGCGAACTCCGCTTTGGTGGGCAGCTTCCAACGGCCATGAGGACGTGGTGAGAATCCTTATCGATGCCGGTGCGAATGTTGATTGCAAGGACCGGTCGTCCGGAGATACTGCACTGATCACGGCATCCCGTTTGGGTCAGGAAATCGTGGTGAAGGTTCTCATTAAGGCCGGTGCATATAAGAACGAGCAAAACAAGGACAGGGAGACTGCACTAATGATAGCGGTACGTTCTAACAGTATTGAGATGGTGAGGATTCTTATCGAGGCCGGTGCATATAAGAACGAGCAAAACAAGGACGGGGAGACTGCGCTGATGATAGCGGCACGTTCTAACAATATTGAAACAGTGAGGATTCTCATTAAGGCCGGTGCATATAAGAACGAGCAAAATAAGAAGGGGGAGACTGCGCTGATGATAGCGGTACATTCTAACAATATTGAGATGGTGAGGATTCTTATCGAGGCCGGTGTATATAAGAACGAGAAAAATAAGAAGGGGGAGACTGCGCTGATGATAGCGGTACATTCTAACAATATTGAGATGGTAAGGATTCTCATTAAGGCCGGTGCATACAAGGACGAGAAAAATAAGAAGGGGGAGACTGCGCTGATGATAGCGGTACATTCTAACAATATTGAGATGGTGAGGATTCTCATTGAGGACGGTGCATACAAGGACCATTAAAACAACGACGGGGACAGTGCGCTGATGATAGCGGCACGTTTATCAGGAAACAAGGAGCTTAGCGTAGCTTAGAAATAGGTAGATATCTCTATGAGCGATACGTCTAATAAGGATAGGTAGAGCGCGTTTGAATTTCTAGCGTTGACTCACAGAAGAGAGCGTCTCTGGCCTCTGACATCTTGCGGCAATCCCATGTTAAAAAAGATGGTCATAACCCTCAATTTTTTTTCAAAATCAGGTTTAGATCAGACGACCCGGGTCGCCCCAGGGAGAGCGAGATCCTAGTACCCAAGTCGATCTTCCCTCCCCCCCTCCTCTTCCCCGGCTGGTCGATTCCCGGCGGTAGTCTCATGCGAAAAGTTCGATTCGATTAGTCCACACAACCCCCCTCGGCCGTCCAGCCCGCGATCTCCACCTGTCCCAGGACCTCCTGCGCGGGGACCTCGTCGATGAGTGCCTCCCTCAGCCTTTGCACCTCGTCGGCCGTGAAGCCGCACCGCTCCGTCAGATAGGCGTGGACGCCGCCGAACTCGCCCTCCAGAACGGTGCGGAGGAAGGCGCGCATATTGCCGGCCCGGCTGCCGCAGATGCGGGCGGCCTCGTCGCGCGAGATGGCCGGCCGCGGGGAGGAGGCGGCGTTGCCGTGCTGTTCCTCACCATTGGAAGAATTGCCGTGCTGGGGGTGGGGCTTCCCGCCACCGCCGCCCAGGCCGGTCTGGCTGATGCGCTCGATGAATTCCTTGCGCCAGCCGCCCAGGCCGGGCTCGGTGAGGGCGTACTCCCAGCAGATGGTCTCCTCGTCGACGCCGACGAGCTTCATGACCAGCGCGCCGAAGACGCCCGTCCGGTCCTTGCCCGCCGTGCAGTGGAAGACCAGCGGGTCGCGCGGCCGCCGCAGGAGGTGGCGGAACATGACCCGGTAGGCCCCGGCCCCGTGCGTGGCAATGTCGTGGTACGCGCGCACGAAGCCCTCGCTGAAGGGGAAGTCGTGGCCCGACTTCAACTCCTGCTCGGCCGTGTACCATTGCAGCTTGCGCGCCAGGGCCACGGGGCCGTAGTCCTCGCTTTGGTACACGGGGACGAAATGCCGCGTCAGCCCGGGTAGGGAGTCGATGCAGCCCGTGTGCGGGTCCGCGAGCGGGTAGACCGTCTTGCCGCTCGAGGCCACCGTTGCCGCGAGCCGCGCGATTTCGGGCGCGGAACGCAGGTCGTACATGTCGTGCACGTCCAGTGTCGTCGTGAGGTACGTCAGGCCCTTGGGGGTGAGGTGCGTGGGGTGCGCGCAGCGGTAGAGCAGACCTTTCCTCAGCACGTATGTTTTACCGTCCGCGGCGCTGGACCCATCGCTCGGGGCCGAGCATTGATAGCCGCCCAGGTCCCTGAAGTTAGGGACGCCCTCGACGTGCAAGAACGGCGGGGTGGGCAGGTGGTCCGGGAACGCGATGCTGAAATCCTTAGGCTCGGGAGTTGTGTCCCGCTCAGCCCGGGCCTGGTTCTCGAGGGATTCGACCTCTCGTTCCGTGAGAGGCATGCCGTTGGCGGCAGAGAGGCCCGAGTCCGGTGGGGGCGTGGTGTCCATGTAGGGCTGGTATGGGTGTTCCGGCTGTGCGGCGTGGTTGTCGGCGGGATCAACAGTGGCAAGATGGCTGGCGGCCTCTGCCATCGGATGACGAGAGTATGTATATAGGTAGACGTCGGAGATGGCTGGTCTCAATGTCGGCTGTTCCGTCGGATGTGGATTCAAGCCAGCTGTTTTCTGGTTCCGAGATGCAAGCAGCGTTCAGGTCAAGGTGGCTTCTGATAATAGTCTACCGTATCGACACTCTTTTGGCCCAGCGGAAGGCAAGCAAGGCAAGCAAGGCGGCTCTCGTGTAGTTTCCAACCACCAGACTGCCAGCAGTGATCTAATTGAGGTGTGCTCTTCAATACAGAAAAAGGTTGTTCGTCAAACAAGGTATAGAGTCTTGTTATGGTTCGGAGCTTTTCACCAAACGGAATATAGAGTCTTGTTGTGTGTGAGAGCTTTCCACCAAATAAGATACGGGAGTCTTATTTTGTTCAAGAGAGCGTTACTCACTCACTCCCTCATTCACTCACTCACGTAACTGTACGTGAACGGCAACGATCTCGGGGGAATATCGAAGGAGATGAAACCATAGCGGGCCTGGCTATATGATGGGGATACGAGGACAACCCAGACCTCGGCCTATCCGTCGGCCGCTATCGCTCACCACTTACGTGCTTGTACGTCGTATTGCCTTTTCGCAATGGGCGACGTGGCATGTGTCGTTGTCAGTGGCTGTTGGGGCTTCGGCAATTCTCCCGAATGGAATTACGAAATACGAGCCGCGGGCACGTGCGATGACACCATCTTTCGGCATGGAACAACTAGTTATTCCGGTCTCTGCTTGATCCCAATCATCCGCCCACGTCCTTTTGTCTTAGGATCCATGCAAGTCTCCCCTTCCGGTCGCCGGGATGTGCCTCGTTGTTCCACGTGGAAATGCTCGGCAGACATGTCCATGACGAACACGGATCGTGTCTGCGCTGGCAGAGGCGGTCAGTAGGAATTTCACGCACACCGATTGACTTTGATATCAACATACAGCATCTCACTGAGGCTATATACGCAAATCAACCCAGCACACAGGCCGTGGCATCTCAACGTCCCTTCTTTGCGTAGCCGTGGCCCCGGCAAGTGCTTGTATATGTCCTGTTGCGGCCGTTATGGCATTTGTGAATGCAGTCTACCACCCATTTTGAACGTCACCAACGCAGAGAAACCCATAATTTTTAGACGCCTGATTGCTGCAAAGCCGAACCCCAACTCGGACGGAACTGACGGACCCTTTACTCCTGCGCTTCCGAGCACTTCGTAACGCAAGCAAGAGTTGATGACACTTTCAGAGAATGCAGGGAAGGAACACGGCCCCTCTCGTGGAGGGACTCGTCAACGACTCTGACAACTAGAGCAAGCCAAGTCAAATACCCCATCAGTCATACCGCGACGTCCCATCACCCATGCTGAAACGATGTTGAGGTAACCGCTTGATCGGTGGAGGCATATGGTCATGCTTGGGCTGAACCTTCATTCTTGCTGCCACCATGTGGCATCCAGTCTTGGCCACATCAATAGCCTCGACGGTGGCGTCGGCTTCTTCTCGCGAGCAGCACTCGATCACTCTTACCCAGCGGTCGTTCAGTGCATCATTGATGGTACATCGCCTCTCGGGGTCAGGATGCAACATCTTCAGAATGCACCTCCGGATCGAGTCGGATGACAGAGCACTGAAAATTGGCCCACATTGAGGATGGCAATTCTCATCAATCGAGGCATCTCCATAGCGGTCCAAGAACGCCTTCCACCCCTCCAGAAAGCGAGCGTAGTTCACCTCTTCCTTGCTCGCACTTTGCCACGGATTCCCACCGTGAGTCATGGTGATGAAGAGAATGCCACACCCCCAGACATCAAGCTTGGTAGGATCGTACTCTCTGTCCCCCGACAACACCTCGGGCGAGATGTACGGTCTCGAACCACAGATCCCAGGAGCGGATTTTCGCGGGTCTCGCATGGCTTGTCCACAACGCCCTCGCGAGCTTGCAACCCCGGGATGGTCGCCACGAAAGACTTCCGAGACGCCGAAATCGGTAATCTTGATATAACCGTCGTCGGTCATCAATAGATTCTCCAACTTGATGTCTCGATGCGCGATACCGTGGACGTGCAAGTAGTCGACCCCACGAAGGACTTGCTTGAAGAAACAATTCCGGTCAGCGGCCTTCAAGTATTTTCGTTCCAACAGGCTGAAAAGCTCCCCTTGCTGGCAGTACTCCATCACATGGTTCCACCTGCCGTTGCTGGTACACAGCCGCACGGTCTGGACGATGTTGGGATGGTTGAGGGATCTTGCAATAGTATATTCCGACTTCACCTTACGGATATACTCCTCCTCTGTCTCTCGGGGGGACTTCTTGCGGAATTCCTTGACCGCGTACAGCGCCGTTCCTTCCGCTTTCTTGACACCCCTTCTCTGCATGATTTTGACCGTCGAACTAGCGCCTTTACCAATCTCTTTCCGGCGACCGATCTTCGAAGCTGACACAAACTCCTCCTCCAGTGAGCAGACGTTCACAACGAAATCGTCTCGAGGGTCCACACTCAGGCGTCTACTTTTCACACCGGCCCCTTCTTGGGCGGGAGAGGAGAAGGGAGACGACCTAACTGGTTGGTCGGAGCTGCTGCCATAGCTGGTACTCCGGCGGGCGTGGCCTGTCGCCGGACTTGATTGTTTGGGTTCCTTGTGAGATCGTATCTTGGCTAAGAGGCTGAACCCACTCGAAGTGCGTGTTGGCAAAGGTGGCGGCTCACTGGCCATCACCGACATGGTCTACAGGTGAGACCAACGAAAGCGGGAATGGCGAGAAAGCACGATCGAATGAACAGAATGCAGCCCGAGAAGGCGCCAGTGTGAATAGCCCTGGAGGTCTGAAGGTGTGAAGACAGATTGACAGAGGTAGGCGCTCCAACCTGAGGGGACCCGAGAAGGTTGATTCTTGAGTTGGAGTTCAGGAGAGAGCCGGATGTCGTCCGAGGTTGAAGATTTGTTGTGTTGAGTTTAGGTCCTCGTGGTGGGGCTTCCCGAACGCGAGGGACTCTGATATGCGTGATGCGCTCGAGGCGTGATCTCTGGCCTCGAGCACTCAAGTGGATATGCCACCGACGCACTATGAACGAATCGCGCAGCAAATGGAGTCTGCCGCAGGGCCCCGAGATACGGACGACGTGCTGGGACAAATGGCGAATGACCGTAGGGTGAGAACCGACACAGGGTAAAATGTTGCGTCTTCCAGGAAGCGGGTCTAGATTTTATTAAGGTTCTTGAAGATAAGCTTGTGCTCGTTGGGTGCCACGGGTCAACGCTCAATTCCCAATGACACCTGACCGACAGGACGTTATTCTTCTGGTGCGTTCAGAACGTCCCGGTCCTCGTGGCTATCACTCGGGGTGTCAGTGGTCGGAGTTGAGGACCCAGCGCGGCTCTTTCCTTTCCGCGTCTGACTTGTTCTGGTTGCTCGACGGGTTTGATGCTGGTGCTCGAACGAGTCGGGGCATCATACGGCGCGCTCGCCTTGTGTCGATCTCGGCTGTGAGGACGATATCGTGCCGGGCTGGAGCGATGATGTACCGCGAAATCCGAGCAGCCGAAATAGGAGGAGAACGAAGGTTGGAGTGGATGGAGTCTTGATGACGAGTTGGAGTAGTCTTCCTAGTAACACTCTCCTACGAAGCAAGGAAAATCGCCGTGAAGGTGAAGTACGACTATACTAGGATCAGTACTGGAGGATTGAGGAGGGATTTAAGCTACAGAGAGAAATGCTGGACAATAGAATGAGGCTCGCCATGATGGTCGTTAGAGTTGACAAGCATCGAGGCTTCTCACCTTTGCGTTCGAACGCTGGCTCGAATGGCACGGAGCTGTAAATGCAGGATCTGCAGGTGCAACTGAGAAGCGTGGGGGATGATGCCAGCCTGACAATCGCGTGCCGGATTTGCGGTGCTGCCAGAATGGCGTTGTAGATCACGAGGACTCGGCTATCGAGCTTATATCACGATTGTTCGACTTTGTTGTTAATGTCCTCATAGTAAGATTGCTGATAGAGTTGGAAGTCAAGGACGCCCTCAGCCATTGTGAAGCAGCTATATCAAAGATTCCTTCCTCAAAGTGTTGAGGTCGTCCTCTCGTGTCCGCCCACGGTCCCTTGCTGCTTCCATCCTCAGCTCGCTTCGGGGCAAGGCTACTGCAGCCCTCCAACTTGTGCATTGCAGTATGCACTCCACGCTGATGGAATCCGAAAGGTGTTGTCCTCTTTGGTGTTGCCGCAAGAGGTCACCCCGCGCACTAGGCTGGGAAGGTGCGAGCCACAATCATCCCCCCTCACTTTGTACGCAATGCCACCTTTTATGGCCTCAGTCCACCACCGGACAGCTGCCTCTTTATGGAGGTCGACCTCGAGTCATAGGCGTCTGAGTGCCCGTGAGAGCATGGTCTGCCACCTATCTGGCGTTGCGCCGTAACCTGACTCAGCGCTCATTTTGTCTCGTTATCTCGTACTTCCCAGGAGAATTGTCACGCCTTCCTTCATTCTGTGTCTAACGTCCTTTGGGTGAAGGACCGAGTGAGGTCTGGGTAGAAAGTGCGCGATTTAATTCCCAGTGTATTCCCTGGCAGTGGTCAGACTGGAGGGACCGGTGTGAAGGGTGATGTCGTTGTGCAGCTCCCGGGTGAGACAGCAGTCCTTGAATATCGAATCAAGCCTTTCTGTCGTGCGACGGGCATGCTGGAAGCTTTTTGCGGAGGAGGGGGTGTCGCGCTTCTAGAATGCAGTGACACCCCCGCGACCAAACAGCCTAACTAACTATCCATGTCATCGAGGTGCAACTTGTTGGACTGCATGCACTCCACGCTGTTGGCACCGAAGGCCATTCTTGTTGGTGCCCCTTGGGCCCAATAGGCGTCTCCCTCCGGGCTTCCGTCCAGCGCTGTGTCACCGCATCACGTCCGAATCGGGAGGCGGCACATGGTCAGGCGCGCCCGTCAGGTACCGGCGAATGAGATTTTGGTTCACCATGAGGCTGCGGCAGGAAAGGTTCGGGCCTCTGGGGGACGGCCATGCCAACAAAGTCAAGCAACCTGCACGCATGTACGTGTTCACCATTGAAGATTGCAGCATGCACGCCCGAGCGGAACAGAAAAAGGAAAGAGGGCATCTCATCATTTGCCTTTCGCATTCACCGCTAATTAGAAGAATGTACTCTGCTGCACAAGTATCCATCATTGACAAGCGATCGAGCCACTGACTTGCTGGCAGAGCCTGACCGCTTTGTCTCTCCGCGAAAGCTTCGAAGCCCGTGGGGGCCAGCCTCACCTCCACTGCTCTTCTGATCAAGCCTCACTCTGCGTTCGACCCATGCCTGCATGAGACCGCCTTGTTGACACGTCTTCCGTCTTCCCCGGCTGCATCTGGGTGTCTTGCTCTCGCGCCTCTTACTCGCCATGGCCGTTGAGGTCTTCGCCCATTCCACCTGATTGCTCACGCTGCATACGGGCTTCGATCTCTCGGAGTTGGCTCTCGCGTGCCAGGAGCTCTTGTCGCTTCTCGTTGATCTCGCGTTGTACCCTGCGGATCCTCATTAGCCTGTGCTCATATCGACGGAACGATGACAATAAGGGCTTCAAAGATGGTCGTCGTTCAGAGGATGGGATACTCACTTCACTTCAATCTCCCTCAATTTCTCCTCTTCACGTCGCAGCTGTTCTTCCTTGAGGCGAACTGACTGGTTGGCGAGGTCTTCAGGGTTGATGGACGAGTCTTGGGCCCTGTGGCACAAAGCGTTAGTCAAGTGGCACAAGAAGCAATGGGTTGTGGGGCACATACGAGACACCTCCTTCCACGCTCTTGCTGAGTTTCTCCGTTCGGTAGTTTTCGTAGAGGAAGTCGTGAGTGATTTCTTTGAGGTCGGCAAGATGGGAGTGCAGGAGAGCGCTACGAATAGCCAGGAAATCCGAGTGACGGGGGTTGTCGACTTCAACAATACCCCACGGATATTGTCGTGCACGAACCCGGCGCCCGCCACTCTCGATAATGTCCTCTGAGCCTACAATGGCGAAAGGCATCAAACCACGTAGCTCTGCATTCTCCTCGACGGTATCTTCATCGTCTTCTTCGATGTCGTAGGGGAAGTTGTACACCGGGATTCGGTAGTGTTCGATGTCCTCCATGACCAACTTCTTCGACTCGGCCAGTTCGGCAGGGGTCAGCGAGTCGGCCTTGCCAATGACCGGGATGACGTTGACACGTGGGGAGAGACGCTTCATCAACTCAATGTCGAGCTCGCGCAGACCATGACCGGTTGGAGTGATAAAGTAGAGCAGTGCATGGATGCGATTGTCCCGGAACCGAGGATTTCTCTTGATACGAGATTCCTCGGCCAGGATATCGTCGTACTGTCTCTCGAGGTGGCCCACGATCTCGCCAAAGGCTGATTCGTTGTCAATCTGGTCGCCGAAGCCGGGGGTGTCGACGATGGTCAGAGACACACGGGTGCCCTCCTCGTCCAACTCGAGCTCTGTACGTGGCGGTCAGATCACAGATGTCTGCATGTGTGTAGCTCTTCCTTGCACGTACCAACAGTGACGGGCTTGATCCTCACGCCTTCCTCGAGGTGGGCATTGGCCGCGTCGTCTGCGTCTTTGGGCTGGAGGACTCGCTTTCCACAGAGGGTATTGACGAAGGTGGTTCGGCCTTGTTGCACGGTCAGCACAGGGACAGATGAGAGTGAGCTGGAGCACATACCAGTTCCACTTGCGCCGCAGACCATCAGACAGAACTGAATGCCTTTCTTGACATTCTTCTTCCGCCGCACCTTTAGTTGCGCAACACGCATGCGGTTAGTTGAATTCATGGTAGAAAGAGAGGTGACGGTAGTCGTGTTGGTCAGGGGTCAAGACGAGAGCGAGTACATACCGCATTCATAGGGGAAGACATGTTGGCGAACGACTAAGCGATCAGCTGGGCACTGGCAGAGAACACGACGCTGCAAGGTGATATCGACACGGTGAAGCGACTAAGCGAAGGTGTAGAACAGAAGGATGAAAGAGAGACGCACGGCGCTGAGGGTGAAGTGGAGGACGACGACAAGGTGGACTTTTCAAAAATTAAGGGGAAACACGACGAGATCGACACGCCAATGGGCAATTCTGGGGTCGCGCTTTCCCTGTTTAAGGCGCCGGCAGCTTCTTCAGCCTCGCCTGGGTGCGTCAACAAATCGTCCAAGGCCAAAGCCATGTCGCTGGAGTCACTGCCATCATCTTGATGCCCTTTCCTGTAGTCGTGGCATCTTCTGTCACAGGTCCTGAAGCCCAAGGCAGGTACCTACCCACTAGGTAGGTCGCTAAGTTCCATATTGACCTTGCCCTGCATCCCCGGCCTGGGGCTGTCCAGCATGTCGCATTCCAACCGTCGCTCCGGACATTCACGACGGCAGCAGTCTGTCGACTTCCCCCGCTACCCTCCCATGTCACAGTCGCAATCACAGCCGCAGCAACCAGTGTACACACCTACACCCGCACCCGCACCCGCGTCTGCACCTGCGCCTGTCCCTCCGCCTGCGCCTGTTCGTTCAGCCGCTCCTCGTCCTGCTCCAATGCCTGTCCTAGTCTCAGATTATGAATCGGACAATCAAGGCTATCAGTCAGATTATCCTACAAAGCCACCGCCTCCGGATCGGACCAACGAGGAGCTGAACCTCTCTGTCCTCAAAAGACACAACCCGCAGATAAACTCGATCCTCTCAATAGCTCCGTATGCGGTGGTGTACGAGTTTTCTCCATTGCCGCAACCCGAATGGACCAAAACAGGTATTGAGGGCTCGCTGTTCATCTGCGAGCTCACACCTGGACCATATGGCGAAGACAGGTATTCAACAATCGTGCTGAACAGGCGGGGTCTGGACAACTTTGAGGCCGAATTGAGGGAAGGTGAAAATGCCGGTGTTGAGATAACAGGCGAATACGTCATCATCAGCTTCAAAGAAGGCCATGAACAGAAAATCTATGGCGTCTACATATTCCATGATGGTCCTGGAACCTCCACTGAGAATGCCATGCAGTTGAATGGCGAGCTCATGAAATCTCTCGCCGACCATGCCGGCGCCAGCCGTCAAGCTGCCGAGGCCGCTGCTTCTGCAGCCACTGCCCAACATACAAATGGGCACATCCAACAAGCGGAGGATGCCTTACCTAGCGCTGGCCAACGGACGACTCTACAACAGCTCTTCGGTCAGCAAAGGGCAAACGATGCTGGATTCAGCGTGAGAGGGCATGAATATGACGGTCAAGTTCAACAGCCTCCGCAGTCAATATTCCCCCAGCAACAGCCTGATGTATTGCGCGACCTCTTTAGGAGAGCGGGTCTTGGGGCTAGATAGAATGCAGTCTTTTTTGCTTGCTTGCTGCTGGCTGGATGAGATAGAAATCAAGCATCATTCCACACTTCTTCCAACCACTGACCAATCCCTTTTGCCACGATCTCGCTCTGTCCCAAACACCACGCGTGCAGCAGCCCGTCTGACTCCAGGATACGGATTGTTGGACTTTCCCCTGCGAAAGGAGATTCTTTTGAGCCGTTGACTTGGACCACAGTCCCTTCGAACTCTGCCCTCCCTGCGGGTTCAGCAACATGGTGTCTTTGCACAACAGCCCCCGGAGCATGAGTCTCCATGATAGCTTCCCTAGTAATATCGGCAACCCAATGATCTTCCTTTGTAAACCAGAAGAACAGTCTCGGACTTGTATGTTTCTCCTGTTCAGCGGCAACCGCTGAAGTCTCACCATGGCTCGCTCCCCAAACTTCCTTTCCCCAGCGATTCATTCGGATCTCTTTCATCTCCCAACTTGCCATGTGCAACGCCTGCTCGACACCATTCTCACTCTTCAAGAATGCCAATGTCGCTTCGAGGCCATGGCTACCCGGTTGCATACCCGTCACGCGTGAGACGAGCGAGGCAAACCATGATGCAGGCATGAGTCGCAAGAGGATGGAGCGGACCAGGATTTGTGCCAAAAGCGGCAGGAATGGGAGGTTCGTGAGGAGTGGCGTGGCTATGAGCCCAGAAGGCGAGAGGTGTATGTCTTGGATTGTGGGCGTGAGCAGAATACAAGCCGAGGGCGACCAAAGTGACCTTGACCTTGACCTTGACCTTGACCTTGACCTTGACCTTGACCTTGACCTTGACCTTGACCTTGACCTTGACCTTGGCGCCTGTTTGACTGAAGTATTAGACCTCGTCTGAGGATCTCGTCCTGATGCACGCCGAGGAGGCATGCCGTCGCGTGGATGCCGTTCGTGCCATAACCTGACCAACTCCAGACAGATGTAAGCCCCAACACTATGACCCACCAACACCACCTCGACGGGCTCAGCATCTTGCTCCTCCTCATCATCATCACCACCCAGCATGTCGTCCCGCTCCGACTGGATTCTGTCCACCAGATCCTCAACCCTCGCGTAGCTAAGCTCGATCTGTTCGCGTAGCGTGAATAGTCTCCCCCTCGGGCCCGGGAATCTCGCGGGATAAAGTAACCCTTGCTCCTCTCGGTCGCGAAGAGGGGAATGTGAAGCTGAATTCGAGTCCGTGTCCAAGCCTGAGTCTGAGTCTGAAGCTGGTTTAGGATCTAAACCCCCACTCTTGCCTCCTCCTCCTCCTCCTCCTCCTCCTCCTCCTCCTCCTCCTCCTCCTCCTCCTCCTCCTCCTCCTCCTCCTTTCCTCATCCTCGTCCTCGGCCCTTTCCGGCCTTGCGAGTTTTGCGTATCCTTGACGTCGAACCCACCAAGACTCATCCCCACGACGACGACATCCGTGCGGCCCTTTAGCCCCAGACCTCGCACGACGAGGGATAGGAACACGTGATAATAGGCCACGAGGCCAGGGTTGCCCGTCACGAAGAATACGAGCTTGAGCTTGCGCTTAGATCTGGATCTCGACGGACGCGGCCCCCGCGTCCGCATGGTAGACACCTCGTCACCATGTCCGCCGGTTCCGCTTCCTTCATCGATATCGCCATCGCCATCGCCATCGCCATCATTGACCTTCCTTGACCTTGGCGGTGACGATCCCCGCGCGTCCGGTTCAGGGGAGCTCTCACGACAAACTGCGCTGCCTGCATGCAAGAATATGTTGGCCGATATCCGAGGTTTGAGCCGCGACGCCGCAGTCATCTTTGATTCTTGGGGACAGGCAGATGATGTAGATGATCACACATCCCACAGCACCTCGGAGCGTTGAGGACGGAGCAGAGAGAAAGCATGAAAAGGGCGTGTCAGACCTGTGATTTTTGGTGTTTACATGACGGAGCGTGCGGAGTCTGAGAAAGCCGGTTGTCAGACTTGGACAATCACTGCTCTGAGCGGCACTGGTTACGATGTCCACGAAGTCTCACTCACTCCCAGGTTCACGCGAGACACAATTGAACACATCTTAAAGAGAACAGTGAAGGGGGTCTGGGGTCTATCTCTCAATTGGCCTTGTCAGCCGGATTCCAGTTCTGTGCAGCATCCGTCCATACCAGTCCGAATACTATGCCGCTAACTGTACCGTACATTGCCCTCACTCACTGGATGACCAAGGCAGCGTACTGTAGCATGTCCATGACTGAAATCAAAATCGTTTCAGCTCCAACTGCCTATTTACATGCTTGCATGTCATTCCCTCATTTCACTCCTCATTTCACTCGTCATGCGCCATAATCCATGAAACCGCAAAGGAATGCTCAAGGGGTATCTCTTGAAAAACCATCGCAAAATCCTAGCAGGGCAAATGCAGAAAACAAAAGAAACATCGTTGTACAAATGCAGCTTCACTCATTGCTGCCGTGTCTCTCCTTGCCACTTCTCCTTTATCACCTCCCCAGAAGGGAACCGACTAAGACCGATTGTTAGGGCCGGCACTGGGCGCACCGTGATTGAGCCGACTGAAGTCGTTGTAGGAATCGTCGTATGACCCACGCATGCCCAGGCCGTTGACGTTCTGGATAGGCGGAGGTCGTTGCGGCTGTGCCAGTTTCCTCAGGTCCTCCCTGCCAAACGGTGGGTGCACAAGGCTGTACTGTGCAGATCGCGGAACACCAGCGATGGCTGAGGCGCGGAATGCGGTGTTCGCGGGACTGTATAGCAGGCTCGGCATTGTTGAAGATGGGGGACGGAACGCGGCCTGCTGTTGCTGTTGCTGCTTGCGCTCTTGGGCTAGTCGAGCCGTCTCTTTCGCTTGCCACGCGACAGGGTCGTCTCGTTGGAGACGCTCATTCTGATATTCTTCTTCGGCCGCCTTTTGCTCCTCGGCATCCAAGCGCTCATCGTCCTCCTTCTGGAACGTCTCAGTCAACACAATGCTTTTGATGAAACCAAGGTCTGGGATGATCGCATCAAGCACTTTCGGATCCTTGCCGCGACTCTCGGAGAAATCTTCTTGCAACACCTCTTTGACTGGAAACAGATATTGCATGTCCGTCTTTTTGCTGGCGTTTGGTCTTGGTGCCTTCTTGTCCACCACCCGTCCAAAAAGTTGAGTCTTGAACACGGCGGTGTTGAACAATTTGTCCTCAAAGGTACCTCCAGCTTGAAAGCGGTAGACAAAGACTGGTCTCTTCTGGTTCAGACGGTATGCCCTGCCGATGGCCTGTTGCTCCCAGATCGGGTTAAAGCTGAAATCAAATACGATAACACGATTTGCACCCTGAAGGTTCAGTCCCAGGCCTCCAGCTCGCATCGAGATCAAGAAGACCTGGTAGCGATCCATCTCGTTGAATTCTTTCACTTGTGCTTGTCGTTCCGAGACCTTTGTCTTGCCATCAATTCGGGAGAACGAGCAATTCATAGCTTTCAGCATTTCCGCAAGATAGTTGAGCGTGGGGATACTGTGACTGAATATCAAGGTCTTGTCTCCGGCTTCCATGGCCTTTTCCACAATGCGCCGGACAGCAACAGTACGATAGGACAAGGATGGATCGAAGAGAGCTGCGTGGTCGCTGACGTCGGGGAGGATCTGTAACACGGCTTCCATCGCCTGACGCATTGGGCCCGTAGTGTCGACATCGGTATCCTCCTTGATCGCCTCCGGTGTTCTGCCCTCCTCAAGGACTGGTGCTTCGTCTGAGCTTTCACTCAGCTCTTGAGCATTGTTGATTTGAATGCGCTCTCCCTTGTCCTTCTTCTGGCGCTCTTTGAGTTTTGTCACGAACCCAGCAGGATGGTGGCAAAGCCATGACAGCATTGCAATCCAATCCCAAAGCCTGGCGTTGCTGCTTCCTCCACCCATGAGAGCATGGGCTTGCACCATGTGCTGCACATAGATGTTGTACGCTTGAGTCTGCAGTTCTGTGAGGGGTATCGTGATGAAAAATTCCGTCTTCGAAGGCATATCCTTTTCAATGGCAGTGATATCAGCTCGGTTGATCTTGGGATCCAGATCTCTCTTCAGCACATGCAGTTTGCGAAGCGCGACACGCTTTTCGTTTGCAGTGCTGTCGGACCAGAGACCATCCCTGATAGGCTCCGAATATTTCGACCGGAATTGAACCATAGTACCCAAATATCCGGGAGCGATCCAGTCCACTAAGGTGTGGTACTCCTCGAGATGATTGTTGAGAGGCGACCCCGTCAAAGCGATGCGACTAATTGTCTTGAATCGCTTCGAATATTCGTTGATCTTGGACTTGGGGTTTTTGAGTGTATGTGCCTCATCCGCGATGACGATGCCCGGCACTTCCAGCAAAATCTGCTCAAGATCGAATGCAACAGCACCCTTCTTCTTGTCCTTGATGCTGTTTGTTATTGACGATCGGAAGCGCTCGTAGCCCATAAGCAATACGCCTCCTCTCTTTGACCAAATCTTGATGGCTCGGATGTTGTCTTCTGCCCTAGGTAGGTCACATTTGTGGATAGCGCCGAGAACGGTGGTTCCTTGAGGAGTCCACATAAGAAGCTCATCTTCCCAGTTGTTGAGTAAAGATGCAGGCGCAAGAATCAGCGTCTTGTTGTGGCGAAGATGCTCCGGGATGAGTTGCCTGACTTTCGGATCAGGGCTTTGACCACATAACGAGATGGTGACAAGGAGCGACACCACCTGCATCGTTTTACCAAGCCCCATGGTGTGTGCCAGAATGCAGCCTTGGTGTTTTGGGTCTTCGATGATCTCTCGCCACATGAATTGTAGTCCAGCGACTTGATGCGGTTTGATGCGTCCGGCGATATGCTCATGCAGCTCGATGAGTGGTTCGTCTGTGTTGATGATGACATGAGATTCAGCAGTGCCTTCCGGTTGCATCATTGCAAGCTTCTTAGACATGTCGTTGCGCCGCTTTTCTTGTGCTTGAATGCGCATCTTGTCATTGTACTGTTGGGACATAGCTTCTTGGC
This sequence comes from Capronia americana, assembly GCA_016110215.1. NCBI lineage: Eukaryota > Fungi > Ascomycota > Eurotiomycetes > Chaetothyriales > Herpotrichiellaceae > Capronia > Capronia americana. Next base: position 264,295 of record JADWQD010000010.1, read on the forward strand.
TCTGTTCGACTTTGCGCTTTCTCTTCTTGTGAGAAGAAGGTCGGACAGCTTCTTCCAGGTCATCCGTCGATATATAGTCCGCGATTTCTGCTTCTGTGTCATCAAGCATCTCGATATCCGATAAAGATTCTTGGTCTCTCTTTCTCTTTGTGCCTTTATTGTGTGCTTCATAATTGAAGCGAGCCCGGAGAAGCTTTCCCAGAGTCTCATAGAAAGGACGGATGGCCGCATCTTTGTCTTCATAGGCCTGATGTCTATGGATCTGGGACACAGGTTTGTCCAGAGTATTTTCGCCGGTGCAATGCGTGATATAGAGCAAGACCAACACCTCAGCACTGAATTGATGCTTTTGTTGGATCCCCGTGACGAAGAAATCTTTCAAATGGATAAGTGCCAGTCCTTCGACGATGCATTTCTCCCTGCTCTCCTCGGTCGACAAAGTGCTCATGAATGAAGCTAAATCGGTAGCGAACTCCAGTTCAAGGCTGTAGACACTCTTTGCAAGCGCTCGCCGAGTGTCCGCAGGCTCTATATCGGACCAATCCGTAGCCCTAATCCCTCCGACATCATCCCACTTTGGCAGATTCGTATCATCCTCTGAGGAGGGATGGCGAGGACCAGAGTCCGCTGTTGCTGTTTCAGAGACATGACTGAGTGCCTTTTTGCCTTTCTGTATTCCAACCGGATTAAGCTTCGGCGTGTGGACGCTGAAATCACTAGAAGGCGCACTGGAAGTTTTCTCAGGGCCGGGATGCGGGCTATCAATGGTCAAATCGATAGGAGCAGCGGTAGAGCGTCCATGATTCCGATACCTGGACTTGGGAAGACGTGGTGTGCGGTCCAGGTCGGAATTATCTGAAGATCCGGGTTCCTTGGCCAGAGAAGGCTTTGGTATGATGAGAGGGACTTTACGTCTAAAAATTGGCGTTTGAGGAGCCGTCTCAGCTTTAACGTGCACTGTCCTCCGTCGGCTTGGCGTGATTATATCGTCCTCGTCAGTCTCAATGTCCGCATCCTCTGCATTGACATCAGGCATTAGGGTGTCCTCAGGGGGAGAATCTTGTGTGCCTGGAAGAGGCTCTTTGTTGGCGATAGTAGGTGCCGGTACTCTCTTAGCTGGTGTATTGCTCTGTTTCCAATTTTCCGGGTTCCATTCCTCTGCCTCCGGATCATGGTGAATGGATCCGAAGTCGGAAGAATTATCGTCGACAGCGTTGTCGTCGATGAAACTATGCCCATCGTCCTCCGAGACAGCTTCTGGCTCTGACTCTATGATTTCTTCTCCCTCCTCGAGGTCGTGTTGCTTCGGCAGGTGTACCTTTGCCAGAGCTTCCTTGCTGGGTTTCTCCGGGGGGGTATTCTGCAGCATGACCTGGGAGTAGTAGCTGTATTCCTCGTGCTGATGGACAGTCACCTCAAGGACCTGACACTGTTTCTTGACTTCGGCCGAATTGCGCCAGGTGTTGCTGGCCACCTCGCGCCTAAGCTTGATCATTCTCTGCAGGCAATGATCCTTAGACTTCCTGAAGTACTGAATCTTGGGCTGCCGGTGCTTTATGCGGGCTGCTTCTGTCCAGTGGCGGTAGGCTCTCCGTTGAACTGCGGTCATTTTCGTCTCCCTCCACTCATGCTTGAAGGCTTCAATTGCCTCATCAATTGCAGTTTCCACTTGTGCATGGGTCAGGTTGACGGGTCGATTGCGAACTTCCACTTCCTCCGCCTTCTCCTCCTCCATCTCTCTCCAAGTATCTTCATCGTAATCACCTTCATCTCCAGAATCTCCATACAGCGGAAGTGCCTCATCCGAGTCCTGTGGGGGATACTTGGCGAGAAGATAGTCCAGGTCAGACATATCCACTCCTCCATGGGTTTTCCTAGTCCCATCACCTTCGCTGCTGGCATTTTGTGCCTCATGGGCGGTGACCGGGACAGGTCGTTGGGACTGGACCTTGCTCAATTGCAAAGCCTTCAACTCCGGGTATTCTGCTACGCTGCGGACCTTTGGTAGCTGCCTGCCGGGCAAGACTAACGTGAAGTACTGTTTCGAGGAGGGACCCTGCACCAGTGATTCGTCGTACGGCATTATGACACGCAGTCCACTGCTAGGTAGTACCTCTGTTCCACGGCGGAGGAACGACTTCATAAGGCGAGCGACTGCACGTCGGTGGCCACTCGGAACCCGGACCGAGATATCCAATTGCTGGATGTCATCAACGGGGACGCGGTAGGTATCGTCACTCTCGATGGTCGTCGGTACTTTGCAGTAGAATACATCCTGGATAGGGACCGCGTCTCGGGCAAGGTAGCTTTCATCGCTTAATGCCAGAGGAGTCGTTTCGGATAGATGGCTAATGAAAGTCGGTGCGATCCTCCTCTTGCCGTTTGAATTTGAATTTTGTTCCTCAACGCGTAGTGGGGCGAAAGGTTCCGTTTCGTACTTTGTTTTGGAGGCGGCTTGTTCAGGGCGAGATTCTGCAGCAGAACTCGGTTCTGGCTTCGACGGATGTGTGGTGGAGAGATCTGCACTTAAGTTGGTTTTGTCTGTAAGTCCAAGTGCTGTGGGCTCCGAGCCAGAAGGTCGTGGTGGATCTGGAGGTGGTGGAGCTCGCTGTCGTCCGAAACCACTGGCAAGCGACGGTGAACGAGTATGGAGGGTCTCAATGGAGGGGTGGATGCCGATACCGTAGGATGCGGGTGACTGAGGAACCGCCGAGAACCGTGGATGCGTGATCTGAGGAGACGGAAAAGTGGTGGACTGCATCCTGGCAATATTGTCTACCTGGAACAACATCTGCTGATAGCTTCTGGACTTGGCCCGGAAGAAGTTGATAGCCTTCATGATGATATTCCGAATGCCGTATGACACGATCCCGAGATCTTCCTTTAAGGCTCGCATCTCCAGGGTCAGGAGACTGTCTCCATCGATATCGTTCTGCCGGAAGGTACCCTCAAGGGCCTGGCGATTCTGGCTATACTGAGAATTGGCATTGGGCAACCATTGTGGGGTTGGCGTGTGGCACAGTTCATAGACAACTTGGTCGATTGTCCAGGTTCTCGGGTCGCTGTCGCTGCCTGCGGAAATCTCCATGATGTGCGGTAGCTGAAAGGACGTGTGCGGTAAGTTGCGAGGGCGTAGGCAAGATGAGTGCAGAGTGAGAAGTGAGGGGGTTTGAGTGGTTGAAAGTTGCCGAAAGATGAACGTTGGCGGCTGTCAAAGACAGCGCAGGCAGTAGAGCGCAGCCAAAGTCGAGCGAAATCATCTCCTAGTAACGACTAGTCGTGGAGGTGAAAAAGTGACTGTGTAAGGCTGTTGAAAGAGCGGCTGTGATTGAAACAAAATAGAGAAGCAGAGAAGGACAGCGGTGGCGCTGTTCACATAGTACTTGACGCAGTGGACCGCAGTCAACTGCTGCGCTTACTTGATGAGATGCTTCATGCAGGATTTACTCGGTATCTCAGAGCAATCATTCAGAATTGATCCCAGCTTCAGTCAACGACGAGGCAGACGACCAGGCGGGTAAAGAGATTAAGTGGAGTTCGCGTTCACCTTCCAGATTGACCAGCGCGAAACACTTTACGCGGTTCCAAGATGGGGAGGTATACCGAAGATCCTTTTGCTGACTAAGAATTCTGTGATGCCACCAACGCTATAATTCCGCCAAGCTCAAATCGTAGGTTTGAGATAATTAGTTGCGACCGTCTTTCATCTCATCAGCACACCAGGATATCGACGTGAGGATCCAAGATTGAGTGACCTTGGGACGTGCAGGTAAAATACAATGGCCGATCACGCAGAAACCCAAATTTACAACGACTATCCCCCGGCAGTGGCACCAGAGCAAGAAGAATATCTTGTCCAGACTGTTAAGAACTGGGTGGTAGAGCATGCGCTCACGGTCAGACCCTCGTCGGCGATAGTGCCGGAGGAGACGAACCCGGACAATGTCCTTGCCACGAGTGCTCCCGTCACGCTTTTCCCCAGCCCTTTCCCTAAGGCGTGCTTTGACCAGGCAAGGAGTCTTCAACAGGTCTACAATGAACTTTACGCTAGCATTGCGAGTGATGAGCAATGGCTCGAAGATATCATGAAAGAGTGAGTCAACCTTGTTAACATCAATGCGAATTTTGTTGCTGTGAGCCTGGCATGTCTGAATGGCTCGACTCGCTCCAAACGCGGATTTACTAAATGTCTGGTCAGGTTGATTGAGGTCGATGATTTCCTCGCCAACCTCTGGAAGATCCATCTCTCGGTCAAAGAAGAAGGCTATGTTCAAGACTTGTCATTAGGCATGTTCCGATCCGACTACATGCTACATACGCCGAAGGACGCGCCGGTATCCCTAAGGCAGGTGGAATTCAACACGATATCTTCATCATTCGGAGGTCTTGCCTGCAAGGTGGCAGAAATGCATACACACCTTGCAACGTTTCCCTCGGCAAAGCACCCATTGGCATATCCACCACACTCGCTCTTCGCCAATTCCACTGATAAACGCTCCATCGCAACAATCGGCCATCCTCCTCCAAACGAAGCAGTATCGACTTTGGTTGGGGGCCTCGCCGCTGCTCATGCAGCATACGGTCGCTCACGCTCCGAACCTGCGCTCCCAACCTGTATCCTCTTCCTCGTCCAAGACGCGGAGCGCAATGTCTTTGACCAACTCGCACTCTCTACGCATCTCTACGACCACCATCGCATCCCCTCCTTCCGACTTCCGACGAGCAAAATCCTCGCCTATACGTCCATTCCCGCCAAAGACGACAACCCCGCCCGCCCCCTAATCTACACCCCTCCCTCATCCCCTTTAACGCCCTATGAAGTGACAGTGGTTTACTTCCGCGCCCTCTACGCACCAACAGAATATAACACCCCCACATCCTGGGCCGCGCGCCACCACCTCGAACGCAGCGCCGCGATCAAATGCCCCTCCATCCTCTTACACCTTTCCGGCTCGAAGAAAGTCCAACAGGTCTTGACCTCTCGGCCTCCGGATGCGGACCACTTGAAAGCGTTCCTGCCAAATCACCCGGAAACTACACTGGAGGACCTGCGCTCGACATTCGCCCCGCAGTACTCCCTCTCCGCCTCACGATTCAGTGCTTCAACCGAGCCGGAAGGAATCCGTCTAGCCCTCGACGAGAAGACCGCAGCCAACCATGTCCTAAAGCCCCAGCGCGAAGGAGGGGGCAATAACATCTACCGCACGAAGATCCCGCCGTTCTTAAACTCTATACCCCGGGATCAGTGGAAACAGTACATACTGATGGAACTGATTCATCCGCCCGCGGCTGCTAAGAACACTGTACTGAAAAGTGATGGACAAGTCGTGAGTGGGAATGTCATATCAGAGTTGGGAATCTTTGGGACCTGTCTGTGGAAGAATACACCAGGCAGCACCGCGCCGGAGATCTTGCACAACACGGAGGGCGGATATTTGTTGAGGACCAAAGGGAAGGATAGTGATGAAGGCGGTGTTGCGGCGGGATTCAGCTCGTTGGACAGCTTGATACTCTATGCCGAAGCTTAGGATATATATATCGTGGATAAAAGGAATTGATAGAAAGTTGGAAAAGTAGACTTTTTCGGTAGTAGGGGATAAGATCGCTAAGCTGAATACGCGAAGCGAGGACCGGTGGCCCGACCACTGCCAGCACCGACACAGACTTGAAGAGTTCATCCTTCGTTCCCGATCTATGGCGGCACTTTCGGTCTCCTTTCACGTTCGCCAGACCGTGCCGCGGTCCCCTTTCTCGGCGCCCGACCATCCTTGGACGGCGAGACCTTCGACCCCTTCGTCAGATATCTTCTCGGAACAGCGATGGCTGACATTAGAGCTTTGGAGGGAAGACTCGCAAGATATGACAGGTATTGTACTGGCACGACAACGGCAGCACAAGCCCAATTTGTTAGAATGATGATGTAGTTGTTTGGTATCCGATCAGCATTCCGTTGAGCGGCCGCGGCCAGGGACACCACATCATGGAGCCGGATTTCGAGGTCCTGTAACCGGGCTTCGATCTGGACTGATGAAATCGTCGACCTCTTCTCGTATCGACGCATGGCTCTATTCAAGGCGTCAACTTCCGGCTGCACCGTCTTCTTAACCTCCGAGGCCACGGTCGCTGTACTCCTGGCCACGAGTGCGTCGACATTGATTCGTTCATCCTTTTGATTGCCTGAATTAGCAGCACGGTCCGCCACGTGCGCCTCCAGTTCGTCTAGCCTGTGTGAGAGGTCGCGGAAATGCTGGCTATCTGCCCGACTTGATTCTTTCAGGAAGTCCATATTCGCTCGTCGTTGCAAGAATAGAGTCCTCCGCTGCACCATCTTGATCAGGTGAGACATAGGTCGGATCTCGGCGACGAGAACGAATATGCTGAGATTATAGTTGGAGACCAGGCCCTCAGAAGGTCTAGATAGTTGTGACCTGATGCTGTGCAAGAGCCACGCGGCGACGAGGGGAAACAAAAAACAAGACAGCAACGCAAGAAGCTCGTGAACGCGAAGCTCCTTTTGCGCAGCTGCCGAGTCTGTATTGGTCGGTTTTGGACTCGAGTTGCCAGTGTTCGGCCTGTCTTTCGCTGCGCCATCCTCACCAATACCGCTGGCAGAAAGTGGATCCTGGTCTTCGTCCTCCTCATCGATCGGAGTGACGACGGTTGGAATCGTCGAGTCCATCAATATAGGCATCTGAGCTGCCCGGTACCAATCCCTACGGCGTCCATTAGTAACAGTTGGGGCGAATGTGTAGACAAGTCCTCACCAGGGAGACCTGAGCGCCCAATTCATGAAAATCGCGGCCAGACCCAGCAGGGTCACGTCGGTAATGAAAGCACTTCCATTCTTGAAGAACAACCCGCCGACAGCGGGAAGTAGTGCAAGACCCAAAGGCAGCGACTGCCAATGTGAACCGTCATCATGGTCGTGGAAACCGTCTTCATCCTTTGCACGAGGCAGCAATATATCGTCTGTGGATGAGCGTAGGGACTTTCGAGTCTCGGAAAAGGTCTCGGAGAGGAACGAACTTCGTCGTCGGTTAAGCGCGGGATTTCCTTCCGCGAATGTAGATGCTCGTCCGAGTGGCCTTTGCCTCAAGCCCTGTGGCGAGGGACTGATTTGCCGACCAGACGTTGTAGGTGGAGGCAGAGTAATTGAAGACGCCTTCTCGGAAGCCATCGTGCTGAAGTACTCTTTCTTTGCCGAAGCACGCGGGTAAAGAAATGGAACCGAGGAAATAACGGAGGTGACCTCCGCTATTTGTTTACAGTGACATTCTTTGGGCACCAAACGATGATGGCAGGCGCGGCAACTAAAAAGTGAAGGAACTTTTCGATAATCGTTGTAAGCACCCAGATTCCCTCTGCGCCTGCCCAATGCTGAGAAAGAAGAAGATTAGAAAGAACTTGGAAAAAGAGACGACGAATCCGTGAAGTATGTGGATGATGGATGGTCGATGAGAGCCTGCAAGTGGCGGAATGGGCTGAATGCCCCGGTGCGGCTGGCAGAATCAGGATCTCGGAGCCCTGGATTTATGTTCTTCCGGCCGGTGTGCGCTTGACAGAGGCATCTTTGACTCCCCACCTCCCACACTCCCTCTCGAACGCGTCCGGCAACACAACACCTACCATGCCACGAACGACACTGTTGGACGTACCGGATCGCGACAGACTGCGGTCCTTGTATTGCTCCTCTAACATGGTGCAAACGCTCAGTCTGCCTTACAGGTCAGTTGTTAAGGGTGCTTGAACGCGTACGTGAACAGGGTCAAAGCCCAACCGGATATTCATGGCGCAAAGCTGCTCGTACCTGACTCGCGTTGATGGACAATCTTCAAAAAGCGGACTGCAGCAGCTCCGAGATGCATAATGCAGGCCTTGCCACGTATGCCGGGTGCGCTCTCTGGGATCTATCCCTTTGACCAGAGCCTTATTCAACACCACTTCTGGAAGGATGTCTCTGAGATATCTTGACGACCCCACAAATGCCTCCATCTCTACCAATGCTTCAAGGTAGATTGAATCAAGACGAAATGAAACTGGAAGGGACTGGACTGCGAGGACATGGATGCGTCGAGCGAGGTCCTTTTCTTCGCTCTCCTGGCTCTCCCTCCTCTCGTTGTCCGTTGCTCTTCCTCCATTGATCTTTATCCGCAGACATGGCATGGCTGGTTTCTTCCTTGATCCTAGCACCACTGGCTCTTCTGGCAATATTTCTAGCCATACCTCCCCTAATCATTCAAGTACGCGCAAAAAACTTTCCAGCCTCAGTCCTCATCATCGGAGTCGCCATTCTCAACGTCCAAAACTTTATCAACGCAGCCATATGGCACTCGCTCGATACCTCCCGTTGGTGGGATGGGAAGATACTGTGTGACATCGAAGTGAAACTCTACCTTGGGATATTCCAGGCTATGGGCGGAGCCATAGCGAGCATATTTCGGCAGATCTCAATCATCCTTCACCCTGACCATATCGTTCTGGCACCCAGTCCGCGCCAGCGCAAAATCACCTTTGTGATCGAGTTCATACTTTGCATCTTATTGCCTGTATATGTCATGATCGGCCACTACTTGACGCAGCGAAGCAGATACTGGCTCCGGCCATCGGCTGGCTGCGTAGTAACGTTCGATATCAACTACGCTGCACCATTCCTAACTTACCTGTGGCCACTAGTCGTATCGCTCATCGGCAGCACTTACTGTCTGATCTCTATCCTTCGCCTCAACAAGCACCGCAAGCAAATGGCATCAGTCCTCTCCCATACCCCTGGAGCCACGACCTCACGGCTCTATCGGCTCTTCGGACTCGCCTTCACGCTGCTGGCAATCTACTGCCCACTATCAATGTTCAGCTTCGTGCAGGACGTTCGCATACCAATGCACAAATACTCATGGTCGCATATCCATCCTCCAGACTGGTCGGAAAGAATTTTCTCGAGTCAAGGCGCAGCGCAGACGGAGCAGAACATAACCTTTGACCGCTGGGCACAAGTGCTCACGGCATATCTGGCATTCATCTTCTTTGGACTAGGTCAAGAGGCAACCCAGATGTACAAGGCCTGGATTGCACGAACATGCAGTTTCCTCGCCATACACGGGAGAACAGAGCACAACGTGTCAACACAGCCTCCCCAGGAACTCGTGTCATTTGAGGGAGGACTTGCCGTCGAGTGTTTGGCGGATCATCACGCTTATGAGCACGCTCAACTTACGCATCCGCATCACTCAAACATATCGGAACTGAGCGGCTAATACGGAAATGCCGGCGATTATTTGGGTCCACGGGGAATATGAAGGGAGGCAAAAGACATATTACAGACTTTTGGGGAATATGGAATCGGGCAGGGAAGCCTGCTGGTACTCGACTCCTGGCTCTGCCAGCGTCGCTCAAGCGTTCATATGAGTGGCGAGTACATAGGGAGAAAGAAGCCAACACCACCCCAATACGCTGAAACACAGCACAAGACACTCCACATCGTCCATGGAGAGTTATTGTACATATAAAGATCGTCGTCATCTTGATCGGAACACTCTGGCAAATGCGATTAAGCCACAACCTCCTCCTCTTTAGGTTGCGGCCTTTTCAGTACCTCAATTTTTGTCTGCACAAGGCTCAGTGAGCTCTGTCTTTTGCCGTCTGCATCGTCGTACGTGCGCATAGTGGCATCGCCTTCAAGGTAGACCAGGGTGCTAGATCACCAATGTATCAGCTTCCTGCCTCCAAGACCCCGGCCGCGGATATTCGTCTGGACTTACCCTTTACTCAACCCCATAACATAATCCCTCTGCGCACTCCCCTCGGGTGCGAAACTAGCAACCCGAAACCATGATGTCTGTCTGTTGTCCTTTGGGCCGTGGCTGGTTCCCACAACGTACTTGATCAGCTGGCCCTTGCCGGTTTCTGCCAGCTCTGGGTCTGCGCCGAGGCGACCGACTAGCGTCATTCGTGCAAGTTGAGAGGGACGGCTTGTCGAAAATGCGCGCGCAGAAAAGCCAGGGACGGCTGAAGCCGTGCGCCGCGCTGGGGAGAGAAGGAAGGACATGGTGAAGGGGTGGCTGGGATTGACGGTTGCGGAATGTGCACGGGCGATGCTGTCAGATAACAGTATCTCGGCGGTGAATTGGGTAGCACAGGGCGACAATGAAGGCAGATGAGCAATTATGGGTTGAGTTGCTGAACGACGTCTGGGGGTTGACAACTGCTGAGGGTGTCGAATGCTCGCTGCGCGGTGGACGCGATTTCTTGCGCAACCCTTGCAGAAGATCGCGGTAGACACCAAGACTAACCGTTTCTGTCAAAGTGCACACGTTAATCGACTTGTTATGCATTTGATTTTCTTCAGTTGAACCTCATTTCTCCCTTCTCGTGACTCTGCTGGAGAAGAGCACATTGGTCGATATCATACAGTAGTATCATGACCTCCAGTCTCGAGAAGACCTCCACGATGCATTCTTCCGCATGCACTGCGTCTCATGGGAAATGCATTCACCCGTCCCTGCCCTGGTCTTCTTCTGTGGGCTCATTCTACCATCAGCGCAACATCCCCTCAAGTCAATGTCGGCGATGGAAACCTTCGCGCACTTCCTACTATGGCATAGCTCTTTCGACAGTCTATCCGACAATGATACGTGTTGGCATTGTCTTGAAACCATCGAACAATGGACCGACCTTCGTCGCCGGAAATAGCCACAAAGAGTTCCGCACAACTGACGGCTGAACAAGATTCTGTGGTGGTGCTTAAAGAAGGGAAGCAGCCTCGACGGCTCTCGTCGATTATCCAGTTTGTGTTGCTTTTGCTTCTACCCTCATTCGATCCGAAAGCGGTAACGTACAAATGGCTGTTTCTGATTTTACTATGCGCCCCGTTGCTTGGCTGTTCATCTCCCTATTCGCCGGCATTATCCTCATACTTGCCATTGTATACCTTTTCGCACTGAAGATCAGGCGTGACCAGAAAAAGGCCGAGCGGAAAGTCGAGGGCGACGAGATCTTCGCCAAAATCATCAAGAATCCAGTTACAACACCTGCAGTGTAGGAACGCAGATTCGGACCACTTGCGACTTCTTGTCACAGAATCCAATTGAGATATCACAGAAACTGGCTAAAACTAAGCCACCAGGACCCGCAGACTATCCTCGTTCATGACTTCTTTGTCCTCTACGAACGCTTTTCTGAACGCGCACATTGGCCCCAGACCAGCGTTTCTTTGTGCTCGGAGCCACCAGGAATCCTACTCCTCCAATTTCGACTCCTGGTTACTGTGTCCGTCACCCGACTATTGCGCCAGCAAGACAGCCTGTGTTCTATCGTGATGGTGCCTCTGTCCGCTCTGATCATCCTCGGCACGGTCGCAGTCTTCGCCACGGGTACGTTCATCTTTGCAATATACTCCACAACCAAGACCAGGCTTGAAGCAAGAAGACTGCGAGATTCAGAAGCGGAGCAAGAACTACGTACACCTCTTAGAGAGACGGCAGCAGAGCCCGACGTCAACTCGAGAAGTCCAACATCGCTGCCACCGCGACCACCAACGCCAGAGGCCGAGTCTCCACCCCCGCTTCTCGATGATCCAGGCGGTCGGGCGACAGGCGCAGGTACCGCTGCATCAGTGCGAGAAGAGACACCACCCCCTTTCCTTCTCCCCGCGACAACTTACCGCCCTAAAACCCCGCCACCACAGAGCTCTCTCCGGCCGCCAACCCCCGAAGCAGACTACCCGCCACCCTTACCAAAAGACTTCCTTGGCCGAGCAATCTCTCCTCTACCACCTCACTCGCCTCTCCTTCCTCCTCCTATCTCTCTACCACCACCAAGGACTGGCTCACCCAAAGCGAGATCGAAGAGCAGAGGCAGGAATCCAAAGCCACGTCCGCCTTACCCCACAGACATAGACCGACCAGACAGCATGCACGAGATTTACGATATCTACAGTAAATTGCCTCCCACACCAAAGACCATGCCAAAGAGTGCACCATCAACGGTCACGACATTCGCCCAGGCGGAGAGTAAGTGGGCATATTTTGGGCAGAAGAGGGCAGCGAGTCGGAGTAGGGAAAGGGAAGTGAATATGGTTTGAGTGTAACAACATGTTAGTACTGCGTAGAGATATTATGAGGATGCATTTTATCTCGCCTCTAATCATGAAACCTGATCTAAAAAAATTCTAGAGTGATATTAGTATTTATCCAATTCAAAGGTCTTCAGTAGAAGGATCGACTGTAAGATCTGATCGAAAGCGGATGCATGATGTATTTTGGTAAGCCAAGGACCATTTTTCGGAAATGGCAGGTCCCAAATCGTTTAGTTTTGGAAATATTACGGCAGTACGGAGTGAATTAGGATATCAGTTATCATTGGTTTCGAAGCTGACTCTTCGAAACTGATTCTGCGAGAATGGTATCGGCAGTGCAACTCTGGGCACGACATGGTCAGCTACGAGGAGAATGGTGACGAATACTTTGATGACCGCCAACATTGATTCCTTCTTGTCGGTCGACGTTTGTCTCGGGATCGCGTCCCCCGCAATACCTCGATGCTTATGGCTTCCAACCGTATCGTGCTTTCACCCTTCTCAACACCAAATGAGGGACGTCGCCGCCTCTGAATCCCAAACTTGACATCACTTTGGCGGATCTATATGAGACGATCGATGGAAGTGTGCTCAGTCTATCACTGCGAAAGGTCTCCTGTCGCACATCAGTACTGTCCTTGTACGGCCTCCACAAACTTTCCGGGGTCCAATAGAGACGACGCACCGAACATTTGACAGGACGGCTACACTTGCCCGTCTAGCGATGTCACCTAGGCTGATCCACATCCAGGAGCAGAACACACATCTCAGCTACTTGTGGAATTCAAGCGGAGGTAACTGTGGGCTATTCTTCCCGGAAATGGATAGCCTCCCTACCAAGCCATTCTTACTCGTACATCAAGGATTGAGAGCAGCGCATTTCGAATGGTAATGACTGTATGGATTGTCCGAGCCAGCAGAACGTCACTTTATATTTTGGGGGACCCTTCCCCTGATCTTTTTATATCCAAACCCTCCGAAGCACGTTTGTGAAAGTATATCCACCCGGTGAATTGTCTGAGCCGATTCCGTGATGGAGAGAACTAAAGCCTGACGGATCGACCGAAGTCATGATTACAGTTAAATAAACATCTCGAGAGTATGAAGATCAAATCAAGAAGAAGCGCATTAGCTCTACTCCTGCTTGGGCACCACTCCTCTGAGATACATTCCACAACCCAAGAAATAAGGTACCTAACAAGGGCAATACCTTCACGGAGAGACAAACGAACCGCCTGATGGAGCACTCGAAGCTCCCCAAGACGCGTCGCTCGCACAAACGGACCTCCCACGCCTGCAACGAATGTAGACCAAGCGAACGAAATGCTCCGGCGGCACACGCTGCGTCAGCTGTACCAAAGAGGACGTTGTCTGCATCTACGGCAACCGAGGCATGCAGAAACGGAAAAAGCAAGTCCTCTTCTCGCCTCTCTTCCCAGTGCAAGGTCGATACACTATGGAATCACGCCGCTGACACGGCAAGACAGGCATCTGGAGCAAAACATGCGACGCATCAGAATGCTGGAGGAGCAGAATTCGATCCTCACGGACGCGCTGTGCAAGATTGGCCTAAGTGTCGACGATGCTGGCAACAGAAATACCAACAGCAATACCAACAGCAATACCAACAGCAATACCAACAGCGGTATCCCCCGTGGTTCTAGACAGAAATACTGTAAGACTGCAATGTTCAATTCTCTAAGCGTCAGTCCGTTGAGAGCAAAGCTGACTTGATAGCCGCCGATTCCGGACATCCCCTTGAGCCCACCGTTGGTGCACCCTCAAAATCCATATCAACACACAGGAGATCGGGTCGGATGTTCTCCCGAAACTAGTCCCGGGACTGCGTTTGGAATGGGAATTGAAATGGGACGACGTCCGAAAAACGCCGTTGACCCCCTTGGCCACCAAGGCCGGTGGCTCGAATGACCCGTCCACAGACGATATGCTCTGTCAGTGACAATTATCTTGACAGTGACGGATAGTGATGCCACGGACCAAGAACGGGAGTACGTACAATGCTACAGTATTGCAGTATCTTGGCCGCGAATGTACATGCGGAAGTGGTCGTCTTGACTCATACCTTGTGCAGCTCGGCAAAGCAAGAGACCTTGAAGGAGGCATGACCTTTCCATTGCAGGATTCAGACAGACACCCGCCAGAGTTGAAGTACCATCCGTCAAATGGACAACGAGCTACGATCTTAGCGCCAGAAGAAACTCGGTCTTGAACTCAAGCTCGAACTGTCCACATGAGAAGGCGATCCCACAGTGCCGGGTTGCTGTGGTCGCTCTAGACACGAATAACTGGGTAAGTGACGAGACGAGACCAGACCCGACCATGACATCAATTCCATCGTTATATTCCTCCTGTCATCCTGTTCTCCGGGACTTTGAGAATCATGCATGTCACTGCCACTATTGCTGTCTTTGGTCGAGCTGGCTGAAGTCCGAAGACCGCTGGCGTCCCAGCCGGATTCCAAATGAGACACATCAGTACATTAGTTGGGATAGTCGATTGATGTATGTGCATAGCAACAGGACAAGAGTATACGCACGGCTTTCAGAAACGGGAGTCTCAACTTGGGATGCCTCAAGCCTTGATTTACAATTACAAGGTGGATATGGATGTTGCGAGAAATATGATTGCGAAACGCGTGAATATGTTCCGTTATCTGGATCCTGTCTGTACCTAAGCCTTGGCTTGGCAGCACCCTCTCCCTCCCTCCCCTTCATATCCAGCCCCTGTGCAGCTGCTGGTGTGCGTGTGCAGAATACTCGTATGTGGCCTCAAATTCCGGCACCGCCGGTCCCTCACCGCCGTCGAATGCCTGCGGGCTGACCTTCTGGCTCTTCACTCTGGGTGCATCGCCCCACGAGGCCTTTCTCTCCCCCGCTGTCCGGACACTGGCTGGTGATTCTTCGCTTCCCAGCGCTGATTGCAGGTTATACCGCGGGCTGTGCAGTGGGAGTGGATTTGAAAAGGGACCCCCACCCGCAGGAGACGTGGCTTCCATATGAGGTACATGTAGGTTGCGCGTTTGGTACTCGTCGATTCTGGTAGGCGACGGGGCGGCAATTTCTGTGGTCGGTCCGCGTGGTTTGTCAAATTCTGTTTCGTGTGCTCCTAGAGCGCCGTGCATGTAATGCAGAGGTCTCTTCCCCACTGACATGCCGCGAATGGGTCTGATCGCCACAGACGGGGGCGGCTGCAAAATCCCCATCTCGATAGGTGCGGACTTGGACCAACGGTGTATGCTCCCAGCAACGGCGTCTGCGGTTCCAGCTCGAGAGTCCTCGGACTGTCGGCGCCGGTGGCGTTTCTGGAGACAGACGCAGACGAGGGCGGCGACGGGGAGGAAGATCAGCACAACGCCCAAGAAGAGGAAAACCGGTATGGCAGACTTTGAGCCTCTCGGTGCCATGATGTTTGACGGTATGGGGCTGCTGTTTGCGTTTGATGGAATGTGGATGATTTTGTGGCAGGATGTTGGATGTGCGATGCTGGATGTGGTTCCCGGCGGCGGGTGTATGCATAATGACTACCTATGAATTCAAACAGGGGCAGTTGGATGCGGAGAGAGGCTTCCAGCATGCAAGACTTTCTTCGGTGTTCTTTCTCTGCTCTACCATGGAGTGCTCATTGTTAAGGGGCGTGACCGGTTCAAAGAGCGACAAAGGATAGTGCGTTCGTCGTTGTCACTTGGAGACCACGGTTTGACAAAGCTCCCATGATGGTGAAAGGCTGTCAGCTGCTCTTTGTGGTCGAGACTTACAGTGTTTGTGTTATAGCAAGTGTGACAGGCTGGTGATAGCTTGATTGTCACGAGGATTTGAAGAGGTTCTTCGAGAACAGAAGCGCTCATTCGGTCCATGATCAGGGACATGCCCGCCTGGCATTAAGTCGGTGGCTTCGCACGGTCTTCCCTGCTCGAATTCAGGTGTGAGCCCGGACCGAGCAGTCAGATATGGGTGGGAATTGGGTTGAAAGATTGGACTTTGGCGACAGCAAGCGAAGCTAGAGTCAAGAAACTGTACTGCGTCCAGCGACTCGTTGGGAAGTTCCAACACGGAAGCGGTGCGCTGTAGCTCCGCAAAGCGCGAGGTGCCCCGAGGTGCAGATGCGAGGAAGAGAGTGGTTTCTGTCTAGGATCCATCTCATCGAAAGAGGTCCGAGTTCGAATGTTTGACGCAGGTAAAATGCAAGCACAGCCATGTCGATACTCGTCATCAAGGATTATGATGCTGTCGTGAAAGGCAAGAGTGCGCCATGTTTGACACCGGACTCCAGCAAGTGGTGTTAGAGGCGAACTTTCCACGAAACGTTAGGGGTAGCTGAGACATAGGTCCAAGCGTAGCTTCACCCCCGTTCAGCCGCGATAATACACCCAAAAGCCTCGTGTGAAAAGTGAAGATTGAGAAACAAAGAATGAACCTGATCGTATAAATATGAGACTCAGCCAACACACTGGGGACTTTTGAGAAAATCATGTCTTCCAAACCGCCAAGGAAAGACCGCCACGGGTCTCACATTCAAAGATATATCTTTCTTCAGCCCATCTTCTCTCGCAATCGACCATAGGATGTGGAAAACAGGGCTTCCCGTTCGCTCAGCCGTACTTAAGCCACATGCCGGTTCGTTAGTACCAAGGTGGGTGACCACTTGGGAATCCGGACTGTTGATTGTTTTTGCCCAAAATTAGAATGATAGAATTGAAGTGGCGGTGGAGGTTTTCTATATTATTTTTTTGAGCTAGTGTTGAGAAGGCGGAAGTTAGGTCCTGCCAAGCCCGAATCACGGCGTGCATAAATAACAAGTAGGACTGTGGAGAAGTCCTGACGTACTCGCTACTGACGGCCAAGTGGAGGGCCCACGTGGATCGGATTCTACGTACCGAGTAGGTATCTAGTCACTTAGTGAACGCTGTGTAATCTTCACAAATCTTGTTCCTGTGCTTACGCAGAACCAAGAGTATACGGGTGAGGGGCACCGCGCCGGATGCCTATTCTCCCCCAGCCGCGAACTCGTGGAGGGCCCTGCACTGCCCTGAGAATCCTTCGACCATCTCGGATCGGATGCAGACGGGTAACGAGTGTCACTGGTCTCACTCGGAGCCGAACGGTGCCTTCCAACATACGCACCCGACGTCAGCGCTGGAACCCTACTAGGCTGCACTTTTCGAAGGCCTTAAGAAAGGGCATGTCAGCAAGGTGAGGTGAGGCGAGGTAAGTACTCGTACTGTGCAGGTCTAGTTAGGTGCCTTGGACATTTTCTCTCATTCCTCGTCCACACTGACTGCGCTATGCTCGCGTCCGGCACTTTGACGGCGACCGTCATCCTCCAGCTCCTATTCGGTTTCGTGGCCCTGATCCTCGCGGCGTTTTGTGCCGTGTGTTTTGGCGCCGAATTCGCGTACGGCGTCGTATGGTGGTCGGTGAGTGCCAAGTGCCCGCTCCCTGTGTCGTCTCTGGATACATTGCCATCACCATCAACATGACCACTACCACTACCACTCAGTCTTGAGACCGTGCATATAAATAACTCTCTACAGTTCGGGTGGACACTGGTCATCGCATGCCTGCGATGGTGGACGTATGACCTCCCTCGCTCGGTCGTCGAGCAGATTGTCCATCTCGCATTTGAGGCGTTCGCGCTGATCAACTGGGCTGTCGCGACCGGCGTGTTGGTCGCCCTGAACGTCCGGCTGAACAAGCTGAGAAAGGAGTACAACTATGATGTCGACCACGATATCTCGTTGACAGACGAGTTGGTGACGCATCAGTTCGGTGCCCTAGGCATGGGCGGCCTCTACTGCAGCTATGCATTGAATGCGGTTACCGGGGTCATCTGGTGGGTTCTTCGGCGGTGGCGTTCTATTGAAAGGTGTTAGTCTTCCTGCTGACAGAAATTGCCCACCCTAGTGTTTTGTTCCTGATATCTACCTTCGACAGCTTCAGGTTGTTGAGGATGTCGAAGCGAGCGGCGAAGAACGACGTGGAGAAGGAATATAAATACGGTCAGCTCTAGTGCGGGAGGACTTGTCTGGATTTGAACGTTACAACGGCAGGGCAAGATGCATTCTGATGAGCTTGGAACGGTCCCGTTCGCTTGTCCGACACGTTCAACTGTTTAAAGCGAGCATGGGTGCCAGTATGGTGTGCAGGAGAAATTACTGCTGGAACGGAGCGTAACTATTACTGCATGAAACTCATCCCACGAGCGAATACCCCAGATCCTTCCCGCTCCCATCCTCACTCGCGGTCCCCATCTCGACCAGCCGTTTCCGCATCCCTTCGGCCCTGACCCCCTTGGCACCCTCGATCGAGGAGAACTGCGCCCGCCCAACCCACTCGCCGACGCCGTGCTGCAGGACCTGCCTCGCCCGCTCGCTGCCATGGCCCGCCAACCCGACCGATCCATGGAGCGTCATGCGCCCGAGCTCCCTCGCGGCATCAATGCCCCGATACACGCCGCGATGTAAGATATTGCTATCGTAAAACACGGCATCCCCGGCTTGCAGCTCGACGACGACCTGGCCCGGCAGATCGGGCTCGTAGGGCCGCGCGTCGCGTTCCCTCTGGGTGCGCACGCGCCGATGACTGCCCGGGACGACGAGGAGCGACGCGTCCTCGAACAACGCGATGTTGTACTGCGCGTGCAGTTGCTGACCGCCGTGCTGCTGCGGACTCTTCTCCGCCAACTGCCGCGCCTCCTCCTCGGGCGTGACGTCCGGGCGCACGTCGTCGCGATGCCACGCGAGTTCAAAGTCCTCGCCCTGGCCCGGGCTGACGAGCAGGTTGAACAGTTCCATGACGAGGCGGTCGTCGTCGTCGTTCTTTTCCTTCTTCAGGCCGAGCAGTTCCTTGACCACGTCCAGCACGGGATCCCCAAAGTAGACCTCGGCAAAGGTGTCGCGCGTGTTCATATCCGGGTGCAGGAGATGCTGGACGCCCCAGATGTTGTCGCCGGCCTGCCACTCGCGCCAGGGCGGGTATTGCTTGGGCACGGTGCGGACGTGCGGCCACTTGCCCTGCCGCGCCCGGTCGGTCGTGTACTTGCACGAAGCCTGCATGGCCAGGAGGACGTGTTGCGGGAGGAGGTTGGGGATCTTCACGAACCCGTCGCGCCGCAGGGCGTCGAGATGGGGGGTCGACGAGACCATTGCTCGAGTTTCCAGGATCAGACGGGACGAGATGGGAGAGTGTGTGGGTGTGGATGTGATGCCAGGGTATTCGGATGGATGTTGATGGTGGGAGTCCGGGTTGTTCGTTATTTGTTATTGCGAAATGTATACACAGTTCACAGTTAAGATGCCGTGCTCGTGGTTTCTAATTTCTAGTTTCCCGTCCTAAGCCTTTAGTACTCGGTTCTGATCGAATGGTGGCATCAACGCAAAGGCCAGCCAGCGAAAGGCGGGGGTGGCGGCGATCGGTAGGCCTCCCCGCACGAGGCTAAGCAAGACAAGGCTCCGTTAAAGGCCCCCTCCGTCGCGAAGCCTGGAAGAGAAGAGGCGTGAGTAGAGAGAAGAGCGCGCGAGAGCTGCTAAGCCAAGTCTTTCACAATGAGACAGTATTTCGTCTAAATAATTATACCGTCGCTTCTCACAATCTGTGAAAGTCCCGCTATGTCTCGGCCGTCATCATGATTTTCCCAACCCAAGTCTACTGTGTGATTATCCAAGTGTTGTGCTATCCCATTTACAAATGCCCTGTTCATGATTTTTTTTCCAAACCGCCCTTTCGCTGATATGCAAGAAGACACAAAAAATATGTCCGAGAAAGCGTTCGTCAGAATCCGTCTCCTTGCCGCCATGGCCGTCCCACTTCCAAAGCTCTCAGACGCGGATCGCTGCCCCGATCGAAAGCCTCCTGCTTCAACAGCTCCAGGCGCGACTCCATATTGCGCGCCCGCGCCCTCGCCCCTTCAGCTTCAGTCGGCACGCCCGCATTTTCCGGCACCTCCTCCGCTTGGAGTCTCCGTATCTCTGCACGCATGTCGAACCACTGTTCGAACTGCTCAGCGCCGCCGAAGCAGATCCCATAGCCATCGCAGTAGCAGGCATGCATGGCAGGACACAGCTCAGACACGCCAGCGAAGAGGAACTGCCACGAATACTCCATCACCCGGCCCGAGAAGGTGTCACTGAGCTCGGTGTGGAGGACCCAATCCCTGTAGCGAATGTACTCCTCCCTCGGAACGGCGCGGATTCGGTCTCGCGAGACAGCGAACTGCGCACAACAGGGCTGCGAAATGGCCTTCGGAGGAGGCACATTGGGGTGCAACTCGGACCAGACGTCGAGAGAGAAGGCCCGCTCCTCCATCTTGCGGTGCGTGTCGAGTTCCTCGTCCGGCCGGTCGAGGTGTAACCAGTCGGGACAGCCTGGCTCGTGGTGGCATCGCAGGTTGAAGTATCCTGCGCGAGTGACGTGAGCGTCGCTGAGGTGCTCGATCGTCTTGATCATGTCAGAGTCGAGAAGGTCGTTGTTATGCCATGCCGTCCTGTGGGCGTGGACGAAAACGGAGACGTCGGAAAGGGTATCATAGTGGTCGATGATGTAGGACAGATAGACCATGGCTTCATGGCCCTTGTTTCGTGGGACCTCGTAGCCGGGAGACAGGGCTGGCTTGTCCACCACATATACGGCCCT
Organism: Capronia americana; assembly: GCA_016110215.1. NCBI lineage: Eukaryota > Fungi > Ascomycota > Eurotiomycetes > Chaetothyriales > Herpotrichiellaceae > Capronia > Capronia americana. Next base: position 285,013 of record JADWQD010000010.1, read on the forward strand.
GGTTACATTGAGGGTCGAGTTCTCCAACCAGGACACGTCTTCGGATTCCTGTCTGGCAACCACGACTGTCTTGGTGTAGGTCTGTCCATGTCCTTTGGGCGTCCCGGGCAGGTACTTGATAGTGACGCCCTCCGGGGTGTCCTGCGTTGTAATGAATGGCAGAATCTTCACATCCTCATGTCGAGGAAGGTGCCACCACAGCAGGAGCACCGAAACTGCGGTTATGAAGGCAATCCCGGGCCGTAAGCGTGACATTGTGGTCTCCCCGGGAGCAGCGACGCGACGACGAGGCTGCAGCTCTCAGTCCAGCCAGGAGTGGGTGGGTGTGCGCAGAGATGGGCGAGCGCCAGCAACCAGAAAAAAAAACCCAGCAGCACACCCGAGTAGAAGCTATTCAATCACCGCCGTTCACCCAGCAAAGGTATGTACAGTAACATGCACGTATCTTGTCTTGCATGTGAAAAACGATCTCAACAACCACATCTGTGACCTAGACGGCTGTGTACGTGTGTATGTACTGTACCATTGGCTCGCTCGCCACGAGGGACAAATGTAGGTACTGTGTACTGTGTACTGTAGTACGACTTTGCCTTCCCGGGTGATGTCAAAGCGAGGGGAATAAAAATGGACGACGGGAAAGAAGATTGCGATTGCGATTGAGATTGAGATTCTGTGAAAAGAAAAGGGCGCCGGCCGTCATAAGGCTGATGTTAATGCTGGTACGAGTGAATAACTTGAGAGTACGAGGTACCCATTACTTAACAGGTCTTGATCCGATCATTTTCACACAAATCACATGCAACTCGAAAAACAACGCAAGTGGCGATGAAAAGGTGATTGAGCAGAATGGATGCAGGATGCACAAAGAACCGTGGACCGTTGACCGTTTGAAAGTGACACGCCAGGGGCTGATCTCAGGCTCCACAGGCATGGGGATTCAGGCGTGATTGGACTCGCCCTGGGGCTGGGCGGGACGCCTACGAGTCCCGGGGCAGGGAAGAGGCCTACGGAAATAGAAAGAGCCCGCCGTGCCCGCCTATGAAGGAGGTTCACGGACTGTGTCTGTGGTGTGTCGCCTAATTGACGCCATGGAGCTTGTTTCAACTGTTTTTGTCGATCGCCCAACATCGCCGGTTACGGTATTAGGGGGTGTAGGGGGTCCGGGTTCAAATCAAACAAACGTCACCAGGACAGTCCACAGAACGGGCCTCGTGGCCTCTTACCGATGTTGCCTGTGATATATAGTGTATGGTGCTGTATGCAAACTACATACTTATCCTAATATATCGGCACGTTGAAAGCGTCAAGGTCATAGTTCCAATAATCCACACTCTGCTGATCGAAGCGGCACTCCGGGTTCGTCGCGTTGCCTCGCCAGACCGGACGCAGCGGCCAGGCACATATCTGTTGATTCTGGCCCTTATTGCTTCCCTGCAGGACCGTGGCATTCAGAGTCTTCGGCGCATTCCCATTCTCGACCCAGTCGATCATCACGGCCAAGTTGGTCTGGGGAAACGGGCCATCGGGCTGCGCTGGGTTAGCCGCACAGTGCGTCGCGCCAGGCACCAGGAACAACTTGAAGAACTCGTTCTGAGCCGCGGCAGAGTCGTTGTAGCTCTTGCCGGGGTTCATGATCTTGCGGACGGATTCCCAGTAGCGGACCGACGACGCGGTGGGGATCCCCCAGTCTGACTCGCCGTGGAACATCAGCACCTTCCCGCCGGCGTTCTTGTACGGAGTGAGGTCGGGCCAGTTCGTTTCCAGCACGCCTTGGAATCGCTGCATGCCCTCGGTGATCCAGTCCTTCAAAGTGTCGTAGGTCACCCCGTTGATGTTGGGAACGTTTGAGCCGTTCAGCAAATTGATCTCCACCTCGACAAACACGCCCCCAAGACTGATCACTGATAAACCCCATTGCTGCGACGTGGCATTGTAGCCGGTCTGCGCTTCGGTCATCTGGGCGCCGGGCGCGGGCGCGAAGTACACACGCCTGCCCTGGGTGTCGTGCAAGCCGTCGAGGATCTTCTTCACCACGGCAACGGCTTGCTTCGTCACGTTTCCTTGCTGCGCAGGAGTTGCCGGTGATCCAGCAATTGCCGGCGTGGCAGGACAGGAATACGGCTGCCCGGCGATTGCCGAGAAGTTGTTGGCCTCGACGTATTGCGTATAGCACAGATCGGTCCGCGCTACCACGCCATCCTTTTTCCCATCGAGCGGGTCGCAGTGGATGATGGTCTCATTGACAATCTTCTGCAACTCGCACGGCGACGGGTAGTAGCCCATGGTCTGCTCGACAACGTTCGGATAGAGAAGCTGGGTCTGCTGGAACGACCACCGAAACGCCGGCGCACCGATGATGGCGCCATCAAAGGAGTCTGCATATCGTTGTACCTGACTCCATCCCTCTCGACCACCCTCGGAGCATCCTTGCCAATATGTATAGAGGGTCGTGTTCGACTGCGTCATGTTGAAGAACGATTTGGTGAATGCCTTGCCCAGTTCGCTCATCTCTCGGATTCCTTGGTAGCCGAACATATAGACGTTGTGCCAATTGAGGGTGCCGTTGGCTTCGAGCCATTGTGTAATCGTATTGCTCTGCGCAGCGCCAAAGCCGGCATCGGTCAAGCCGGAAACAGCACCGTAGATGATCCCACCCGGAAGGGACTGATTGCCCGAGTTGATGGCATAGCCGCCTCCGCCCGTGGCAAGAAAGCGATTCTGGAACTTGCCAGGGGCGGGCAGCCAGTACGTTAGTGCGACTTCATCGTCCAGACCATCATGGGAGTATTTGAAGCTGACGTTGCAATAGTCGAAGGTAGCATCAGGGAAGAAGTCGTTGCCCGTGACGCTGACTTGCGTCACTGGGTTGGCGTTGACCGACGACGGATCAAGACTCACACCAGGGTAAAAGCCAGGTGCTGGAAGATGTGCCCGCACGTACGACGGCGTGCAGACATCGTTGACTGTGGCTGCTGTGGCGCTGGCGAGCACACCGGTGAAGGCCAGGAGGTGGAAGTGCATCTTGTGTCCCCGAGCGTAGACTCACGTATTTCCGAATCAACCGCAGCAGATTCACGCCATCCTCCACCCTCGCCCTCGTTTATATATCTCCCCATGACTCTCAAGCTCTGTCTTCATCCATTTGCCTGAATGGGACTCACCGCATCATTCAAGAGGGGTATATTCAGTTGCCCGTGTGGGACTAAGAGCACCCATGACGGAGAGGGGTATTGTGTCGGCTTGTGCGCATCCCCACGGTTCATCGGCATATAACCCCAGAAACCTCTGCAGCGAGATCAGCATTGAGATTGAAATGTGGAGAGCTGAGGATATGCCAGCCGGCTCGCCACAGCCATGTCACAGGTGTGTGCCTTCGGCTACCTCGTAAGGGGAAAGACCGGCTCGCGTCCCCAGGTTTTGGACTTTTGGAAGCCGTTGATATGGCGGCCAATGTTGCCCAGGCTCTTCTGGGGTTGTCTAAGCATTTGGCGACATTCCTGATTCGCGACCTGATTTCTTAGCGAGCGCCAATTCCCGTTGCGCATTGTACAGTCCACCAGATGATTCTCACATTATATACATATGTCGTGACGCCTGGTCCACTGCGATCCTATTTAACGGCCACTGTACCAGCGCAAGGAATTCCGGACTCAACATGCGCGCGATGGCATGGATCAGGCGCGCGCCTACTTTATCCAACCACCAAAACCCGCCGAACGCATTCAAAGCCACGCCATAGTGTGCCAGAATCACGAGCGCCACCTGATCGCGTTCCCTGAGGAGGCGTACCAGCTCCCCTCCGACAAAGTGAGGCCAACCGATCATGTCATCAAAGATCCTGCGTTCGGCATCCTCCGTAGGAAAGGCATTTGTCAACATCTCGATGCTGCGCACGTAGATCGGAATCTTCACCAGAACTTCCCTGTCGGTGGTGATTTCAGGGTTGTGCGCCAGGTGCTCCACGTGGGCCATGAGACTGCGGAGCGCATCTTGTGGCTCTTTGACCAGGTATGGGAGGATATTCTCGGGACCCGTCGTCCTTGTCATGAGAGGCTGCAGCACGCCTGATCGCAGCCAAGATTGCGCCTGGTAGGCGATAACGGTGGCGCCAATGACATAGTCGAAGACTGAAGTGATCTCGCCAAGCACTTCCTCGGTGTCGATCTCATCGTCCATCGCGGAGATGAAGGAGTATTGTATGGGGAGCAGCAAGGCCGAAAAGGCGAAAAGAGCATGACAGTTACCCGGTGTTATGGTCCTCAGTTCTGGGATGTAGCCTGCTAGAGCTCTGGCTTGATGTTGGCTTGCCAGATCTACATACCTCGACTGCAGAGAGGCTGGAGACGTGTGTCGTAAATGCATGGATGAAAGTGCCAGGAGGCCGTGCCTAAGAAACGGCTGGTCCAAAGCAAGAGCTGGAACGGACACCTGCCACATTTTAAACGTGTCCCATCGGTCGCTCATGGTGAAGCAGGTGGCTTCTGACCAGCGTTTGATGAGTTCTTCGTCGGACTGCTCGAGACCATCTGTCCTCTCGTGAGAGCCGTGGATGCTCGCAGCTGACGGCTGAGGAGTACTGCTTGAACTTCCGGGCGACGACTGGACAAGAGGACCTCCACTGGGATCCGACTCGAGAAACGAGCAGCGTCCACCGAGTCTGTTACAGTTGGCACAACTCGGACGCTCTTCACCGCATCTGATCTTCCTCTGTTTGCAGTTTGCGCATCCGTGTCGTGACTTGCGGTGGAATTGTCGTGATGGCATCTCGACCGGTCAGCCTGTCTCCCTAGATGGCAATAAATTGGCGGTCAATGCTGCGTATGGTTCGGTCCTGTCCCTTCAGCTCCAACTTGCGCAATTGAGATGATGGAGGCTGTACCTCACACGATTTCTCTCGAGTCCATGAGGATGGGTACCAAGTCCATGACGGCGACCTCGAGGATACCTTCTTATATTTGCGCAAGGCGCGTAGACAGCACTTTGACCTACATGTTTACGCTCTATCGAGGGTATCATTAAAGACGCAGCTGGAAGACAGCATCTTTCACGGTCCACGGGCTTTGCCCGTAGCTGGTCGGTGCTCAGTCTCTGGGAGGCCGCCACTGATGAATCAGGCGTGCTACTGCACGCGTTTCAGCTCGTATATCGAGTACTTCACACGTGTGGCAATAATGGCTGATAGCTGTCAATTTAGAGCAAGGCGGGATGGATAGTTTAGGAAGCAAGAACTCGCAACGGACGCCGGCTGCTGGTTGTTTCCTGTCGATCATGCACAAGGCTGACTTGCGGACAAAAGTCTTTCCTTCGGTAGCGAGCAGCAAGACCGATGAGCCGAACGCCGGTTGGCATCATCCAAGATCCCATTGTCCCACCGTCCCGCCAAAATGCGGTGCCACTCACGACACCTCGATGAACCTGGGCGCAGGCCGTCAAAGGCGTCGTCTTTCACGCCACTCTTTGTCCAGCCTCTTCCATACCACTTTGAGTACGGTGTACGGTGGACCCCGGCTCCGTCTCTTCAATTGTAGCCTGGATGACACCCGTGTTCTATCAGCTCAATACGGAGTACGAACTATGATATCTCCGCCACACGTTCTTCGTCTTATCACCGCCACGCTTGAGCTGCAACCATAGTGTCGGGTTATGGCTCGTGCCTAGCCATTAGAGTCGGGTGCGACGCTATCCGGTTTCATTAGGCGCGGCCTTGTTGTATGCAGACGGATGTACTGGTAATAGAGAGTGCATCACTCAGCATACGATACGAGAGAACAAAGAGAGGACAGGACGCAGAATACGGTGTGGAGAAAGAATATCAATTCGTTATGAAGAGCTCCTGACCCACGAGACTTTCGTCAGTCCCATTCGAATCTTCTGGTGGTGAAGACCGCATCCATGATTGCCCATGAAGGACCGACGACGGTCAATGTGTAGAGTTACAGGATAGGGTATGCCAGTGATACAAAAGGTGGTGATTGCGGTATCTCATACCCTCCGTCGCTCCTCATTCATGACGACATGGCTCGACAAGGAATCAAAGAGACAGGCCAGTTGACATCTACTTCTTCTGTTCGCCGGAGATGCTGCTAGCGAGGTCTGTGTGCCCGAAGTCAGTATGAAGATGCAGGAGGGCGACCAGCACCGGTCTGGAAGCCGGTGACAATGATAGTAAGACGTACCTGCGGCAGCCTTGCTGGCAGTGTTGAGAGCACTGGCAGTGACTTCTTGGGCTTGTGCGAGGTAACCTTTGCCTGTCTCTTGTGCAGCACCAGCGGTCTCACTGGCCTTCTGACCATACTGAGAAGCAGTGTCCTGGGCGCTCTGAGCGGTATTGGAGGCAACATCCTGAGCTTGGTTCAAATAGCCCTTGCTGGATTCTTGTGCAGCGCCAGCATTGTCTTGAGCACTCTTCCCGATGTTGGATGCGGTCTCTTGGACGTTCTTCGAGGCACCGGACAGGGAATCTTGAGCCGAGCTAGTCTTGCTTGAGGTCTCGTCGGAGAGCTTCTGAGTGGTAGACTTGCTGTCACCTGTGTTTGAGTCAGCCGTTGGTTCCAGAGTCGACAAGGACGGCAACAGACCTGGCTGCACAAGTCCGGCAACGTCATCAGCAGTGTTGGTGACGCCCTCCTTGGCCTTATCGGCGTACGACTTCTGGGAGTCGGGAGTGATCTTCTCTTGAGCCTCTGCCAATGAGTGTTAGTACATGGGCCTGTTGGATCTTAAAGGATGCTGGAGGGGCACCTACGGTCGGTCAAAGGCTTTCTCGCGGTGTCAGACATGATGGTGAGTGTTGAGATTGAAAGGCTGGTGGATTGAGATGAAGTTGTCTGTTAAAGCAATATGGACAGTGAGAGTCAGTTTGGGCTGGGGATGTGGTGGTGGTGGTAAAGGAGGTTTTGAAGTGGAAGAGAGGAAGTTCTGAGGAGGAAGAGAACAGAAAAGCAGGTCGAAGATATGTTTGCTTTTTCGTCACGAGGCAGGCAGGGCAGGCGCAATACAACAATCGCGTCAGAGGCAGCAGCTGGATGTTAATGGTGGGGTGGGAAGGCGCCCGTGTAAACTTTGACGTCACTGTCGGAAACGCGATATGGCAAGAGCACATGCCACAGAGCGCGAGCAGCATGTGAGATGAGATTACCATTGTCCATTGCCACACCATAGTGCGATCGAGCTGTTAGCCACGTTTCGCCATAGGACCTGATCGCTTTCCAGCCGATCTCAACGGCGATCGTCTCCCAACGAGCCAGAGAAAAAACCAACAGTACGAGTAAGGGGTATCCGCTCGCTGAAGATACCGAATAAACGAATCCAAGTCGCACGTACTGTACGTCCCCTCCACCTCATTACCTCAGTAACGTGCGCTGCCACCTTTGCCATGTGGCTCTGACACCATTTTATTTTGCCTCTCGGCGATCTTGCCAGCCGGTTATGGCTTCTTTCACGTGGCTCCTGCTCCTGGACCTCTCAAGATTCAGCCGCGGCCACGGTTTCTTCAGCAAGAGCTGGCTGCCTGCCGGTAGTGCTCAGGTCGCTGCCCTTTCCGCCGTACTCTTTCGGCAGCAGCTCTCCCAGCGCTTTGACCTTGCTGCTGGTTGCCATCTCCTTGGCAAGGTTGGCACCATTGCTCATCGGATGGAACTTCTTGATCGTCTTAGCCGCGACAAATAGCTTCATGAAAGCATAGATGAATCCCATGAAGGCCGGTACATTGACGAAGAACTTCTCCTTGAGGAGCTCGGGGTAGTTCTGCGCGAAGACCTTGATGGTCTCCGTGCTGGCAGCCTTGACCACTGGGGACTGCCGCAGGAAGCTGATCGACTTGTAGTCGTGCACTTGGAGGATCTTGTACGGGTCATAGTCAGCCGTGATGGGCTTTGTGGCCTTGTCAATTCCAAGTGCTTGGAGGGCATCTTCCATAAGGGCGACACGCCATTCGATGAACCTGAGGGCACGGCATCAGTAAACACACCTTGCGGACCTCGATTCCTGTTCTTACTCTTGTAGATTGCCAAATGTCTCGGTCAGATTCTTGACACTACCATAAATGTTCCACGTAAACACTTCTCTGGCTTCGGGGTCGGTCGAATCGGCATCGCCATAAACAGTCGTGTACCCAAGGCCGCCGAACTTGCTGCGGTCAAATTGCTTCTTCAGCAATTCGAGTGGTTTTATCTTGGCTCGCCAGTCAAGAGTCTTGGTGAGCGTATCCTTAGATTTTGCCAAGTCTCCATCATAGGCATTGAGATACTTCTGCAGAATGACCTGTGTCGGAATGTGACTGGACGGATCCGCCAGAGTAACTCCCCAGATTTCGGGATGCCCGTGGGACTTAGCCAGCGTCCAAAGCTCTTCGATTGGGGTAGCAGTCCTTTCAACTGGCACGTCCTGCTTGTCTTTACCCTTTCCTTCAGTGATCGGGACAGTGTCCTGAATCCGGTCAGCATGATTGTCACAAGCTAACTCGCAAATCGCTTACAGCCGGTGGTTCAGCCGACGACGGCTTCTCTTCACTGTCGGGGACAACAGCCGAGACCTCGCTAGGGAGAGTAGTGTTGTTCGGTGCGTGGGTCGTTCCTTCGGACGAGGGGACGACACCAGACACCTCGCTCTGCAAGGCAGTGTTATTTGGAGCCGCAGTGGTCGCCTCGGAAGCGGACATCGTGTCTTTGGAAGACCGCTCGTCACCACAGCAGATATGGATACGCACGGACTTGAAAAGAGAGTACTGCAACCAATCTGGCGCTGTGGCTGAAGAAGCGATAGATAGTTGACAATGCCGGGAAGGAAAAGTCGATGCCGGATTCAGTTGTTTGTTTACGCCGAAGTACCCGACCTTATTGCTTCGAGATTCAACAGCACGAAAGATACAAAACAGACCAAGCCAGATCTATGCTTGAAGCAAACCCTCGAAGAGAAGTCCCGAGTTTCGGAAAGCAAGACAAAATTAAGCGTATGACCGAACCCTGAAGTCGACAGGTTTCGACGAGGTTTAAGGAGAGCGGTCTAGAAATATCTGGGGCGCCTATTCCGTAATCTTATCTGATCCACTGAGTGCCGAGTGCTCCGGACATACCCGACTACTCCGCATGGAGCAGGCCGAGGTGAGCCTGGGGAACTGTGTGGGCACCCACCGCGCCCTTGGGTCGGTTGCCTGTTCACTACCGAAGGCACGACTGGGGATATCAAGGGCACAGGGGGTGGACCACAACAAGGGAGCAAAGTGCAGCTCAAAGGTCGACAAAAGACACTATGAGGACTTCGGTTTGAAGTAAGAAGCTTCCATGGCCTGCGGGGAGGAAACGTGAAGCTTGACTTGGTCAATACTAAGCATGAGACACGGCTTTGCACAGGGGACAAGGCCGAACTGAAAACTGGAAGATACCTTGATAAATCTTCTGAGCACTTGAATGAAATTTGCATTGCACGGGCTGGAGTGACCAGCTATATGAAGCACGTTATGGACACTACGAGTATTGGTTGCTCGACTACTCCTCTGCACCATTGAGGAGCCGTGGGTCTGTCCGAGCGGGTATCAAGCGGTGCGGTATATTCTTGCAGTTGACACTATCGCCAATGGCGGCAGGACAACAGAAAGGCCGCTTTACGGCCTTCGATCTGTTGCTGATGTCCACCTGGGCTGATCCGGTAGGACACAGATGCATTTTCAAGGCTGACAGCGTTGGGAGATCTGGTTTGTCATCCGGCTCAGCCTGTTTGGGTTAGGAACAGGTGATGATCTTGCTTTCTGATCAGGGTGAGGTTGACGTAGGACGGCCGGTTCCTGAGGATTCATGTCTAACGATTCCATTCTTGCTCCCCGCCGCGCTGTATTCCCTACCGGATGATAGAGAAGACATAAGCAGCAATCGGGAAGGAAGTCACCGAAACCAAACACGATCCTGCAGCCTTGCCTTAGTTTGTACTCGTCAACGGCACATCAGAAGGTTGCTTTCGAGCTGCTCCGTCAATTGAAGAGCTGAAGGCGTGTGTTGCAGAGAGCAAAGACGCTTGTTGTTCATTGGGGTCGACACTGGCATCCTGGGTTCCCTTCGGAGCGACGTTGGGATTTGCATTTGCCTATGCACCGTGCCATAACAGGGTAGTAGATGATCTTCAACGACATCGTTGTTGTTACCAGACCACGAGCCATCCCACACCAAAGTCCTTACTTGGGCCTGGAGGGTTGGCTCTGTCTTGGAAAGTTTTCTCTTGTGATCTTTCGACCGTCCATTGACCTGTGAAGTTGCGGTGACGGTCCGCTCAGAAAGCCGCCGGGGAGTTGGGGTAACACTCTGACTTGTGGTATCCGACTGCGTCGACAGCGACATCAGGCCATGTATAGCGGCGACCTCAGAACTAGTTGGAGCACCGCTGGGAGACCGACCGCTAGCAGCCTCGACGGGATCGTCGTCGCTAATCACGGAGGCCAGCGTCTGATCGCCTGTCGACACAGAGAACAATTCGGCCTGGAGGTCTCGGGTTGACTTGGGACAGTTGATCGAAGGAGTCTTATTGGATCTGTCAGACAGTGAAGAAACGCGAGACAAAGGAGAACCGATTCCGGATGCAACGCTTCTCCGGAGGCGTGGCATGTTCGGACCAAAGGAAGACCTCGAGGAGATGGATGAAATAGAAGATGACCGAGACCGGGACGTGGAAGTTGTCGAATCTGATGATACGGATGCCGGTGAAGATGTCAAAGGGGTTGTGGTTCTGATCGGGAGTTCCTGAATCGTCTCGGCAGAACGCATCAGGTGCTTCAGAGATGGCAGAACCATGTTTGAGGGTTGAGGGGGTGGACATCGTTCCAGACTTGCCTTCCGAAAGCACTCCTTCCGCAGTCTGCTACCCATGGCATCCATGGATGCAGCTAGACGCAGTGAGGGTTTCGAGTGGCTTTTCTCACCAGCAAACTGATATTGAAGATGAGGTGTCGTTTGTGGAGTCGGCAAGTTTCCAAGTTGTGGCCGACTCGGTAATGCCGGGCCGCTGGCAGGACTCGTCTGCACGGGTGTCTGAGGAGTATGCAATCCAGGAATGCTGGACGGCTGTGGATTGCGGGCGCTGTTCAGGTCACCGAAGTTCAAGTCCTCGCCGTGCGTACCCGAGTTCGAGCTTGAGGAGTAATCCAACGGCCTGTTGACTTCCTTGCTCAGATGCGGCAAAGATGCAATGATATGCAGCTTGTTGCTGGGCAGATGGGTGCGCAAGAAGCAATCCACCAGTGATGACTCTTTGACGATGCTAGGATCGAGTTTTTGGAGTACCCCAGTCCACCACTGGCTGGTGAATATCTGCTGATCACATTCGAAATTCTCGCCCAAAGCAACTTGTGAAACCATAGCGGCCAGTGACGCCGTATTCGAGCCGGCGCCAGGAGGACCAAAATGCGCATCAGAAGGCCCTGGCGTGAAACAGGGGCGTTCATTGGACAGCTTGCTCAACACCAAGACAATCTTGCTCCAGTTTTCGAACATGTCTTTCGGCACGTGAAGGTCATAGTTGATCGTTGCAAGATATTCCCTTTCATTCTCGTTGATTTCGTTGCTCCGCAGGCCAGAAATTTTGCTCCAAGCGCGAGCCGAATAGTTCCGGTCTTGCAGATATTTGGAGGCCAGCATAAGAGCCGACAAGAACATTCGGCGCCCGCACTGCATAGCACGGCACTGAGTTCGTTCGGACGTGTCGCCTCTGCACCGCGACGCAAGTTGACTCTGAGGCATCCTGGCCTTCAACAGAATCAGGTAATACAACGCGACTTGCAGAGTTGAGAAGCTGGTCTTGGAGCGCCGGAGGGTCTCCCGGATGAAGGTCTCGAGAGGCAATACGCCGGCGCCGAAGCAATCTGTATTCATAGGGGGGCAGTCTGAGGACGGCCAGATGGCAGTGATGAGTCTCTTGGCGAAAATGATGAGCAATGCTACAAATTGCTCCGTCACGTCGGTGTCCCTCTTGAGTTTGGGAGGGCATGATCTCACTGATGAGCATGCTGATCTTCGAGTACGGCAGTGCTGCGCATTGGGTTCTGAGCTGGCTTCTGCCACCCAAGCCTTCGAGCACGTCTGAGGCGGCTGTTGCGGTCGACTGGTGCAGGCCCGGCGCAAAAACTTGGAGGCGCCCCCGGTAAAGCTCCGGAGGGCAGTGTCGATCGGACAGTTCGAGTAACCGGCTCCGAGGGTAAGGTGATCGTTGTTTTGTATGCCTCTGAGCATCTGCTCTTGAGCATCCAGCGCCGTATGTGAACTGGCTCTGGTTAGGTGTGGTAACTGCTCTTTGCCGTCCTCGTCCATGAAGGTGTCACTGGACGCGGTGGTAGACGTCCATGACGTCTGGGAGGAGGCCTCGGAGGAGTAAGATCCATGTGCAGAATCGCTTACACTGATATCGTCGTCAACCGAAGAAATGCTGCTTTGATCGATGTCTTGTTTGCATCGTCTAAGATTGGGGACCCAGGGCCCTTGATGGTTGCTTGGGTCGACATCTTGCTTGAAGGTGAGAGGATTCGTGGGTCGATATCCTTGATCATATATCTGCTGGTTCGAAAGCCAGGCAGGTATCGAATCTTGGACATCGTGAGGCGCGAGGGAATCTGCGAGGGCAGCAACCCCCTCAAATCCCATCTTAGGGTGGTATGTGAGCGATGTCTCAGTCTCGAGACCAAGTCCTCTTCGAGGTGTCGCCTGTTTGTTGGGAGAGTGGTTCGGAAGGAAGTAAGAGGTGGAGGAAATCTATTCCTCGGTCATGAGTATGATGGTCCATGTGGGCATTGCAGAGTGCTCACCGAGGGAATGGGTGTCAAACCCACCGCTAGTCAGAGTACCAGAAGCTGTTTCGTTGAACAAGAATGCGGAATGAACGCGAGCAAGAGATCGACGTCTCGACGAGAGTTATGCCGAAGCCAACACTCGTGTGGTGATATCGAGGTACAAATGCTCATGTGATTCAAGGCAGTCTTGATCTGGCTTTACCAAAACAGCTGGTGACTCTGGCGGTGGGCTTCGACGGTCAGATGTTTCTTCTTCGGGCATGTATGACAACCAAGGACTCATGGCTGGGAGTCTCTTCGATGACTGTGTGGGAGTGGAGAGTTAGGGATCAAGGTCGTTAGGTGGCAATCACACCCAGGCAACTGGCAACGTTTCGCTCGGATTATGTTGAGCGAAGTGACAAGATTCGCGACCGCCGTGCTACCAAAGTATTATAGTGAAGTTGTTGTGTTGGCAAGGAGTGAATGCGAGGCTCGCGATCGCAGGCGTTCCAGGTCGGCTGGGAGTGGCGGACCGAGTGCAGCCGCTGTCTTTGTGTATCCCGCAAGTGCGAGTCGCTCTTTCAGGTGGCCGTGACGAATAGTGAGGAAATTAAAGGTACAGTGTCTGTAGGCAGCCATGGCCAAGTGAGTCAGTTGTTTGTTTGTTTGCGTTTTCTTTCATGGTCCAGTCATGAGTCTGTCTGCGTGGCGAAATCGCTACCCGACCAGGAGGCTTTAGATGGAGGCTTACAGGAATGATAGGAATTCGACCCAGGAGGACCTGTTGATATACAGAACGTGAATGCAGATGATTAGATCTTCGACGAATATAGCGAGCAGCCCGTGCTGCAACTCAAAGAGGGCTTCATTTTGGTGTCTGTGGGTGGGAGCACCTGTGTCTGGTGCAGGCGCTGGTGGAATATAAGGGCTCAGCCATGTCGCCACACACTGATGACTTGGCTGTGGTGGCTCGCAGCGACAGGCTCCCGACCAGCTCCAGGCCATCCGCCGATGACTCAAAAACCAACCCCCGTCACCAATCCCTAAGTAACTTCAGGTGGCTCACTCCTCTACCTGAGGTGCCCGGCTGGAGTCCTCTGGTCCTCCCAGGCATATCTCTACGCGCAACTGGTCGGCTCGAGGCGAAGTTCACTTATGGCTTCGAGTTACGAGTACGGCCGTCACGACGATTTCAACAATATCATTGTGCAGTGCATGCTTTCTACCGCCTCCAGCTCTGTTATTGTCGAGCGCCCCTACATTTGTGAGGTCTGCCCAGATGAAGTAGTTGACCTATTTATCCCAGGCGGCACTGCGGCACTGTTGCCTCATGTACCTCTCAGCCCCGACTATGCACACTCGCAAGCCTTTTCCAAGGTCTGTGCAACCACAGACCAGGCATCAACTGGCCAATGAGTCCGTCCAGGAATTAGGTAGGATTCTGCCACATCGCAGATTATATCAGAATTCTGTTAGTCATCCCGTCTATTAGTATAACTGAAGACTGTGTAACTCTGTGAGCTCTGTCTCCTGGTCACCCCAGTTCTCATCTTGGGGAACAGCATGCGCTATATCCAATAAAGTTCTAACATCTACGGGTGGTATGCGAAGATGGGAGAGACTGAGTCACCGGAGCTATGTGCTGGGGGAGCATATCTCGGCATGTGCACAATTCTTGCTAATGGAACACGAAGAAGCAAAGCAATCCCTCCCTAAACACAACTAATCAGCGTATGGCACACTTGCCTGGTGGTGAATCATCGACGGCCTAATTGGCCACCGTGGGAAGGCCATCTTGTCGTGATGGAGTGGTGCAAGAGGAGGTCTCCACGCCTCGTTGACGTGCTAGTACTAAGTGTGAGGTGCGAGGTCGGCACTCTGACCGAGGAGTGAGGGAAAGTTGCGAAGTCGCTAGGGGGGCGACAACACGACGGTGACTCAAATCAGAATCAGTCGGGCGGCGAATGAGAGCCTGGGTGCCCACCACCTTTCCTTCTTCGGGCCCTTTCCCGGTGAATCTTGTCCGCCGCCATCCCGAGATTCGACGCTGCAATGGATTATTCCACCGCTACCAGCGCGGCATCGTCTCGCAATCCACGGCGCTCTATTCGAAACACCACAGGGTTCATATAGAGATTCAGCCTCAGGTCATTACTCAACACTAGTTAGTGAACAGGCGCCGAAGACTCGGTTTGGGGGCTGGTTTGGGGGCTGCTGAACGGCTGTCTTTGCCTTTGCGAGGGGCTGTGGGGGACCGAAGCGGCAACCCGTTCTGTGGATTGTCATCCTGCATTGGCGCGTGTCTTGGCCTGGTTCCCTGGCTCCGAAGCATGGTCAGACTTTCCCTTCTTTTTCCGAGACACCCTTGGATAAGAGTACGGCCGAACTTGGCCACCAACAGGCAGAAGCTTTGATGTCGCTCTGCCTGTGGAAATGCGGAACACACCCTCGGGCTCGTCGTCGCTGCCTTACAACTCTCGCCCGAGTTGTGCAAGGTGCACAAGTTCGGCTCGCTGGTCCTGAAGGGAGGATCCCAGGCCAATGGCCTTTCAAACATTTGTCATCCGCACGAACTCTCAGAGAGTGTTTCGTCGCAACGGAGGTACAGTAGGTGACATCGCAGGCCGTCAACGTCCAGCGTGGTGTTGTCGACCATGCTGCACGGTGAGCGGAACCCGGATAGCACAGGACCCGTACGCGTACAAAACCGCCTTCGCATTACAGCAGGTGTTTCTGTGGCGAGGGAACCTTTCTCGGTAGAGGCAGGCTGCCATCTACCCTTTGCCTGGGACAGATGGCACCAGCATCCAGTTGCAGCCGAGTACACAGTACAGCATCCGATCTCTACTGTGTAGTGCAACCCACCGTTGAAGGTCCTCTGGAGGCGGATACCCAGAGTCCAGGGTTGCGATACCCCACAAGGCGGGCCTGAGGTGAGAATGAGGTTCAACTGAAATGATGACATTCACCTTTAACTGCACACGGCAATATGAGAATGTCAAGCCAACATCGGCTTCGATTACTCAAGGCCCCCGCCTGCCTAAGAACCAAGAGATCAACGACCGTGTACGCGACAGCGGAGGCGATCGCGGCAGATTCTGTACAGTGTTTTGTCTTGAATTGCAATTTTTCCTCAAGAAGCAAGTTTTCACTGGACTGCTAGGGCCAGACCTGTGGTGAATACCAGCGCCGGAAAATGTGGATGGTCCCCATGATCACCAAAGATCGTCACCAAATGCGAGCTGCTGCCTGCCACGTGATGAAGGATGTACTGCCGATCGGAAAGGGTTTCGGCTTTATCCATTGTCGCAAGGCGCTCCTCACCCTTGAATATGGTCGAGCCCTCGGAAGTGGGAGGGTACAAAGAATCAGGCAGGTGCTTCTGCCTGTCGCAGAACGTCGTCCGCCTATCGCGAGGCTCCTCCATCCTACGTTTCAGTCTGTCGCCACGGGGCTGCGGACGTGCATAGGTGCTATTGAGCAGAATACCCACAATGGGTCAATGCTCCAGTGCTTAGACCGTACAGTGGCCGAGGAAGGATGAAGACACGCTGTAAGCCGAGCCTCTCACCAGGAAGCAAGGTGAAAGGTTAGCTCACTCCTGCTCACTACATGGTTCGTGGAGTGACATGGTCAGAACCCTACTCACTACAAATCGCTCGCACACGAACTCAGTGCTACTACACAGTTGGTGTTCCAGGAAATTCATGAGGGCGGCCGACGAAACAACGGAACGTTTGATCGACAACGCTCCCGCTGACAGCCACCTGGGAAGTTCTAAAACGTGCCCGGAAGGACCCTGAGGGCGGCCTACAGGGAGACAATCCCTCGACAGATCGAACTTGCGATGTCTTGTTGTGCGTCAGAAGGATTGAAAGGTTACGAGGTCATACTGAATTCTGGTATCGGTTTGTGTTGGTTGGTAAGTTCGCTGACGAGGGCCATTGAGCCGACAAGAAAAGAGGGCAACAACTACATACAATACAAGGCGATACCCTTTCCAATTCTTTCCATCCGAATGACTATGATCGAACGATTTCAGCAGCACTACGGTAGGATGACCGCGCTTTCAGTACCATCTCGATGCCCTTATAGGTAGGCAAATCAGGGGAGTCAACATACAGCTTTGTTTAGTCTCGATGCAGCGAATCTGGCCTTTGTCCAACCCAAGGAACGCAACACCTCGTGCCCATCCCTTAAGCCTTTCGCTGTATGGCAGTGCTTTGCGCGCCCGTGGCTGGGAGGCTCGCGACTGGCCGAACAGGCTGCTATCCGCTTGGTCAAGATACGCGCATCGGTTCCCAGTCAGACAGGCAAGAAAGCTGTCCATGTTTCGACACAGGAGTACGTCGTGGCACGACTGGAGACCCGATCCTGCCGCCGTCTCAACCGCGACCAATCGACTGATCTAGGGAGAACGAATGAGATGAAGACCCAGCGAAGGAAAGACCTGCTGATCGAGTCCATCATGAGACGGACCAAGACCGCACAGAAAGTTTCAGGCACAACTGTAACCATGCAGTATTGTGTTATTCCGTCAGAAAATACCTCGCGACGCCGTCCGAGCCTTGCGCACCTGTCGCTTATCCGACTCGGCCTTCCTGTTCCGTTCCGCTCTTGCTAATGTACAGCTCGTTTTCCCTGGACTCATTACCTTCATTCGACAGACTTCGCATCCCGAGATGGTATATCCACCCCCTCCCCTGAACAGCCACTGTACTCGGTATTGTTGGCACAGCTCTAACACTTTGGGAGCGAACACCGAGCAGATAGTACTTTGGATGTATGTACACACAATGCACACATATGTCGAACAAAAACCTATCACACATTCTCCCCCGTCTGTCGAGTGACCCGACCGCCTTGCTCCTGGCCTGACCGTCCGGCGTCGCGTCGCATCATATCTGAGATCCACGGAATTGAGCGGTTCGCTCTTCTCACCCTTGATCATCCCAGCCGCTTTGTTTCCCAAGAAGTCCAAAGGTTTCCCAAGTTCAGGGATCGGAGACCCGCTGTGTCGCTACTTTCGACCCATCTGCCCCATCACCACCGTTATCCGTGGAAGAGTCGGTTCTCATGCCAACGCGTCGGGGATATACAGTATTGATTCACCAACGGGTCCATTTGTCGACCTTCACCTCGCGAATATCCTTAAAGCCCGGTCTTGACCGCGATACTTAGGGAGAGGTTTCAGAAATTTCAAGACAATTCGATAGACAGGCATGGCATCCGCCTGCATTAATCATAGATATGTAGGCAGGTATAGGACTCTCTCGATCAACTTCTCTGTTCTTCTGTCGTCCTTCGGCGGTATTCTCTATCTCAGACATTGTCCTGTGCCGTCCAATTTTGTCTACGCGGTCTAATCGTGGGACACGGTCTCGAGGCTCTTGTCCAGTCGAGCTCTCCCACATGTACCACTCTGTACTGATCTAATCCTACAGTCAATAATTCCGCCATCCTTGGGCATGCTGCACAGCTTGTCCGCGGACCCGACCCGTGCCTGAACGCTGAACGCCTCTTGAAACTTCTTCCTGACGCAGAACCTCGCCAACGCACCGCACTGCACCGAGCGATCAACTGACCGCTGACCGACCGATCGACCGACCCTTCATCGTCTGTGTACTGTGGATTCTGCGTCACTCGATCTTCATCCTTCACGACCTCTCGTAACTGCTCTTCGGCCCGGGCTCGTAATAATGCGCCATCTCCAGCCCAGCCCTCTTAAACCCGCACTTCACGTAGAATCCCTCGTTGGCCTCGCTACAGTCCAAAATACTCTTGTAGCAGCCCACCCTCTCCGCCACGGCATCCAACGCCTGAATGATGCGCAATCCCAGCTTCTTGCCCTGTTGGTTCTTCGCCACAGCAATGTCTTCAATGTGGCCCACCAGACCCATGTTGTGGATGAATTTGCGCTCGACGATCACCGCGCCCGTGCCGACCACGGTGGCGGTCTCATCGCAAATCACGAGGATGTAGTACGTGTCGTTGCGGGAGGAGATGAAGTCGTAGCGGGCGTTGAATTCCGAGAGCGTGGGTTCGCCGACGGTGGTGAGGACACGGAGCGTGGGGAGGAAACCTGCGACAAAAGAAAGAAGAAGTCAGTACTCATGTAACCACGCAAGGAAGTGAATGCGAGGCTGCGTGGCTCTCGAAGACGAGTCAACAACGTAGGGTGTAAGCCGAAGTAAGACAACCGTACCGCCATAGTAATCGCTCCGCCGCAGTGGTCTAATGGTATAGCCCTCTGGCAACCGCGCCGCGACTTCCTCTGAGATCAACGAAGCCGAGAACAGCGGCGGGTCATTCTCATCGTTAAAGACAGCCTTGCCGTTCTGTTTGGCTTCGTTCGCCCCGAGCGGATGTGCCGACGTGGACGTGGATGCGGTTGTAGTTGTTGGGGTTGGGACTGTGGTAGCTATCGAGGAAGTAGGGGCGGGCGCGGGTGTAGTCCCATTCGTGAGCGTCGCTGTCTCGCCGCCCTTGTCACCATTCACCGCCGTCGTAGTTGCAGGTGTGGGTTCGGTGTTTGTAGCTGTGCTGGTCGTAGTGGCCGGAGTTTCGGTCAACGAGATTTGCGTCCCTGCTTCTTTCGACTGCGACTCCCACTCCGACTTCGTATACTCGGCAGCAGGGTTCGAGTTCGACAGAAGACTGACTTCCGTCGGGGTTTGGACGTCGGCCATTATCGCCGTTGCTAGAGAGTCTGGTTTCTTTCTCAAACCCGGAAAAGGCGATGCTCAGAGAAGGTGGTGCTCAGACGTGGCGCGCACTTGGGCTTCTGTTCGTCAGGGATACAAAGGTCAAGGAAGCCAGGCAATGTCAAAAGAACGGTGAGGGTCGGATCGGTCCACTTCAGCTGGTCAGCACAGGGGCAGCCGCGTCACAGTGGTGAGCGAGAGTTGAGGAGTTGGAGAAAAAGTCAACAACGCTAGCACGATGTGCGTGTGTAGGTGTGTTTAGAAGAGCTGAGAGGGACAGCAACGATGACAGCTGGCAGATACTACGACATGGATATCTGGAAAGAAGGACAGAACAAACGGCTTTGTATCGATAAAAACGGCCCCCCTGCGGTGAGATGTTCTGAGATCAGCTCTGGAATTTCTGAGAATTGGAGACCCTCTCGAACTGTTTCCTGAAACATGCATTGCTGTCTCAGCCTCGGCCGCTGCCGCTCGTGCATGGGTTGTTGTCCAGGGGTAGAGTTGGGCTATTAATATAGCATCTGAATCCGCCCTTCTGTGAATGGTTTCTTGATGCGTCTTCAGAATGCTCTTCATGTCTAGTACTCTATGGTCTTTTCTTATTGGTGAAGGAATTCAATCTTGTCCGGTGCATCGCCAGCCAAACCGCAAATCTGGCGGAAATCTCCAAGCTCTGCGCCTCTAACGGACAGAAAAGTTTGAAAACTCTCCAGCGAGATCGCGCCTTCGATATCTGTGGATAAGACAGCATGAGGGATGCTAGTCAGGTCAACGAGCGCGTCATTGACAAAGAGTCGCACTGCATGCTGGTTCTCTTGTGCCCTTTCCTCGGGTTCACAGGTGATCCGTTCAAAGACCAACCGTCCTCCCATTGGTACCACGTCGCTTGTCCTCCAATTTCGCTCGTGCGCCACGCGGTCGGTGGGCAGTTCTTCCAACCCCGAAAGCTCGCTGAGGATTCCCAAGGTGGCCACTGCAGGAATGATGTCGCCGTCGTGGACGAAACTGAAATACACGTCTTTTGAGGAGTGATTGGACATGAGGTTCTGCGTTGCATTCAGCCACAGCCAACCCATCAAGGCTCCGAATTTGTTTCCAGGGCCAGCACGATAGTAATGCAGCAGGTCTCGGGCATATTCGAATTCGAGCCATTCCTGCCTGGAGAAGACGTCGCACCAGGGGCTACCTCCCCTTGCAAGGATCTCGAAGCCGCACAGTTCCATCATTCCGTATATATCCAAGGGACTGAAGGACACACCGATCGCATCGTTCGCGAGCCGCTCGGAGATGGGTTTGCTAAACGTGGCTTGCCACTCTGCGAGCTTGATGTACCCCTTGTCGTGACCTTCCTGATTGTCCGTAGCATAGTTGGAGCAGGTGTCTCCGGGAGTCAGCGTATTCGCGCCTCGATGCATGGTCTCGGGGATGACCTCTAGCACTGCTGAGCCATCCGTTTTCCATTCCGATCCAAAGAACCCATCAGCAAACCATTCTGCTGTCTCGACGTCCCGTAGAGATCCGCAAGACCAGAACTTTGTTGGGCGTCTCTTGGAGGCCAGATGACCGTATCGCCGCCGCATAGCTCGCCCCGTGTTGGAGGCCTGCTTTGTTCCCGCATACGGACCAACAGCTGTGAGATTTTCGAAGGCAGGATTGGAGGTGTCCGTGAAGTAGGTCCAATCGTTGACAAACGATAATGATCCCGTGAGGACTACATCGGGGGCATGGAGTCGCTCGAGTAGATAGATGTGTCCTAGTCAGAGACGTTAGCATCGGCGAGACGTTCCTGGACAACTGGACATACTGATACCAGCGTTTCGTGTTGGATATCGTTCAGCATGCCGTGACAACTGGAAAGATTAGTGTCGGTGCGAATGATCCTCCTATCTGTCGGCCGCAACGCTCACCATATGAACTTGATCAATGGAGCATTTCTTGGGTAGAGGTGCGTCATAGTAGTACCGGCCATCGATCCTCCTTATCCAAGGTCCGTTTCCGCCCAGGTGGTAGAACAGACTCCATCCAGCCCGTAGGATTGAAGAACAAAGCCCACTGCTTGCTAAGGCGGTAGGGCTTTGACAAAACCCAGTGTGAAGCTGGCTCAGGGAATGAAGAATGAGGAAGCCTGAAATGGCCATGAGTATGACCAAAAACAAAGTGCGCCACAACGGCCGCCGTGTTCTCAACTGAATTCCAGGTGCAGAAGACATCGCGCTCGACTTGGTTTGCCAAAGCAGTGCCATCTCAGTCAGTTCACCAGGCAGAGAATGGCATGTATTGGCATCGAGATTCGACTTCGCGGCTCGCTCTTCTGCACAATTGACTGGCGCGTAGGTTACGAGAGGGCGGTAGGTCGAAAACTCCACACTCGCTCTCTTGCTACCCGTTAAAGTGGCATTTAATAAGAAAGGGCCGAAGAATCGAATATGCAGCTGCGAGAAGTCTCGTTGCGGTGCTGTTTAGGATCCAGAGCGTGCAGGCAGTGTTTGCAGCGTGAGATTGAGGACAAGAGAGTCAGGTTTCGCTTCTTCACTTTCCCGAACACTGAAGCCCATGCATCTCTACCTTAACAAGGACCCCACCACATCCCTCTGTGATTTCCCTGGCAGTTCGGCCTGGTGAGGCAAATCGACCTTCTACATATCCAAAATCTTTGCAGATACGAACAAGGTTCAGGACCTCGTAGTGTTTCCATGACTTATTCAGCCACCGCACCCCTGGCCGTTCTCAACGCCGGCTCATCTTGCGCCGAATGTTCGCACCGTCACCAATCGCCACTCCTTCAACCCCGCATTAGAAATTGTTTGTGAGGAGAAACCCGCACGGTAAGGACGGCGCAGTCACCGATTGACATGCCGCTGTCGGAGACCGTTGTCGACGATCTGGAATAAAATCAGCCTGCACGAACGAAGGTCTCCTTGGGACGCAGTTTATTCTCCGTGCCCGATCTATTCAAGTCATTCCCAAAAGCGGTCAGAATCAGCCATGGGTTCCACGAATCCAATACCACAGTCGTACCCAATTCCACCGGCGGGAGTGTACGCACCGGCCGTGACTTTCTTTGATCCTAAGACGGACACTTTATTACCCGATCAACAAGCACAATACTATGCCTACCTAGCGAGCAGTGGCCTTCGTGGTCTGGTGATACTCGGCACGAATGCGGAGACCTTCCTGCTCACTCGAGACGAAAGAGCAGCGCTGTTACGATTAGCGCGCAAGTCGGTGCCAGAAGGCTATCCCATTATCGCTGGCGTTGGAGGGCATTCAACGGCGCAAGTCCTAGAATATATCTCAGACGCTCACGCTGCCGGAGCAGACTATGTCCTTGTCCTCCCAGCTGCGTACTTTGGCAAGCAGACCACACCCACCGTTGTCCACAACTTCTATGCGGCCATTGCGAAGGCTTCTCCCCTTCCAATCCTCATATACAATTTTCCTGCGGTGTGCAATGGCCTCGACCTGGACTCGGACGTCATTGCGGCACTGGCGCAAGAATTTCCGAATATCGTGGGGGTGAAATTGACTTGCGGTTCGGTCGGAAAGATTACACGCTTGTCTGCTACATTTCAACCTGAGCGCTTTGCGATCTTCGGTGGGCAGTCGGACTTCCTGGTCGGTGGACTGGCAGCAGGCTCGGCTGGATGCATTGCAGCCTTTGGAAACATTTTCCCCAAGACGGTGTCTAAGATTTTCGACCTGTGGAAGATGGGTAAGCATGACCAGGCATTGTCGTTACAGAGAATGTCTGCGCATGCCGAAAACCCCACCAAGGCCGGCATTGCCACAACCAAGTATGCCGTGAGTCAGTTCAGCGCAAAGAAGGCCGGCATTCAGGGTGACTTGGAAGCCATGCTGCGGCCTCGGCATCCATACGAAGAGCCCAGCCAGGCGGTCAAGCAGAAGATTGTAGAAGTGATGCTACCTCTGGATGAGGTTGAGAAATCGCTTTAAAGTGCTCCGTATCCTGAGGAATAAAACACCTTGCATAGAAATGACGACCAATTGAACATGTAACCGGAAGACGTGCCGGGCTGGAGTACTGTGTAGGCGGAAATCCGCATCAACAGGCGGCGTGACGAGGGTGCGTGGACATACCACTTGGTGCTGGCAACTTGTTGATTGTTGACCGCATCAACAAGAACCGAGTCTCAGCCTTGCGTCATGGCCACCACCCGGCCCTGGTCAAACGTGGATGCCGTGCAAGCCACATCGTCAAGGCAATCTGCAACCAGGCCGGTTGGCTGCTTCGCCAAAGTGGCCCCGATGTTGCACAAATGCAGATGAGATCGACATGAACAAGCCATCAGTATCGTGTTTATGGATCAGATCGGCCACGCATGTGCCACCAACTCGTTTAAAGCCTGAGCTGAATTTGATAGTGACAAGACCACCAGCTGAAGCAACCAGACTTCGCGAGCATAAAATTCACAATAAGATGAGGTATTCAATTATTGAAGGAGGCTGGGATGAACCTTAACTGCTGCATTCTCGAACGCTAAGTTCATGGCGCCGGCGGACAGCAAGGCGGGGTCTTGGACGCGGGACGTCAGTTACGAGACTGATGTTCGATCAGGACAGGCCCAGTATTTTGGCACAGGTCGTTACTGTCTTCTGTGAAAAGAAGTCGATGTGTGTACGAGTAGTTGGTGAGTCTCATAGAGCACAAGTTTCCTCTGACCAGGCATCTATCTGGCAACGTAGGACGAGTATATCAATCTTCGTTGACAAAGGTGCTTTCTGGTGCTTTGGACGAGCTACAGGTTGGTACCCGGGACCCGGCGGTTGGGCAGCCATACCCTTGAACCTGGAACGGCCCCAAGCCGACAAATCGAGGAGATGAGCAAAGCAGCCGCTAGCTTAACTAACACCGAGATTAGTTAAGATCTCTCTGAGGACTTCCTCTTCGGGATCGAGCCAGGGCGAAACGTGCGACTGTACGAGGACTCCTTAGGCGAGCACCAGTTGCCGATCGGTACAAGTACAGAGTGTGGTCTGGGAGACTTTCTACTTCTCCAGCGTCCAACCCAAGAATCGTCCATTTTTGGAGACGTCATAAATTAGTACTGGGTGCTGCTGATGCTGCCCAAAATGTCCAAGTGGAACAAGAGACTTTGTATCCCCACAACGGCGGATAAAGTGAGCCGATGCGTGTCATTGACTCTGAGAAGGCGGAGTTGCGCCTGCAAGCCCGCTTTGATATCAGCGGCAAGGAGAGATGGACATGTCTTGATAGCTGCGAGTGCCGAGCGAGACCCGGGAGTGAACGGCGAAGCTTAAGGTGGGAGAAAACCTGCTTTTGGCCTGCTCCCGATACGTATGGTGAAGGTGCTCGCGAAATGTGGATGGATCTGAGTTTAGGCTGAGCTCGCATCATGCTGCATGAAGCTGCAGGGAAGGGAGCTGTTGCTGCAGCTTGTGCCGTTGTATGATTCGGCTCGGCAGCTAGATGTGCTGAACGCGTATGCTCCATCCCACTGGGTACCATCAGTCTACATTTTGATTCCCACCTTCCACTTTTCACCATGGCAATGACTTTAACCTTTCCCGCCTCCGATCTTTCTTTTACCACTCTGGAAGTGCCCGGCTTTACTTCAACACCCTCAACATCGCACCTTTCGTTAGAAGATGTCCAAATACTCGTAATTCTGCACATAGCACTCACTGAAACATTGCCCCGCCCTTCCCGAGCACCCGCAGACATACCAAATCGCAAAATCTTACAACCTGCCACTTTCGCCGCAACCTGGCTGCAACGCTGTCGCGATACGGAGCGCGAGGTGTGAGGGCCTGGAGACCTCCTAGCATGAATGCCCGGTAGAATAGAACACAGACATACGGCGGACTTACCTCTGGGCCACCGACTGCTCACAACACTCACTTGCACCTGACGAGCTGTTCACCGGAGCTAGCCTACGCCGGCGTCAAGCTTGTCCGTGTATTTGAGACCACGCCGTCCTCCTGCATCGTGCCCGCCGGTGAAGCCTGTGGTAGAACTGCCCGAACCCAGCCAGGGCTGGAGAGCCGGGCATCGGCCTCCCAGTACCATGGCTCTGGTGCGTAGCCGTGCGATGTTCTCATGGCTGGCGGCATGGTTGTTTCTGGTGGCGTTTCTCTCGTCGAACGTACAGTCAGCTGCAGCAGACACAACGAGGTGGATACAATATACCGGCAACGATGGCACAGTTTGGCTTGACGACGACCGCAGACCTGCTTTGTACACTCAAGATTACGGTGATTGCATGGGCGATTCTCTGATCAATGTCACTCGTTTCGATGCGGCCTATTACAAAGACAACATGACCGTTCTTTTCCATCTGGAGGGACATTCTGCATTAACAAACGAGAGCTTGATGTGTGAGTTGGCATTCTCTCTCCGGATTAAGGTGCTGACACCCGGCTGATCTCAAATTCAACACTGCAGTGTACATTGGCGTCTACGCTTACGGCGAATCCCGTTTTAATCTGACGTTCAACCCGTGTGTCGCCAACATCAACAGTCTCTGTCCTGTCAATTCTTCAATACCTATCAACGCCAATGGCATCATCCCCGTCGCGCCAACGGATGTCGCCAACATTCCCTCCATAGCGCTGACCATCCCTGACTTTGAGGGCATGGCCATCCTGCGAATCTTCGCCAACTCGACAGAATCTCAAATTGCCTGCTTCTCGGCGGTGGTGACGAATGGAGCTTCATTCTCGCACCCTTCTGCTGTGGCCTCCATTCTAGGCGTGTTTGCTGTGATCGCGTTGGTATCATCCATCGCAACCTCAATCTATGGACAGAACGTCCCCGAGATGCGGACGCATTACGCCCACTCCGTATCCATGTTGGTTGTGTTCGCGGTGTATCATCACATCTTCTTTACTGGAGGGCTGTCGATGAATTGGCCGAGCGTGCTTGTGTCGTTCTGGAGCAACTATGCATGGTCGGCCGGTATAATCTACAACCGAAACATGCAAAATACTATCAACCACTTCATTGGCAGCAACCGTGGCAATATCAGCATGATTGGTGCTGCGCCAAACGGTGAGAATGCTGTCGGGCTTGGAGGTGGTTACCAAATCTCGCAGATCTACAAGCGTGCGGCTTCAGATGCGCTGGAATCCTACGGGGATATAGTGAAGAGACAGGCAGCAGGGCCAGCAAACACGACTGACGGCACCGCCCAATTTTCTTGGTATGGGAATCCGGTGCTCCCCGGACTCCCCTTACCTGGCAACTATTCCGGTTTTGCTGGAACTCTGGCGCAACTGAACATACCAGCCTCTAACGCCTTCTTGACAGGACTGCTCTGGTACCTCATTTTCGTCGCCTGCCTTTTGGGGGCTCTTTTCCTTTTGAAGTGGACTATCGAAGCTCTTGCCGCCTGCGGTATGGTCAAGACAACTCGGCTTGGGTACTTCCGGAAGCATTGGCTATTGTTTGCGGGGGCAGCTGTCCTACGGACATGCTACATTGCGTTCTTCATGATGATGTTCTTCACCATGTTCCAATTTACCCTGGGAGGGGCTCACGGCGTCAAAGCTCTTGCGGCAGTGGTCCTTACGCTGTTCCTAGTCGCAATGTTAAGTGTTTCGGCCCTTGCGATGTGGTACCGAACTAAATCGGAAGCTCTACCCGAGATCCTGGAGCAGACTAACCAAGAATCTGAAGGGAGCGAGAAGACCGGAAATTCTGGCTGGTATAAGATCAGCTTTAAGAAGGCGCCTCAGAACCAGGTCGTGGAAGGAGACACCGGTCCCAAGACTACGTGGTGGCGAAAGCATCTGCCAGTTGTGGGTTGGGGCAGAGTTCATCCTCATGACGACGAGAACTACACCATCAAATTCGGCTGGCTGGCTTCTCGATTTCGTCGGAGTAAGTGGTGGTTCTTTTCCGTCTGGTTGATATACGAGCTTGTGAGGGCTGCATTTTATGGCGGCGCTGCAGGCCACGCCATGGTGCAGGTTTTCGGTCTCCTCGCCTGGGAAATCATTGCTCTCGTCATCATCCTCTTCATCAGACCTTTCGAAAGCAATCGACTCAACCTGATTATGGTGTACTTCCTTGGATTCAGCAAAGTGGCGACAGTGGCACTGGCATCTGCATTTGATGCTCGATTTGGACTTGACCGCATCATCACCACGGTGATTGGAGTGGTCATCATTGTCATTCAGGGCATCCTTACCATTTGCCTCTTCATTGCCATTGCCCTCGGAGCGGTTTCAAGTTACATGTCGATTACTCGCTACTCAGAGACCATTAAACCACGATCGTGGTTGAGACCTCGAACCCGATACTTTTCACACATTGACCGCAAAGCTACCGATCGACCGAAACCACCTCCGCCTCCTCCACCACCGGAGCCTGAACGTCCGAAGGAACCTTATTTTACAGTCTCTAATGTACGACGGGAGCTCAAGATCGAAGACGAAGATCCCGACAGTCAAGTCCCTGAAGTCGGTATGTCTCCGAGGGCTTCTGCGAGCATGGAAGTGGAGAAAAACTTCAGCGTGTCTCGATCCACATCCATGCGCTCTCGGACTAGCATGTCGAATCTGCCGTATGGAGCGAGACCCCATCGTTCGAGCTGGAGCACAAGGGATTTCCAGAGCCTGGACCTCGATCAAGGCCCAAACCCCATACACGCACGAATGAGTATTGAGAGTATCCGCGATGTCCCCAGTAGGCACCGTGCGGCAAGTCTGCGCGGGCAAGCAAGAGCTGGCACTCCAATCGGTGATGTGACTGATACGCCCAATGGCTCGGAGGTTCCAGCTCTCCGACGTGGGCACCGGCGCAGCATGTCGACACCACTAGGGCCAAAACGCAACAACTCGACCGTGGCTGAGGAAAAGGAGCACGACCCAGAGAGCACCCCCTCAGATCCGTAGATCGGACGTGGGAAGGAGCGCATGAGACGACGAATATTTTACGACATTCATGCACATAATTATGGTCATCAACGCTCCAAGGTGCTGTTGAAATGAGGTATGATTGTGATATATTGCACAGCGTTCATTCAGGAAGCCGAGCATAGACAAGGCATCCATGACACTGCATTTAGAGCATGATAGGGGCGTCCGGTACGACAAGCTGGTGGAGTCAGTGAGCATATTGGGCATTGGCACTTTCTGCGCGGCTCGGTGTAACGCGCTTTTATGGTCTCCATGCATACTTGGTTGGCACAGTGCTTGCATCCAGATAGAGAGTGATGATAGTCTCCTGTTGGAGAATGAACGGTGCCCAACAGGGTCAATGAGTCCCCAAGGTGCGATGATCTCTTGCATCACGGCGATGCTGTTGTCACTGTCGCGCTCTTCCCGACCGAGGAATGCCTTAGCCTCCAACCCGCTGCTTCATCATCGATGGTTTGTGGTAGCGTCCGGTTTGCCGGCGGACCAATTTCTTTGATGCTACAGTACGACAGACACGAGAATGGGTCTCACCATGGAGATGGGGATATCCCGGTCCAGAGCGAGCAAGACCTGACTCCTTTTGGTGCAGGTTTTTCGGCGGTGCTGTTACAGTAAGGGTTGTTGCTTCCAGCAAAAAGTGTAAAGATCGTCTCTGTTTACTAGCAGGCAATTTGAAACGCCATATCGTGGCAAGGAAATCCAGCCTCATTCGTGGCGACAGGTTGAGACGCGGATGGCGCACCCCCTGCATCGAGGCGAGCGGTGCAGTGTCTCGCGGCGTCAGATGGCCAGCTGATTCTTCGATGGCGTTGACAAGACACGGCACCTCGGAACGCCGGGAGGCTGTTCCAGCAGGCTCGACTTTCGAGCCTGATGTGCCAACCTGGGAACGAGTGAGGCTGCTGGACCCAGCGGCATGGCGCGTTCCTTCTTTGACAGGCAAGCGACGATGCCACGGGGAGTCAATTCCGGGTGATGCGGGCGTGCTGCCAACCACCAATGAGCCGTTGTCGTTGCCGTCTGCCAGGGTCGGCTTAAGTAATAACCCGCTCACCAGGGCCCCTAGGCGGCCCCCAGAGGGTCCGGTCAGCATCCCCAGTGGCACACGCGGCCGTCCGCTCTTCGCCGTTGGAATCTTTGGACAAGCATGATCCTTTGACCTCTGCTCGTTCTTACTTCTTGATTCATCAACACCACCTTTTCAAGCAACACCATTCTCCCTTTTCGTCCCGCTAGTTCCCAATAATCGAGATCACTTCCGTCCCAGGTTGCACGAACCAGGCAGGCGCTATCGACCATTGCCTAGACTGACGCGGACTTAATCTTCCCTACGACCGATTTATAAGGCCCACGAAGGCCCAAGAGAAGACTCAGCGGGGACCCACGGAACCGCTTGCCCTCACACGCCGCGCCAGGCATGATTTCTCGGCCTTGCTTGACCTCCTCTTCAGCCTGCTTACGACGAGTCTGGAACGCCAATACTACCCCATTTGAAACCAATTCTCCTCCCGCCACCAGACCTCTCCCAACCCTCCTCCGATTCTTCACGACCGCCCCCCGGGTTCTGCAAGGTCCTGGATCACCCCTGCATAGGGTAGGTTTGAGAGCCGATCACTTTGGGGCGTAGATACTGTGTCGATTGGGCGTAGGTCATCTTCATCTTCACTGCGTATGCAACTCTGCTTCATCCTGTCCCCTGCAATTCGGTGTACGGAAGCCCGAAATTGAGCCTGTGCTGCGTCGAGGTACATCTTGAAGATGCTCTGCCATTTGCTCCCGGAGAGTGTCTTGTCCCTATTCACAACCTAAAGCTGGTGTAAAATCAAGTGCCGACCTCCGTTTCCAGGTCTTACGCAGAGACGCCCGTCCCTAGGCGTGGAAGCGGCAACGAACTCACTCTGGCCTGTCAAGTCAATCTCCATTAACGGGCTCGATATCATCACCACCTCGGATTGAAACACAGACGGCGGACATGTCCCCACCAACAACCACCATGTCCAATACTAGTTCTCGGAGGACCACCGCTTCATCCCAAAAGAATGCCGAGAAGGCACAGAATGGTCAGCCGGCAGAAGCGAAGTCGGCTCCGGACGAAGCGACTCCCAAGCGGCCGAAGCGCACGCTGAAACTTACTGCCTCTCAGCGAGAGAGGAAGAGAGCTATTGATCGTGAAGCTCAACGAAGCATACGGCTCAAGACCAAGAACTACATTGCTCATTTGGAGAACTTGGTGAGGATCATGGAGAACGGTGGTTCCTCGACAAATAGTGGTGAGGGCACCCAGCAATCCCACGAGCAGTCGGCGACCGAGCACCACGAGAGTGAAAGGGCGAGGGCGCTATTGTCTCAATTGCGGCAGAGCGAGGAAGAGGTCAGCACGTTGAAGGAGATGCTATCTGGGGTCCAGAAGCTGGTCGGGACCGCTCTGAATCCCGCCGACGAGTCCGACCACGGTTGGCTGGGGATGCCCAACGCCTGCAACAACGAACAACATGCCCGCAGTGCGAACTCTCTCCCAGGCGGTCCCCACGATCAGTTGGAAAACTGCGCTTCTGTCTACTCCCACAGCTCAGACTCGTCATCTCCCTTGGTCGAGTTTGGGTATCAAGTTCCATTCGACCAACCGAGACGTGCCGAGGCATTTGGGTCAGACTTCGCCCCGAGATCATACCGTGCCCAGCCCTACACCTTGCAACAGCAGGATCTCTATAATAGCTTCGGAAGGGTCTCTGCTCCTATAACAAGACCAGATCCACCGACGTCAGATCCAACCGATGCTCCGAAGACCCGGGAAGAGGGCGATTTATTCTTCCTGTCGGACCGTGAGGTAAATCGGGTATTGGCAGGGGGCCACCAGTCGTTTGCCAACCAGCCCCTCGACGAAGACATTATTGTCCGGGCCGTCCTCCATGGCTGGCGTGATGTCCAGGATCAGTATCTGCTTGACAAGGGGTGGCAAGCATTAAGAAGCATTGACCAGTCCATTTTTCGTGAATGCGGGGTTGTGGAACGCATGGCGATCCTCTACATGATGAGGTTGAAGCTTCTCCATCAGAGCAACATCAATCCGGAGTATCTAGCGCCGCTGCCACCCTTCTTCCAAAGAGGGTCTTCGGAAGACCCTGAGGTGCTGAGGAAGACGCCTGTCATTGAGCATTTTATCTGGCCCGGCCTGCGCACCAGCCTGTGCAGGAACGAGAAAAAGTACATCAACAACAAGTTCTCGGATTCATTCCGGCAGTCGTTCAAGTTCCTGTGGCCTTTCGACATATCCGACACGTACAACAAGGATCACTCTACTCAGCTTTACTCGATCACGCCAGGATTCAAGCAGCGACAATGGGATTTGCGGTCATGGACAATGAGGAGGGATTTCTTTTCACAAGCGAGCGAGTTGATTGGCTCGATTCCCGTGTACGAAGCGCCAATGGATCGAGTCCTGGTCCCGGCGGGGTCGATGCCGATGCAAACAGCAAGCCATAGAGCACAGGCGGCTCAGGGAGTGCACCAGCAGATGCCCATTACGGAGATAGAAGAGGCAGGGGCAGGGCAGCCACCGAATGGTATGGGGCAAGCGAACAGCCAGGCCCGCACCCCTGCTTCTGGTCGCACCCGTGGGCCAGTGCCTACAACAGCTTCCGATATACCTGGGACACACGTCCCCTACTCGGCCGAGGTCGAGGCGTGGCTCGGCGATCCTGATATGGTGCCGCAGTACTGGAACATGTCGACGGGCATGGCCATGGGATATGAGGCTGCTCCCCAGCAGTGGCCGAGTGTCCAGCGAGGATTTGTAGGATGAGGGAGAGGAAACCCTGAAGTAGGGGAGTGTGTACACATAGTGAATGCTTTCAAATGCGAGTCGCGGACATACTTCGGGCCCCATGAATTCCGCCCCACCCGCGTCCCCTCCATCGATGACGTCGTGTAGATGCCAGACGCACCCACCTAGCACCAGATGCGGCCGGCTGTGACGCCACGACGCCCGCGACGCCTTTATCACGCAATCACGTGGACCTCTGGTCGGCCTGCGATGCACGCCGCTGACAGAGCAGCATGATTCAAAAGTCCCCTAACTCATTACCTGATTACAAGCCTCCATCCAGGTTTGCCGAAAGTGTGGAATATCGAACATGGACAGCACGCGAGAGAGGTGAACTTGCCTTTTCAAGAGAAGAAAAATTAATCACGGCCTCGACAGCATGTCTTGTTCTCACGGCTAGATCTTCCTGATCCAGTCCCCACTCTATGCGCGTTGACTTTTCCAGAACACTTCCTTTTCTCTATCGTCCACACCGAGCTCCGGGGGGACCTGATAGTCAAGACCTTCTCCGCTCATACAGCCGGCGACAGAGATTGTCATTCAACAACCATGAATCTCCTGATACGCAAAGCTTCCAGCAAGTCGTTGTCGGATCGAGACAACAGAGGGAGGGCCGAAAGCCAGAATGCAGTTGCGGCGGAACGTGCCCAGAGCGAGAGCAAACCGTCGCTACTGAATAGGCTAAGAAAGAGCAGTCGGTCAAGGGAGAGGGAGGATCAGAAGGGAGTCGAGGCTTCCATTTCACCCGACGTGAGTGTTGCTTTAGAGAGGCGGCGAGCCCTCCCACCCTGCGGCAGCGAGGCTGAATCGAGTGCAGGCGCGGCATGGAAGGAAACCGCCCACCGGATGGGACAAACTTCCTTCGTCTAAGGTTGCTGAAGTATCGCCGGTCGGCAAACATGATGCTCTCGAGCAGCAGCAGCAGCAGCAGCAGCAGTCAACAGAGTCAGAGAGCAATGATCAAGCAACGCGAAAGGAGATGTCATCGCTTCCCTGCGACGCTGACGGTGGTGCCCAGGAGTCGAGGGAACCAGGTAAGCCTGACCCTCTCTCACGAAGGAATGAACCATAGTGACGCCGTGACCAGTCCAACATCACAAGAGCCATCACAAAAAAGATGGCCTCACGAAAGAAGACGTCGAGCACCTTTTCTCTGGAGCTCCTCAGTTCGTGCTGGAAAAAGGCCGAAGGGGTCGTTACTTCCCACAAGCCTTCTTCCCCTGGAACAATGACCTAGAGATCTCCGACCTCCAAGATCGAAGGTACATCAAGCACGAAAGCTTCGCTCTCTCCACACTCCACGCGCACCTGCCCATCCCCGACGAAGTTAATTGGAAACCTGGCTTAGCGGCGCCGACAAAGAAGGAAGGTCTCGATCTGGGTAAGCGGCCTATGTTCGAGCTGGGCATTTTTGAAAGGCCGAATATGCTCGCCCTGGAAGGCCGTGAACCGGGTACCATTGGAATGCGGTATTTCCTTGAACGCCCCGTTGCGGACGGCGTGGCCGACGAGATGACCAGAGAACATGCTAAAGACGTGGAAATTGAGATAGCCATTGCCAACGCTCCCGCAATGGAAGCCTTCAAGATGCTCGCTCTCAGCCGAGAAGACGACGAGTCGAATGCGAAGATTGGCAAGCACGCTCCTGGTGTCGATCGAGCAAGACTGATTCGCGAGGGACCACACTCGTGGAAGGCGGTCGGGGTTAGGGATATCAGCATTGAGACGCTGGCGGACAGAATGGACACCATCGGCAATCTGCGCGACCAGGTTCTTAACGCGGGCTGGCGGGAAACGGTGCTGAACCATATGAACTCAGCCGAGCTATACACCCATCTGTTCACCGAGCTACTCTACCCGCCCCGCAGAATCCCGGCCGACGCGAAACACGACAAGGCATCGTTGAAAATCCAGATCGAGGCTTTGGTCAAAGTTCTCACCACGCCTGGGGCCTGGCTGGATCTGAGCGCACCTGAGGCGAGGCTGCGATTCGGGAAAATCTTGCACAGCAGGTCGACAGCTTATGACGATGCAACAGGAATGCCTATTATCAATCCCGAACGGAAATGGCTGCTCGTTCAACTTCTCCTGTCCGTCGAACTGGTCATCCGGTTGGACGCGGCTCTGAGGTTGGGTGTGGCCCTTCATGCAGAGAGTTTCGAAGTCACCAGCGAGGAGATACATCATTTCAACAAACTTCGCAATCTGAAGGTCGACTGGGATTTGGTGGCCGCCAGACGGTATCTGTTCCTTTCCTACGTCAAGAAGACAGAGAAGAAGGGTCCGGCCTCAGCGTCAGCCCCAACGCCGCAGTCGCCGCAGCACGAGCGCCCCCCCAACCCGAGGCATGCGTCCTCAGCTGCACATGAACATCACCACGGCGGTCTTTTTGGTGGTCTGAAACACGCCATGGGCCTGGACACCGCAGCAGAGACCGCAGCATCACATCATACGCTCGACACGTGCGATGTTGTCGTTATGCCGCGCCACGCTGCCGTCATGGTCGATGGCCTAGTACGTTTCGCGAACAACATAGGCTGGCCACGAACCGAGGAGCTCCATGAATCGTTGCGCCAGAAGCTGTGCACCCCGAACGCCGAAGATAGGGAAAGGCTACTCATGGACGCCATCGTCTGCTCAGACGCGAAAGCTCTGGAGGATAAGCCAGATAATTTGGCGGGCTCACTTGCCTCCTTCAACGTCGACCTCCACCCTGCTACACCCAGCACGGTTGGCGGTTGGCTTTCACACAGTTGGCTATCTGCCCTGATCATGCCGGGCACTTCGATCTGCGACATCCTCATATCTACGCTGCTAGAAAACGACCCCGATCCACAGACTCTACGCGACCTCGGCTCCGCCAGCATACCGCTACGCGGAGCAGGATTCATCCTCAACGGGTCTTCATGGTGGTCCAAATCGAGCATTGTGGGACGTGTGATGGCTCCAATGCGTGGTGCGAAGGAATCCATGGGCTGGATCTTCACCCCCAATTTTGTGCCCCTGTATGAGAACACCCTACAGCCGGTATCAAATCGGTGGGTGAGGATCAAATCATTCCCAGTGCCCACAGATAGGGCGAAGCCGAGGATATTCGATGGCGATAAACTCGCCGAGGACTCAACACCACTGGGTAAAGGAAAAGGAGGCATCATGGGTAGCGAGTTCTCCATGGTCACAGACCACGTCTTCGACAACGATCAGGCCTCCGAAGTGCAAGTCAAAGATATCAAGGTTCATCTTTCAGCATCTGATCACACCCAAGCGTCCGCAGACCACCCACTCTCCGCATGGGCGCAATTCGACCTGGCGCTCACACAACCGACAGCCCAAGGCAATCCGATCGGCGCCTCTACAACCATACAAGTACGCTACGGCTTCAATCGCGCCGTGTACTTCGTGACCGCGCACCCGTGCCGTCTCCCGCACGGCCACGCCACGTTCAAACCAGGCACGTTGAACTTCGAGCACGAGCAACAACACCCTCACCACAAGCCCGGGGTGGCAGAACACATTCCGGCGCATCCATTGCACAAGACATACAAATTCGCGGTGAAGTCTCTCGCCGATCTGGTGCAGAATCCGAAGGTTGAACCGCCGAATCCGACGAACCATGATGAACCAGTTTGGATTATTGACGCGAGGGGCCATGCTTCCGGGGGACATCAGCATCCGCCGTTGAGCTCGAACCCGTCGGCCACCTCCACCCTCACCACGACTTCGGAAGGCACATCTAACATGGGCGTGGCGATAAGCTCCCCCACAGTCAACACCAAGTCGCACGATCCCGCGAACCTCGAAAAGTGGCTGTACGGCTCCAACGACCCGCAACTCTGGGAGAAAGACATTCTCGTCCGGGCATGGTGTGCCGAAAAGGGCAGGAATGCAATCATTGCGAGGAGTGGGAGGACGTGTTTGAGTTGTGCGATCCGTGAAGCGAGGGCCTTGGAGGTTTCCATCATCGTGAGGGTGGGCATTAAAGAGTAAAGGGAAATGAAGAGGATGACCGACAGTCAAGAAGGGTGTAATCAGGAGGGGGGTATCGGTATATATATACAGCCCAGCCCAGCCCAGCCTCGCCGGGGTTCAATGATTGTCTCTACGCCGTGATTACGAAATGATGAACCCACGGCGTTATGGCTTAGAATATACCAATAGAGTAAGTAACCACGAAGCGAAGAGAATATAAGCCATAGAACGGAATGCGGGCCGGATGGAATGGAGTGACTTCCTTCCCTAGAGATCGCAGATCTCAGATCTCAAGGCTCACAAAGCTCAGAGCTCAGCACCAGGCGGAGGATAGGATAGGCGCAGGATCGGTAAGAGTAGGTATATATACATATATCTGTGTGTATGTCTCTCTCTCTCTCTCTCTCTCTCTCTCTCTCTCTCTCTCTCTGTGTGTGTGTGATCGTTTATCGTCCATCGTCCATGGCGTTAAATGTCACTGCCCTGAGTCCGATCGTGCCTTGTATATATATACAATCTGGTTCATTCTCAGGGACTGCTGGAACTCGGTCATCTCAAAACCAGTGGTTGCTATGGTATATACTTCCACACCCTTACGTACTCCGTATTCAGTCATGTAATTGTATTACCATTCAGCACTCAGCATTCTGCATTCTGCAAAGGCCAAACTGCACGGCCCAGAGGCGCATCTCATCTCAAGCCTTCTCCCCGGGTAGCCTCACGTCCTCCCACTCTTCCCTCCGCACGGCCCTCCACTCCTCCGGGTCCAACCAGCCAATGTAATTCTTGTCGCCGAACCCACCGATCCAATAGGCCTGCTGGACGACCAGCCTGGTCCACACGCCTTCGTGGGCCGCCCACTTCCGGCCGGGCAACCACATGACGCTGTCCTTGTGTTTCCGCACGAAGCATGCCTCCAGCACCCTCGCGGGGCTGTCCTCGGGGGAAATCTCCTCCAGGTATCCCGTCAGACTGAGGCGGGGGAGGTTCGCGAGCGCGAAGGGCGCATGGCCTGTCAGGTGGATGAACTCGTCCCACCAGCTCAGGGACAAGGTGACGTTGGAGCCGGCCTCGGCGTTTCGGGTCGCGGTCGAGATCTTGAGGGACAGGATGGTCGGGTCGGCGGCGTGGGAAGAAGGCGACTCCTCCCCGTGCTCTTCGCAGGTAGCTATGTATTCGGGGAGGCCGATCGGGGTGGACGCGACGGAGGGGGGAATCCGCGACGAGAGGTTTGCTGCCGCGGGGAACACGGTGATGAGGTCGCCGTGGGAGGAGAGGTGGAGGAGCCGGCGGGCGAGGAGGGTCGATTGGTAGCGTGAGGGAATGGAGTTCGGGCTTACGTCGTCTTGGTTATGGTAGTGTTCTTGATCTTGGTCGGCGCTCTCGTATCGAAGCGGTACATGGAGATGGAGTTGGGATGGCGGATCTGAAGAGCCGTCCGTCCTTTTGGCCCCGTCAGTAGGGAATCGCGCTCGGAATCGTTGAACGTCGAGGGCTGGGTCTGCTTCTATCACGGGAGCACCCAGGGCGAGGTGGTTCAAGGCGAGGAGCTGCACCACGGCCAGGGCTGCGGAGGGGAGCTTCATCTTCGAGGCGGAAACAAATCTGAAGTTTCAGAAAGGTCCTCGAGCTTGTTCTTTTTCTCTGTCGCTTCCCCGTCAAGCGGGTTCGTCAATGTACGCTCTGTTTGGAGGGTGAGGAATGTCCCTTGGAGTTCTTGGAGTGCCCGAAGCTCAGAGAGCGGTGGGTGCGTGATGTGACGCAGGAGCCCTCGTACTCGGTGACCGGGTCGACCTGGTGTGCGTGTGTGTGTGGCGGACCAGCTCGTTGAATTAAATCACTCACTTAGCAAAGCACCTTGTGTCGACGAATAGACACAGCAGTCGTGTTGGACTGCCAGCACGGCGGTCGGGAATGAAATGGAAATGGGACCACGGCGACTGACTGGCGACTGACTCCTCGGCTGATGTGCGCGCGTGATCTTATCTTATCGGGTCTCAGTGCGGTGTCGGATATGCTTTTGATTGGCTGCGTGCGCGGCTGACAACCCGTGGCGGGGTTGGCGAGGCTGGGCAGGCTGGGCTTCGGTATCGGTCGTGAACTGAAGCTGGCAGTACGGAGTAGGAGTTTTCTGTACGGACTGGGTCGCCAGTAGGTGTGCCGGCTCGAGGTTCCTCAGGATAACATTTCACAGAAGACGGCCGGCTTGTTCCCATTGACTGCTCGCATGCATGATTGCGGGTCAAGGC
The DNA here is from genome assembly GCA_016110215.1 of Capronia americana. Classification (NCBI taxonomy): domain Eukaryota; kingdom Fungi; phylum Ascomycota; class Eurotiomycetes; order Chaetothyriales; family Herpotrichiellaceae; genus Capronia; species Capronia americana. The sequence continues at coordinate 323,410 of JADWQD010000010.1, forward strand.
TTCGACGTCGGGTCTCGAAATCATGACGTGTTGATAATTTGACGCCTCGACGCCTCTACAGGGTCGACACTATTGACTAAGTCTCAAAGATTTGCACTTTGAACAATGTCTCAAACAAAGGCTCCGTGAACATCACTATCTCCGTATCAGCTCTTTCAGCATGTCCTTGGACCCGTCATCTTCCAACTCTTACACTCTAACACTCAAATCTCTCCTACCGCCATCATGTCCACATCATGTTCTCTCTCTTCCCGTCTCGCCGTGCAAACCCCATGTGCCCAGCAATACTATCTCCAGCCTCTCATTACACCCTGTGCTCGAGTCGGGCCTGCATATCCTGAACATGGATCTTCCGGCCGCGCATTTCCTCCTGCGGCACATGCAAGCTGCACCAGCATGGGAGGCCATGTATCTCCATGGGTTGCTCCATCGGATTGAAGGAGATTTGGATAACGCTAGGGCGTGGTATAGGGATGTGAAGGAGTCGGAGGTATTCAAGCGGGTATGGGGAGGGATGAACTCTGAAGGAGACGACCCCTCGAACCAAATGGCTTCCTCAGAGACAGCGTTCCAGAGTGCCATGTCGTTCCTCGACGCAGTTGAAGCGCACAAGGACTCTCTCCTGTCAGCAAAGGCTTATTCTGATCGAATCTCTTCACATAAGGATGTCCCGGGCCAGGACGAGTTGGCGGATGTCTCTCTCCGGGAAATACGCCGTTTACTATCGTTCTGCGAAGAGAAATTTGGCATCGGCCCCCTGGTGGACGCATCGGACGTGTGGGTGTCGATGAATGAGAAATATGCCGACAAAGCCGGGCAGATGATTACCGGAGGCGAGGGGTGGAGAGTGTTTTGATCTGTTGCTTGAGATTGCGGGATGCTGCAAAGGCCTTGGTCGCGGCCTGTCAGAGAACGGACGGTTCAGTAAGCGGTGCAACATTGCAACGACTCAGGTATTCTGAGCATGCTCCAACGTCTTGATCAGCAGGCCTGCGGCGCGGCCCAGCTCTCCGCCCTCTTTCCTGGCTGTCTCAATCCCTGCCAAGACGTGCTCTCGAAAATGATGGGTGAAATTTTGTAACCTATCCTCCCGGTCGTCGAGCATCTGACTGTCATCCTCTGCTTGTGGACCAAAGAGATTCAGATGAGCGTATGCGTTCGATTTGGTGGGAAGGAGGAGCGTCTCAACCTGCCACAAGGGAAAGTCTGTTACCAGTGGGTTGGGCTCGGCGGAAGATGGTTTGTGCGTGAGAAGACCCGCATGTAAGAAATCGGACAGGACATGAATGATTCGAGCCGTGGATTTGACGTCTCCTGCAAATGAAGCCCGGTTAGAGGCTGATCTCCATCCGAGAACCGTCGTAAAGCATTCAAGGGTTTGGTGCCAACCGCCTGCACAAGATACAAGTTCCGTTCCCGCGATTCTGATAAGAGACGATAGACAGTCAATCGCCGTGGCACGGATATCTCGCGACAGGTGTGTCATGCCGGCACGAACATATGGCAGAGCCCTGCTGACATGGTCTCGGACGTCTTCCTTTGGCAATGCGTTCAACAACTTGAGCAGCTGATTCCGAACCCCGGATGATCCATCCAGCATGAGAGGATAGATGTTGCTGAGAAGAGAACTAGTGGTCATTGGCAAGCCTGTTCCTGCAGAGCCAGATGCAACATAACTTGTCAAGTAGGCAAGTGCGTCTTTTCTCTGGGAATCGGAACGTGAGTTCAGCAGAGATGCTTGGTGAAGAAATACCGACGATTGAGTCGGCGCAGTAACATCGAGCTGCTGATTCAGAACGATTGCTTCACGTATCGTCAGCGAGATGTAGGCTCAGTGGAATAGATGTCCCTACCTTTGGCTCGAAAGCTTGTATCAGTATGATTGTCCGCTTTGGGTCTTGTCTTGCCAACTTTCAATTTCTGTTTCTGTGGTGGAGTCAGCTAGATTGTTGCCTGGTCGTAAGGGAAGCCATCGAACCTGAAAGTCCTTTTTCTTCTCCCTCTTCTTCTTCGCACTCGATCCCATTTTCGCAAGTCGATGTCTTTTGCGGAGGGGAAACAGATGCCCGAAAGCGACGAGTGGAAGATTTTCTCCAGGTGGCGGCCGGGGAGACGCAAGATAAGCTTTTTAGACGTTGGCGGGCCGGGCCGCGCTCTCATGGCGTCAATTCTGCAAGTGATTCTCGAATTCCAAGGATATGGATTCAGTTTGTAACAGAAACCCTCAGCTCCGGGAACGCTACCTTGCCACACTTCACGTGCTCCAGCCTTTCCTTGCATGACGCGATTGCCTTTGGCCTTCACGCCACGGCTACTCCTTTCTTAAATTGACCTCCAGCGCTCGGGGCGAGAAGGGGGAGACGTAATTGTCGGTGTTTGATCAAGCTCTTGCAATCCTAGCATCATGACATGACGTTCTCCGCGGAGGTACTAGATGAGTGACACGAACCGTGCCAGAATTGCGCACCATGTCTCAAGCTGAAAGGGTTGGTAACCTGCGATCCGACCTCTGAGCAACTTGTACTGACCAATGCCGCGTACGGATAGGAGTCCTTGAACGGCCCCTCCATCGATGCTATGCTACGCGGGCTGACAGAGAGGCCAAACGTCCAGTCCACCATCATTCTATCCCGCAAAGATGGTTCTATTATAAGAGCGGCCGGCATTGGGCTGTCAGAAGAGAGAGGTGTTTCAACATCCGCAGGTTACCAGTGGTCGCAGGTGCCGGGGTCGACCGGTGATCCAGAAGGATCAGAGAAAGGAGGAGCGTCTACAGCAGAGAAGTCAGAAGAGTCTGCAGAGGCCCAGCAGGGTGCAAGGCCCGTCGAGGTTCTGGCTTCGTCTATATTCCAATTCGTGAATAACGCCAATGTGCTGGGAGAGACTCTTGGGGCTGCATCGCGCGAAGGGCCGCGTTCCAACGGAGCATTCACCGCAGGTGCTTATGGAGAAGGCACAAATCCTGCAAACACGGAAAGAAGCTATGAAGAAGACGCGGAAAGTGGTTCTAGCGAGGACGAAGTCCAGCTACTCAGGCTGCGGACGAAACACCAGGAAATCATTATCTTTCCCGACCCAAATTACATCTGCTGCGTTGTCCAGAGAGTGGGCAAGGTCGGGAATGTACCCAACCGAAGATGAAAACTCGTCCAACACTTGCAAGATCAACCTCCAGCGCAGACTGTCGCTATCACAGGCATCATCGTGGTCTCTGGTGCCGATTCTGGAGGCCAGTTGCACACGTCGTTGGAGTGCAAGGCGACATCAACGATAAGGATGGAGTCACGTCAACAGATAGGAACTGAATGCAACACAACGCTGAGACAGAAGATATCAACATGCCCGTTTCGAGGCGGTGACTGGATGGCCGACCCAAAATAATGCCACCAAGGCCGCAATGACCTGCTGAATTGAGGAACTTGCCCCAGATTGTTTATCTGGCCGGCAAACGAAGGCCCGGAGTGTTATCGCGGGGTCGTACACTTATCACCAACCCAGCGTTCCGATTCCCTTACCGGGCATTCGCAGCCTATGGAGTCCATGAACACAATCAAATTTTTTTGTTATCACTTGACCAGTGTTGGGAGACGTATCTGGGAAATAGCAGTCGCTAATCTCCTTGCCCTTATCATTTACCGACGGAAAATCTGGCACTACTGTACTTAAAAGAGTCTATGGTCACCAACTGCGCCGGCTGCCATCGTAAGGCTTCACTTGCTGGTCCTCCGTGCAGGGCAACCCGTCGACTTCCCAGGCTGTTGTTCTATTCGGTACCAGTCAGGGCGTGCTTGGCGCTCATAAGTTCATGCGGCGCCCAGGATCTCAACAAACCTTTGCATCGAGGCTTCATACCACTTTCAGAATGACACTTTTGTCGTGCGACCCAGCCATGGACCACGTCGGCAACGTTGATTTCTCGCAAGATACCGAACACTTCGGCCGATATCAGGTCGACTGACCCTGACCAAATCGCATTACTCACATGAGACGATTACTGTCGCAAGCGACATCCTCACGCATGCACGACCATGCTTGCGGACTTCGCTCTTCAGGCTAGGAGGTAAGCAGCGACAAGTGTGCGGGAATTGGTGGCGGCCAGCAGCACGGAGAAACTTTGACTAGCGTGGGGAGGCGACTCTTTTCCAATCCTGGACTCCTCGAGGAATGGATGTCACTTCAGCCCGTGGTTGCTAGCGGCCCTGGGCTTTGCTTCTCACCAGCGATCCCAAATCTTGCCGGCACTTGAGAACTCTGTTCGATGATTGCATTGTTCTATGACCGACTGTCCACGTCCTACGAGGGAATTTTGGGCCGTCCAATTTCCTCGCAACCACCAGCTTTTGAAGGCGATGCTATTACGAGGTAACGAGTAACACTGTGCTGCAGTCTGGGTACTCGGGGATTGGAGAGTTCCCAGGTTAGGCTTGCTGTGGAGTCACCGACATCCATCGGTCAAGGACCGATTGGGGGCACGGTCCACCCTCTCTGGGAGGCGTGGGTATGTGGGCCAAACCGGAATAGCTGAGAATGGTCAAGGGTGCCGTTCGTCGCCTACAGTGATGCTTGGAAAAGCAACTAACACTGAAGCTAATCAAAGGAGTCTCGATCTGGAAACTGGACTTTTATACGGCCCATCATCCAATCACCCCATTCCTCCCATCCGACAGACACGACGACAATGCCGGGGACTCCGCTTACGACCTCGCAAGATCAACAATCCGGACTTTGCCCGATATCCTGCACATGACAAGATGCCAGGTGCTGCTTCGGCGAGGCCACAGAGGCCATTGCTGACGAGAGCTGTCGAACGATCCCTTCCTCTTCCCGATTCAACTCGGCCGGAATGAGCAAGGGCTCGCAAAAGAACTTGATATTGCTTTTTCTCGGTCGAACTTTTGGACGTGCTCACGTGCCTTACTGTCGCGTGCGCGAAATGCACGGAAGGGAATGCTACTCTCAAATCAGTCGACATGTCAACAACTCTGCGATTCCATTTACTGCACATGTCGACTTCGGCTCACACAGCAGGAGAGGGTGCTGTGAAGGTGCCATTTCTGCGGCCGACGAGGTAGTAAGGGGGGCAGGAGACGCTTCTCATTGATCGCGGACGTCTAGACGGTAAGTGGCAGGAATGCGTCGAGCGCTCCATCGGTTTCGGGTGATTTAGCGGTTTCCCTCATTCGTCTGTCAAACCAACACCACCAAATGGGGAGCCTAGCAACCACAGCCATTCGTCCGAAGCCTACTTGTGTACGCGCTGTTCGCGGTTTCAAGGGCATGCGGTGTGCCGGTTTTGTGATTGAACGGACCAGATCGTCGCGGGCTGGACTCAAGAACACATCAAGACTTGGACAACGGATTGACTACTTTAATGCGAATTCTATGGTGAGCGATCTTGCGAAGCACTTTCATCAGCGACAAGCACCCTTTGATCCGATTGGGAAGACGATGAAGCATCTCGAATCAAGGACAGAGCCACAAACTCCATAAGGTCAAAGAATATCACGTATCTAAATACAAAGTATGCAAGCCTGATATGATGTATTCAGAAACCAATTCGGTGTAAAATGATTATCCTTCTCGGTACTCTGTACTTGTACATCACTCTCGTTGACGTGGAAGGTTGATCAGAACCGAGTTGGGCTACGGTTCCTGCGCCAGATCTCGATATTTGACCACTGCCTTCGAGTATTGATCGTCAGATCTTCGGACACTTACGCTGCTGCCTCTCGATGGCTGGACGGGACATCAAGACGACCGCTCTCTGAATCTCGATGTTCTTGACTTGGTTACCGGTTGGGCCAATCCCATCGGCGCCCTGCCAGCATCCAATGACCGGATTGCAATTATGGTCTTAAACGTGCGAGAGATCAAGGCCCTGTGTACAGCCCTCAGCGCAGTGACGGGAAGAAGCCAACGGCTCCTGCCTTCCATTTTTCTTCGTCCAACCAGCAAAGTATCCAACACTCCTCAAAACGGAAACTGCCGTTTCCGATCCTCAGCCCGTCGCTTTCGTCGATGCAGGCGTGGTACGAGCAGCACACGGAACCTCGTAGTAAGGTACATGCAAAAGTGCGAGCTTGGGTACCCCCGCGCTAAGAGCCGGATGTGGTACAAACAAGGGGCCCCTGTAATCTGTACTACCTCGAAAGCTCGAAGGCAGTGGGTAAGTGGCCAGGTCAAAGGCTAGACCTGAGATCGAGCAAGATTCGAACCTGAGGCATCCGGCCATTGAATTCGCTATTTTCGAGGCACACCACTCGTTGAGCGATAAAAGGCCTCGCACCATTTCCACACCTGCCATGTGCTGGAGCTGATGACAATCTTTTGGGGTACCTCACGTTCCTCGGGCCGGAAATCGGAGATGTACCGAAGCGAACGTTCGGAAGCGCAATAATGCCATGGAGAAGAAGTTTAGATGAAAGGAGCACATGCTTTGTTGAGCTTACGCGCGACATGCTTGCCGCTGCGTAAATCGGAGCCCCACTCCTTGAAATGGGTTCGCGCACATCAATGAATCATGAGGATGTGAAGTGCCCGTGAGGATGGAATTTATGCAACCGTCCTATACTCTGTACCTGACCTTCACTCGAGGTCTCGAGCGCAGTCCGCCTCATGAAGCAGTGACAGAGAAAATTGGACAACAGAACAACGCAAGCATTCACCAGGATTTGTCTTGGGCTGCATCTCAAAAAGTCAAATACTGTGTGCACGCGCCACCATGCGCGAAAGTGGGATCATTGCTTCGTTTGGAACGAATGGTCAGGCTAAAGGTTCAGCATTCTCTAGCTGCCGCTGCTTGCGATCCCCTTTCCGAGCTGCAGTTCCACTTGCGACCACTCTTCTCACAGCCCATCTCGGGGTTTTGTCCAGCGATTTAGCCTGATGGGCATGAATTGTACCTCAGCCTGATGAGCCTATGGCTTGGACAGGGCGCCGACGCACGCCACCGACTGAGTGCCCAGCGTGTTGGGTCGCACATCCGCCATCTTGAACACAATAAGATTGCATGGCATACGAGCACGAGATTTTGGACTGGCGTGGTGAGCAAATACGAGCTGATGTTCTCAGAACAGGCCATTTTCACATGAGATTTCCTGGAGTTGGGTGATCAGGACGGGGAGTTGGGGAGGGTGAGCGCGCCCCGAGTTTGATCCTTCCATCCAACTACGGCGTAGTACTGGGGTACAAGATGTGCCGCAGTGAAATCTATGGGGGATCCAAGTACCCCTCAGGAAGTGGGCCGGCATGTCGCAAGAAGGAATTCATTCTTGCCCCCCGATTTTGAATCTTTCGAGAGCAGTGCTCACGCGAGCATGTACGGAGCATCTAGAGTTGCACACGAAATAGCCACCGACAGATGCTCAGCTACATGCTGCAAATTTCTTCATCTCCTACTCTCGTCGCGGGTGAAGCTGCCTTCTGAACTCGTGCTAGAAGGCCCGACCTCGGTACTCCGTATTGGTGGCCATGAGGCCCATAAGTGTGAATCTTGGTGGAGCACAGTGGGAATATCGCGCCCCCAAGGGTTGGAAATCGGTGGCATGCTTCTGGACCACTTCTTTTTTCGAAGGTTCATGCACAGAATCCATCAGCGTCCCGGCAGTCAGGTAGCCTGGACTCGCGCTCGTGCTCCGGGATGTTTTCGAGAGGAGGGCTCCCGATGGCTTCGACCTCATCGCTGTGTACAAGATGCGTCCATGCCAGGGCAGGAGAACAAGTATCTCTCGTCGAGTTCTATCGTCTTTCTACCAGAGTCAGCATCCCGGTTCTCTACCAGACATGACCATTCGCCTCTCCCGCGCACATTCGGCTTTCGCTTATGAACATTCCAAAATGCCCTTATTTTCCTCCCTGCCTCCTCCGGTCGAGGTCGGCTTCCGTGACATTCCCGAGAGGCAATACCACTGCGCGCATATACCTGCTTCGCATGGTGGAGCATGCACTACATGTGGTACTTGTCTCGCATGGCAGACTTGACCAAATGGGTTGACTGATATCTCATTATTGTTTGTATTACCCTCCGGTTTCATAGCCGATGCCCTCGACGATGAACTGCATCATGCTCCTCGAATCCTGCCTCGTCTGGGAACGGCAATCAGCAGGGTGCCTCTGCCGGAAAGAAGAACGCCGAGAGGGTTCCAAAAGTCACCCACTTTGTACCAAGTACGGTGGCCACCCACGCTATCCAAGCCTCCAGCTAATTAGAGGAGAGGTCGATGAGCGCGGTTTGACTGGCTCCCAAAAGACCGCTTGAGACGACCCTGTTCCCTGGATATGGCACTCACGCCGAGCTTGCATGATCCTTAAAACCACTGGCAGTGGACAGCTTCTGCGGACCGATATTTACCTGCCCCAATGCTCATGCTATCCACGCCACTAAGCGCGCCCCGCCGAAGTTTAAGATCCCTGGTGTTCGCCGCATGCCCAGATGCAGCAACAAGAGTTCGAAGGCTTTCACCAGATGCGCAGTTCTCATTCCTACTGAATCATGCTGGTGAATCCATCAGAAGAGGTTTCGCATACATAGTTCTTGAGGACGGCTGGGTCAATCGGCACCCCCTTCTGCTTGGTCAAGCCGTCGTCATCGCGGAAGATTGAAGCGTCCCAAGATTCAGCGTCCTGGCAAGGCCAGACGGAATCGAGTCAGGCCAATCGATGGCCACTCCGACGTAACTACGTATATACAGATGACATTTGTCCCACTTCTTGACTACCCACCAGCCTCGCTGCGCTTGCTCCGTTCGGGCGTGGGCTACATATGGCTCAGGCATTGACCGGCGCTCTGCCGATGGATGGCCTTCTCGCTGCGCTATGTACCTAAATCCCTCCGAGCATGCAGCGATTCCCTGGTGGCATGCTTCAGGTGAGATTAAGGTGAGACGCTCTCGAAGAAGACGCGGAGAGTGCCTTTGGTGGTATGAGATGAGCACCCCACGAAATGGTGAGCAATCACCACCACCACTCGAAACGAATGGTGCTACGCAATCGTGCTGGAGGTCCCGCGTCAATCAACATCACCATCGTTCGAGTGTGCCGTCAGTCCTCCTCTCTCGGAGCATGCTCGTCAGATGCGCCCGGGGAGGCAATCATTGCATCACTGCATCCGTGCTGTAGGCGTGTTCGTCTCTTGATCGTCTCGTGCAGTGTGCAACTCTAAAAGGTTTGTCCACTCTCGTTTGAGATTTGCATAGAACCAACCCTAGGCCTGTTTCTTGCCTCCATCCCGCTCATCCACTTCCCTCAAAGCCATGTTCCGAGTCGTCGCCAATCCCGAGGGGTCAATCCGCCGTCTTGTATTGCCCCTCGAGCGGGTCCTTGCCTTTCCATTGGCACTAAACGGGCGCGCCAGAACGCACCATCTTCTTCGGACCCTGGCCCAACCTGCGCCCACACCCTGGCCACCCTCCAGCGCCTCCGCCATCCCCATAGGTTGCGTGCCTTCGCTGGCCTGCACACCTCCCACTCCCACCCTGCAAGCTAGACGTTGAGGTGCTTTTCTCGCAGCTCTCTTCTTGCCGACCTTTTCCTCTTGTCTCATGGTGATGACACTACCGCTGCCACTGCCACGGGTTGCCCATTCTCTGCTACCAATTATTTTTGGGTCGTAGCCGACTACTCTCCCTTGCATCATATCGTGGCTTCGGTGTTGGTAATGCTCCCAGCAGACCTGTATACGACCAGCCTTTCTCTTCCCTTGTCCTACCTCAGCGTGCTGCAGCACGCCGCGTTGTCCAATCGGCCCCGGTGATGTCGAGTGCGGATTATGGTGAGCGTGGGGGAACCGCAGCTTCGACCTCCGCCGTCCACTCCCCGGACGGCCACTCTGATCCCTCTTCTGGACCTGCACAGCAGCCGTCTTTTAGTCTTGACGACACAGCTTCGTCGACCTGGTCAAGTAGTCTCGAGTCGAACACTACCGCCAACACTGCGTCCACCAGCCAGTCGCCCGCAAACCTGTCCTCGACGGCGACTTCCAACCTAACTTCCCACCTTGCTCACCCGACAAAGTCCACAAACACCAATCTCGGCTCCAATCTGGATTTCTCCACCTCGGACCACCTTGCTCGAAATGAGTTGCTGCTGCGGGACGCCGTCTTCCCGGCGTGGAAGGACGATACCAGTCCTTCCGACATCGAGAACCCGGAGGAGATGCAGAAGAAGGATCCTTTGGGCACCCAGATATGGAAGTTATACAGTCGCACAAAGTCGCGACTCCCGAACCAGGAGCGCATGGAGAACCTGACGTGGAGGATGATGGCCATGAACCTGCGCCGTCGGGAGCAGCAGCAAGCAGCGTACGGGAACACAATCCCCGCGAGCAGCAACCGTGAGGCACATGGTGCTAACACTTTCCCCAGTGAAAAGCAGGCACAACTCAAGCGTCCGGCGCCGCCACCGTCCGCGCCCAGCGGCATTGCTCAGCAGCTCCGCAAGTCAATAGACAAGGGTCTTGAAAATGAGCATTCGTCAGATCCCATGAACCTGGACGACTTCATCGTCCCAAGCTCAGTTGCCTCGCCAGCAGGGATAATGACCCCCGCAGCCACAGAGCCCGCGGCACAGCCAAAGTCCACCCAAGCATCTGGTGTACCGATTGCTACACGGAACAAACCACAGGTTCAAATTCCCAAGAATCTGCCGCCTTCGTCAATGCCACAGACTTCGATACCCACGTATCGAACGTCAGAGTTTGACTACGTCAGGAAGAGAGTTCGGAAAACAAGCATTGACGAAAGGAGAGGAGGAGGAGTAAGCCACAATCATCTCTATGGGCATGACATTGATTCTGATCATCTCCACTCCCAGAACCGCAAGCGCCCGGCGGACTTTTCTCCCCAGGTGCCTCCGCTGCCTGGCCCAAGTGCCGCGAACGGCACTGAGATGGACACTGGTGTCCCTGACTACGCACTGGATCAAACCACCGCGGCGCAATTCTCGGGGCAAACTAACTTTCAGAACCCAATGTCTCTGCAGCTGGACTCGTTTCACCTTCAGGAGGATCCCATCCTGACGTCTGCCGGTCCATTCCAGCAAAATTTCGCGTTCTCGCCCGCGGCCTCGCCCATGGTCAGCAGTGGGCCTTTCACGAATGGATACATTCAATCCTCCATCCCCTCGTCTCTGAACTCGGCAGATTTTTACTCGCCTCCTCAGTCCGGCTACCCATCAGCTGTTTCGACACCCCAACCCGGTCATGAAGCCGATGGAACATTTTACTTTGACCAGAGTGGTCACACCCGTACTATGCCTTTCTACCCAGCCCACCGAGGGGCGCATCTGATGGCGCCTTCAGCTCCGCAGTTTGGCTACGGAAACAATAATGACCAGGTCTACTCCCTGATGAACGGGGTGGGCTCGGCCCCGGCTGCCAACGGGTTTTCCCTCCAACAACATGTCGACCCGTCCAGGGTGCTCGTTCCCGAGTATGGACGACGGGTTTCCCCCGGGATTTCTGTGGCTGGCAATGACAATTTGTTCCAGTTTGGCGCCGACTCGGACGGCGAGGATGACGATGCAAATTTTGCCATGATCCAGTCCGAGTACGGCCAGTTGAATGATCCGACGCTGGACTTGAATTCGGGTTTGCACTGGGATACCACCGTCACCGATTATGCGCACGTGCAGCGTTTTGGGGGCCCTGGAAAACAAGTAAGGATTGGCGGAGCGGAAATGGTGAATTCGCCCCCAGACTGGGGCTCCTCCCTCCTCAGCCGAACGCACGGCTCCGCTGCATCAATCAGCGACATCCGAAACCGAGACCAGGATCCAAGAAGGCAAAAGATACCCAGGACGACTTCTACGCCCGCTTTAACTACCCAGCATATGCAATCCACGGGTAGTTCACCCGGAGAATCCGGCTTTAGCAGTCGACAACCGTCGAGACCCGGCAGCCCCGGCCCCAAGAATACGGACCAGAACGGCGTGCCAACGACATGTACAAACTGTTTTACCCAGACCACGCCTCTGTGGCGACGGAATCCTGAAGGCCATCCTCTATGCAATGCCTGTGGGTTGTTCCTCAAGCTCCATGGCGTTGTGCGACCACTGTCCCTAAAAACCGATGTCATCAAGAAACGTAATCGTGGAAGTGGAAGCACGGTGCCTATGGGTTCCGCAGCTACGCGAGCCTCGAAAAAGGCTTCCCGCAAGAACTCCGTCCAGCAGACACCAGTAACCACACCGACATCTGGCAATGCGAATAGCGAGCAGAATTCGGCATCTCCAGCCTCTGTGCAGGGATCCGCGCATTCCGGGTCTGCTGTTACCACGCCCACGAGCTATCCACCTGGGATCACAGGCGGTAAACCTGGGGTCGTACCGATCGCCGCGGCACCACCAAAACCACCCATGCAGCCAGGCCCGAATATGGCTCGGCCAGTTCAGGTGACACCGAAACGTCAGAGACGCCAATCCCGAGCTTCGACCAACACCCTGCCTATCATGGGCAGTAACGCAGCAAACGACCCAGAAATGCAGGATGCCGGCCAGCCCACGCCGAAGATCCCCCAAGCCCCAGTGACCCGGTCCAAGGCAGCCAGTATTTCTTCGACCGCTGGGGCCACCACTATGGCCTCGGTCATGCAAGGTGGCTTGCTCAACAGCGGTGTCCACAACATGACGGGAGGACCACACGGAAACAGCCAGGAGTGGGAATGGCTCACCATGAGCTTGTAAACTGTTACACCCGCCCGTCGCGTGGGCCTGTCAAGGCCCTGCACGAAAAGCTCTTCATTTCCCGCCAGACTTGGCACGGAGACGAGCAAACAACCTCTTCGGTTTCGTGTTGCTTATAGAGATATTTCCTCATCCTCTTGCTTTATACCACCTCCCAAATTTGACTCCAGCTGCACGACTTGACGACCACGCAATACACGAATCTCCCCAACCTTACTGTCACGCGCTTGCTCTCCCTACCCCCAGGGACGAACAGCAACCTGACGGCTTTCCATATTTTGGATCGGGCACTGGAATGGACGAGCAAGGGTATAATGACGGGCAGATTTGCGCATGTGCACATTTTGTGATTTTTGTCGATTTGCAACACAATGATATCACCGCGTCTGCGAAGGAGGTCGCTCGAAGATAGAGAGCCCCTCGAGCAGAAGTGCGCACTTTGGGTTTTGATGTTTTGAGATGAGCGAAGTAATGAATAGATGTGTTGAGCCGAGCCCTCGACAAGACAGATGGCTATGAGAGGGCGCAGAAAGGTCTGTGTTGGGATGAGGCTGGACCATTTGGAAATGGCTCCTTGCCCCAAGATCGCGAATGGAGGGGCGTCGTCGTGGATGTGCCACAAGAAGAGACGAGGTGAGCTGGCACTTGACATGATATTGCCGCAATGATAGAGACATCAAAGTACATATCAGGCGAATAGGTACGCACTAGAATACAGTAACAGCAGATCTTGGAAGTTCCACCTTGAATCCCCTCACTGCAAGCCATTTTCTACCTCTAATCAACGTGTTACGAGCGGACACCAAGGTTTATTCGATATGGAGATGAACTTCACGCCGAAATATCCACATGCGCCGTGACAATGAAACTATCGAGTCGAGCTGCTTCAAGGTGGAACCTCTTAGAGATTTACTTGTCAACTCCTCTCATTCTGAGACCAGACCACTCCTTTCCCATGGCTATGCTTTTATGAGGCGATGAAAGGATTTGACATGGCAGGCTTTGACTGACATTCAAGCACCAAAGGATGGGCCCACCAACATCCGTGGACAAACACAAACGAATACAAAGTTTGCTCGGTCTCTGCGTCTCCAACCTCAGACATGGTGGATTGTCAGAAAGGTGACCAGCTCTGGGATCTACAGCTTTGAAGTCCGCTGGTGTCCGGCCTTAAGCTCAGCAATAGCCTCCAGAGCGCCGCTCTCGCCGCTCCTGACAGCTCCTTCCATATACCCTCGCCATACCGCGCTGAGTTCTGTCCCAGCAAAGAAGACGTTGCCGAATGGCGCACACAGGGCACCCCATCCGTCGGCAAGCACGCCTGGCGGCAAGTTCGCACACGGGCAACCCCAGCCTGAGAACTCCTCTTCCATCCACGGAGACTCCACTGCTTCGACGACGAGACCGCTGATGTCCTGACCGTCCGCGAAGATATCGCTGATCTGTTGGAGGACCGACGCCTTCTTCCCCTCGGCATCTTGGGCTGCCCACTTCCTTCCGAAACTGCCACCGATGAAGCACGTCATGGCTGGCTGATTGTGGCCGAGGCTTGTGTCACGGAAAACAGAGACCGGTCCCACGAAGGACTGTGCAAGGCCACACAGCTTCTTTTCGGTCCAGAACGCCTCACTGAAGCTGACGATATACTTCGTGTAAAAGCCATAGCGCGTCCGATTGACAACTGCGCTCTTCGAGGCTGGCAAGGGTGGAGAGAAGTGGATCGTTTTATACACCGGCGTCGGAATGGAGACGATCACTTTGCGAGCGAGGTATGTCTGCGGCGCTGGGCCTTTTGTGGAGATTGAGACCGTCCCGTCTGACAACTGATGGACTTCTGCGACGGGGCTGCTCAGCTTGACAGATCCAGCATGCAACTTCTTGACCAGCCCCTCCGCAAATGCCGAAGTGCCTTCGCGGATACGAAGATACTGTCCACCTCCCTTACCGTCAGAGCGCATCGTCATCAACCCTCCTCCAGCGGCACAGTCTGGGATACCCTGTCAATGGTGAATATTCAAGAGGTGGCGGGACTCACACTCTATGAAGTACAAGGCCGATACCTCAGACGGGTCGACGCCGAGCATGGCGTGGGTCCAGACCTGGGCGGTCGCCAGTGCCTTATCCGTCAGCTTCGAACGGTGCAGGAAGGTTTCGAAGGAAATGGAGTCGAGGTCGTCTCGGTGAGGGCCTGCCGAGAAGATTGATGGCGACTGTGTGGTAGACAGGTTCTCCACCAGATCTCGAATTGAGATGCATGAAGCCGTGTCCTGGTCTGATGGATACTGTTCACAAAGTCAGCATCGGCTTGTACGGCGTCAACCTGGTATCGAAAGAGCGACAAACTTTGGGCGCATCGCCGTATGGAAACTTCACCAGCTTTTTATCAAAGTCTTGCACGACGACATCACCCTTTGTATTTTGTACGAAGGTGTGTAGACCCAATTCTTCTGCGAGCGCCCACATACGACTCTGGTTGGTGTCATTGATCCACGCTGCCCCTAACTCAGCTTTCGCACTTCCGGTGCTCGACCGGGATGTCAACGTCCTCCCACCAACACGATCTCGCGCCTCAAGAACGAGGTACCTCAGACCCTCCCGGTGGATGGTGAGTGCAGCCTGCAGACCCGACAAGCCAGCACCAACGACCACCACATCATATGTCGGCCGGGACATAGTGTCTTCTTATGCTTGCGCCAACAAGGAGTTGTCTCCCTGCATGGCTATTGCACCTTTCATATATATATATCCATCATGAAGCGGACTCCGGTTTTGTCTCGAGGAGATCGAAGCAGCGCCCATCTCCGCCGGAAAGACTTGTCGCAACGGGCAATCGAACGGGTTCTCCACAGCTGCTCAGACCTTATCTCATCCACTACAAGTAGCTGTCTCGATTCTCATGTATAGCTGGTCGACAAGGGCGGCACCATCTTCACGGCGACGCAGAGCTCCATCATCTGGTCACCGGGAAAGGCGTGTGCGTGCGAAATCGAAAGCAACCATCTTCGGTTGAAACAAGGGATTCCATTTTGGAATCTACGGACTGGGGACATGCACCCAACGGCTCCAGCCGTACGAAATCTGTCGCCAGTATGGTGGTCTCTGGCTAGGTCACTTCGGGCTCGAACCTTCAACGAGGAAGACCTCGCGTTGATCGCTGGAGGTCAAAGCAAGGGAACTAGAGCGCGACCATCTCTACGAGGCTATGATTGAGCCGGCTGCGCTGAAGCGCCGGCCCAAAATGCCCATCACATGGATTTCGATCACATTGCATCGGGAGGTGCGCTGGGCGAACAATACTGGGACATGAACCATGGAGGAAGAATGGGGCCCCATGTATACGGCCTCTCAATGGCATGAACATGGCCCGGTAAGTCACGTTTGCTTCTGTTGTCTCCGCAGCTTTGCTGTTCAGTACTCGCCATTCACTTGTGTGAATAGCGCGTCCCAAACAACAATACAATGGCAGTCGGGCCAGTGAAGTGCGCAACTTTTAGAAGCAGTCACTGTCATTTCGTTTGGGACTCAAACTTGTCCCATCTTCTCAACAGACAGGCTCTTCTTCCTACCCGCGTTCAACCTCTCTTATCCGTGCTCCCAAGTTTTTCACCCTCCTGCGTCGTGACAATGAAGATTACACGCGTTTCCACCGACTTCTTCCGGTGGTGTCTTCCCTTCCGCCTCAAGGGCGTCGGACGGGCTGTCCGCCAACAGGTTGTACGCTACACGCGCGCCTACACCCACATCACCCGCCTGCAGGACTCCCGCCCCGTCAAGAGTCTCAACGGTGGTTCTTCCCCGGCGTCGTCCTCTCGCAAGAGCAATCCACTGAGGCCCGTTAAGAATGTTGGCGTCGTTTCTTCGCCCATGGCCGCCTGGCGCAAGAACAAGGCAGTGAAGGCGGCGCGGTTTGCCAAGGCATACGATGCGCTGGATCGCATCTCGCCCATCGGAGTCGACGACCAGGGTTTCGCGGTGCACTTGAGCGACACTGTGAGTCCCGAGTGGTGGGGGGAGATTGACTGGGACGCCATCCAGGAGGCTGAAGAGGCGGCATATCGCCATCTCGAACAGCATGACGATGACTGCGACAAGATGGATCTCGATCCTGTTGAAAACGAGGTTGAGCCGATGGACTGGTCGCCATCGCAGACGCCGAACTTGGTGAACCAGCACAGCCTGTTCCCGCCGGGTCGCCGCCTGTCTGGCCTCTTCCCTACGCATGTGCAGCCTGTTCCAGAGACGCCAGTGTGTGATGAGATGTTGGTCGATGCACCAGCTCTCGCCTCCTTCACAAGGCCCTCTTCTCCCGCTGGAGACAATGTCTTTCAGCACCCTATCATGGATGAGCCTGTCTCTGAGGTCGCTCCGCTTCCAGTGGAAAACGACATAGATATGGCCCTTGCTCCTGCTCTGGCTTCAGTCGACAAGGGGGTTCAGATGACTCCTGCTCCTGCTCCTGCTCCAACATATACTTCTCCCGCCGACGCCGCCGACTCTTTGGTGCAGTCGTGTTTCAACGATTGGGACATGCCTGTTCCGTTTCCACCTACCAATAACCCTGTTCCCCTCCCGTCCGCGTCACCTCTTCCATCCTCCTCTCCCGCTGGTGCCAACATCCACCAGCAAACCACCGTCAATCAAGTTGTCCACAAGATAGTTACACTTCGAGCAGCCAACGGCGACGCTGCGGCAACCGCCCCCAAGGAGTACGCAGTCGTTATCGAGGAGGCGAGGGTGTTCGACGTCAATCAGTTGAAGGAGCCAGGAACACATTTCAAGCAGATGATGAAGGCGAGCTGGCAGCCCGACTTCAATGGCAACCAACTCAACAGCTTGGCCAACTATCCGTCGCATCCGTGGCGCTTCAAGCTTGATCCGAACTCGAACTTTCTCAGCCCGATCCCAGGCGGCGCGATACCTCGGCTCGACACTTCCCGCCAAAAGGAGGTGAGAGAGCACTACATGACTCTCTGGAAGAAGTACCCGGAAGTATGGGAAGCCTTGCTCGGCACCATGCTGCAAGAAGGCGTGACGCCCGACAACTTGTTGCTCAACCACAGCGACAAAGCGGCGGTCCTAGATCATCAGGCCTGGGTCATCGACCATTCGCGATTCGACGACATTCAATTCTCTCAACGCCAAGGCTTGCCGCTCCCCCCTGACCGCAGCAGGGAATTCCACTCCGCGCCCCACGGCCGAGGCGACATGGTGAAACGCTACTATGACGAGATCCATCGTCTAGCCACGCAGCCCGTCGAAGTCGCATATGCCCTCCGGACACTCATCTCCGTGTGGCTCGGGAGGAATGATGAGCGGTATAGGATCTTCCGCCGCATCGTGCGAAAGGCAGGCTGGTGCCCACGCGCCGAGCCTCAGATGCTGCGCAACTTCATCGTCGATGTCTTCCGAGGTCCAAATGCCCCGTTGGCAGAGCTGCGCAACGATGTCGAGTTCTACCTCACGACGCGGTATCCTCGGTTCTTTGCGACGACGGTCATGGAAGAGGGGATTTCGTACGATCTTCGGGTTATTGATTGATCGTGAGAGCAAAGGCAGGTGGGAGACTGAAGTGTCGTGAAGCATGAAAGAAGCGACATAGATCCATCTCACTCGAACAAGATCATCGTCATGGTCACCTTCAAGCCCGATGTGGCTCCGCGGCACACCGAACCGGAAAGCCGGCAGACCCATGGTCGTCTGTTAGATGGCTCAAACGAACCACGCGTGGAGGATTACCTTTCTATTTCCGTTCTTTCCCCTCCTGGAATGTCATCGGCGTGATTGACATTCGGCGCTTTCATACATAATCACACTGAATGTCACCACCTTTTTGTAACCAGCGAGGAGACACGGCATGGCACCCAGCAAGACAGGTCCAACAGAAGGGAGCAAGAGATTGGCACCTGGGGATTGCATTGGCTCTGAGTCAGCAGCCGTATGGCACAGCTTGAGAAGAGTCGGTGATCATGGATGAATGTGGGTGCGATGGACCGAAGAATCGGGTCGGATAGATGGAGTGTCTGACAAGTTCGATTTGGGATGCTCGGCCGTGAGTGTATGTTTGCAAGTGATTGACTGAGTGTGTGTCTGTGAAAGGGATTACTATTCAGGTACACCCTGAGAGCGGAGAATTGAACGTTGAGAACCAAATGGGTGACTGCTTTTGTTTACGTTTACCCAGCCTAGAAGTGGCATGGAGCTCGGGAACAACAACAAGCCTGACACCAAGATAGTAACAGGACTTACTAGCCTGGTAGATGAGCTGGGTAAACAAAAGGTTCAACAATGATTCAAGTCCTATTCCTGGCACGTCGTTGCTACCGCTGTGCCATCTCAGAGTGCTGCAAGGCTGCGTCGCTGAAGATTGGTCGAGGCTGTGAGTGCGGGCGCTAGAGTATAAGTAACACGCTCCAAAAGCGGGCGCTAGAGAATACCTAGGTAAGTAACACCCCCTCCAAAAGCGGGCGCTGTTCGGCGGCACCACCGGCGGCCTACAGTTGCCCGAAGCAGTGCGTCACTCACGCCCGCACCCTTAGAAGCTTTAGGCTTAGGCCCCGGGATCTCAGCCGCTACCAAGCCCTTGTGTTTCCATCACTTCGGGTAAACCTTCATGAACATGCACCTCAACCACTCTGTCGACTATCTATCTACATACCTGGAGGATGTCGACCGATGGTCACGCCACGACCACGAAAGCACGCGTGGAAAAAGGCGTTTCCTAAAGGACAGCGTCGGCGGGGCGTGGGCGTGCATTGGCGCCATGCGACGCTGAGCCGTGGTGGCCGTGATCAACAATCAATCAATCCATCCTCCTGCCCGTTCGTTAGTTACACTTATGCACCTTTTCCAAAACGTCTGGGTGGCACTTACAGTAGCCGAGCGCACCTTTTCCAAACTGTCCTGTTCTGGGTGGCACTTACCTAGCCTCGGTCCGCATGCATGAAGAATGGACTGCCGATTTGGGCCAACGGGCGAGCGAGGACGGGGGGATCAAAATCTTCACGGCGCAGCGGACCCGATCATACATACATAATCTATCGGAGCTTGTGCCTGGCAACAATGCCCACCATTCATTCCCCCGTCTCCTACTGGTCGCCTGCCGCTGTTCGCGCGTTCGAGCTTCTTTCCTTCCTCCAGACTAATCTCTTCAGTTCCCTCGTTCGAGAGCGGTCCCGCAAGCTGTGCCCACCAGCACACACCAGCCTAACACGTTACGCGAGGGTACCTTCTGTTTCATACAGTGGTAGGCTTGGAGGGCCATCGAATGTGTCCGCTGCGAAAAGAATGTATGAAACTTCCCCCCGCCAAACATGCCCACTGTTACCGGGCATTGCGGGGTTAAACGAGGACGAATCTCTCACCAGTGCCTAGGTTGGTATCGACGCGCCCGTGCTAATTAGTGGAAACGTCTTCCATCGCCCCGTTGGGGTCATGATCGTGACTTTCGACAGGTGCGGCGGTTGCGTGAGCCCTCTGCTCTTCTTGGTTCGTCCTTTTTCTCCTCTCGAGGGATCCGGCATAAAATAGAAGCCGTCGTCCACCTGCCCGCCGCGCTTCGAAAAACGCGGTCCTTGTGCAACACTCCGGAACTTTTGACATGTGGTTGTAAAGGATATCTGGCCTTTGTTGACGCTTACCTCAAAATGGGCAGAGAAGACGTCGAGTTCAAGACCGCCGACCGGGTCACCTTGAGGGGCTGGTTCTACACCAGCGACGCGGCGTCCGGCAAGGCACCATGTCTCGTCATGTCTCATGGCTTTTCGGCCCTCAAGGAAATGGACCTGGACGCATTCGCCGAGCACTTCGTGGCGAACCTGCCCATCAGTGTCCTGGTCTACGACAATCGGGGCTTTGGGGCTAGTGATACCGCTCCCGGCGAGCCCATCCACGAGATCATCCCCATGACCCAGTGCAGCGACATCTCCGACGCCATCACGTATGCGGCGTCGAGGCCTGACGTTGACCCGGATAGGATTGCAATCTGGGGTTCGTCGTACAGTGGCGGCCACGTGCTCTACGTCGGGGCTGTGGATCGAAGAGTCAAGGCCGTCCTCAGCCAGGTCCCCTGTGTCAGTGGATGGGACAACTTCAGTCGACTCGTCCGTCCGGACTTTGCCGTCGGCTTCAACGCTACCTTTGCCGCAGGTATGGTTCTGTCTTAATCTGAACACACATTTTCTCTGGACACGTTATGCTGATTAAGAGCTCATATAGATAGGGCTGCTCGAGCCGAGGGCAAGGAGCCAGGATATGTGCCCGTCGTGGATGCCGATCCTCTGAAGCCTTCTGCCCTGCCCACGCCGGACAGCTACGAGTTCTTCTCGTCCTGGGAGAAGAAGTCTGGATGGAAGAACTCTGTCACGGTCAAGACGTGAGTTTCGCCCCAGCCGGTCTCCGGATCCTTATCTTTCCCCCGAGTCCTCTCTCGCTGACTATTTGTTGTTGTTGTTGCTGGTTTCCAGGATCGAGATGTTCCGCGCATATGAGCCTCAACAGCTCATTGACAAGATCGCGCCCACGCCTCTCCTTATGACGGTCGCGCGTGGAGACGTGCTCACCCCGTCTGACCTCGCTCTCGGTGCCTACGCACGAGCGAAAGAGCCAAAGCAACTGCAGCTGTTGCCGTGCGGGCATTTTGAAGCATACTCCGGGCCATACTTTGAGAGGAATGCCGGCACCCAGACTGAATTCCTCAAGAAGTGGTTGGTGGAGGGTGGATGAAGTGGTCAAGGTCACGGTCACGGTCACGATCAATCAGGGAGCTTGAGAAGACGACATTGGGTTGTCTGTCGTCGCAGTGAATTGAGTCGTTCAGTCGGTCGTTCGGTCGTTCGTTGAACATATAGGATCTTGCCTTTTGCGCAGTAAATCCTTATTGAATATCCTCCATTGTTGACTACTAAACAAAACCTCGTTTGCTTAATGAACATGCATTGTACGTGTGGCATTGGCTTCCCGTAGGCTGTTGTGTTCCTCAAGGCAACTGATCGCTGACCGGGAACCGTAGATTGCGGATCGTGGATTGAGCGCCGCAGTTTCTACACGCCATATAAACAAACAAAGCACGAACCAGACCGTCTTAAGGCGTCTATGCCTCGGCCTCGAAGTACGATCGTGGTGGCATGACGGCGTTCGTTCTTTGACAGTACAAGTGAGGACTGGATTTTGGACATTTCTTGATTGGGCATGGGAAGAGCTAAATATTCTTTCTGTCTGATGCGCGTATTTAGGAGCTTGACGCAGCAGACACAGCAGACACAGCTTGTCACGTCGGGTATCATGCCACCATGCTTGTCCTTCACTCACCGTCAGACAGGAATCCCGAAACTCTCGTGCATCAAGTCTAGCTTTCAATTTTCCAGTCGCTTCAACCTTCAACGTTTCTTTCTTGTCCCAAGTCCTCCTTCGACTTCTTCCTACACAATCCTCCGTCTATCCTGTATTTCTGGGCTAGGCTAGGAGGAGTATTCGTCACGGTCGCTCTCTTGTCCTATCCTATCCCGCTTGCGGCGTCACAAGCTTTTCTTTCTTTATATCATAGATTCATTCCCTTCCTTGATGGCGTCTGGTTAGGATATCTCCTGCTCTTCTACAGAGGATAAGTGCAGCGCGCTCCATGAGGAAAGAGTGTGTCTGCCAGGAGCTCGAAAACATGAACATCTGACTGTACGTGTTTGTTTGTTGGAATTCGTTGATATTCATGATGAGATGAGATCAAGAGGCTAGCAGCAACGGGGAGATCAGATCAGATTCCAGCTGTATTCACGGACGCGGTCCTTCTCCAGCTGTATCCACGGACGCGGTCCTTCTCCAGCTGTATTCACGGACGCGGTCCTTCTCCAGCTGTATTCACATACGCGACCCTTCGACATAGACGGCCCCAGGGCGCGACCCTAGATTGGAAAGTGTCCGGGCCGGCTATACCCTCGCATACATATGTTGGGAATGCTTCGAGCATATCCTCTTCTCCGACAGCTTCGGGGATTCACTACTGCATTGCGTACGAGGCAGACGATAGTGTCGAGCTCCCGAATACGCACTCCGGTGGTAGCGCTGAGCTCCAGAACACGTACTCCTCCGGTCGCGTGGAGCTCCCGAGAATTATGGACCGCACAGGGAAATCCTACAGTCCCGCTTGTGCTCTTCGACATCGCCAACGACCGGTCTCCATGCTCACTCTCGAGCGCTGACTCTGCTCCTTCACCCCAACATCAGCAGTCCTTTTCTCCAAACACGATCCGGTCAAGGTTGGCATTGCATTACAAGGGCCTGCCGTATACGCAGTCGTGGATTTCTTATCCTGACATTGAACGTCTGTGGGATGAATTGGGGATTCCGCCAAACGAGATCCAAGACAAGGCGACACCACGCTGCACGTTACCCGTCCTTCTCGTTCGCACCAAAGACGTTCCGCAAGAGTCTCTGAGCCGACTACACGATGCAAATGTCCCGGGAATCCCGAAGAAGGTTCTCGACACCAAGTACGGCATGTTCACGCCCTTTGTTTCTTCGCTCGGCATCGCCATTGCCTTGGACATGCTCTTTCGCGACCGGACCCTCCACCCGCCTTTATTCCCCACCGATCGATCGTACGAGCAAGCTCAGCAAGTGCAGAGTATTATAACTCGCCTACTCCCCGCGACTCGGAGGCTCATTCTCCCCTCCGTTCCGGACATCCTCGACGCCAGAGGCAAGGAATACTTCATCCGCACCCGTAAACAATGGTTCAACGTCTCATCTCTCGAAGAGCTCCGGCCGCAATCGCAGCACGAGACAGATCAGCTCTGGGACGAGATCGAGCATCTTCTCCAACCCATCATCCGTTCTTTGCAGGAATCTCCGCTGCAACAAGGACCGGCGCTCAACGATCCTTTCACATGGGAGGAATATCGAGATGATCAAACTTTTGACAATAACGACACTACCGGGGAGCAGGCCGAGCAGGGAATTGTTCCTGCTCATGACTCCGCCGGAGTCGACAGTAACGTACGATACCTGTCAGGCGCGTCCACGCCCGCCTATGCAGACTTCATCCTCATGGCCTATCTCGCTTGGATCGCCCGCGTCGACATGGACGTCTGGGTCAGGTTGACGCAGGACGTGGGAGGTGGAGTCCTCGAGGATCTTTGGACGGGATGTTTGCCATTTCTGCGGAGCCATACCTATGTTAGGACTTTGTCGTGGTTCAAGTGACGCCCGTTGAGCGCGCAATGCTAAGCCATGCTATGTGGTGTCGCGCAAAGCTACAGTAATATGATCCACGTCTTCTTCTTCTACAGTATTTGTTCGCAGAATGCTTCTCAGGAATGTCTCTTGAGGACAAATCTCATGCAGTCCCCGTATTGCGTTGTGCTGTATTATATGCATTGTATTGATCCCCTCATTAGTTCAATCACTGCACTCCTACTCCTAGTCCTATTCTGTATTTCAGACTTCTTCCTGTAATACTGCTCGCGCGCCAGATCCTCGCACCCTCCCCCGTGTGTGGCAGGTACAGTATATAGCTTCCTTTTTTTCCTCCTCCTCCTCCTCCTCCTCCTCCTCCTCTTCTTCTTCTTCTCTCTGTGCCTCTATCGAAGCAAATACCCCCCATCAACGGGTAAAGTCACGCCCGTAATCCACGCGGCGTCATCGCCACACAAAAAGACAGCCGCCCTCGCCACGTCCTCGACGCTGCCTAACCTCCCGCCAAATGGATGATGATGATTATGCGGCCTGGACTCGTTGGATCGCATCTCGTCTTTGTCGTTGTCGTAGTTCTCATCCTCCGTCTGCTCTTCATCCACGCCCGCCACGTCCTTCTGAGGCTGAGCCTGAGTCTGGCCCCTCCGCACGTTCTTCATCATTCCCATCCCAGCCGTATTAGTGCTCCCCGCGTCCACAAACCCAGGACACAGCGCATTACAGTGGATCGCGTCGGCGGCATAGTCCAGCGCGATCTGCCTCGTCAGCATCACCGCCGCGGCCTGGCCCGCGCAGAACCCGGACGCGCTGCCCCCGCCAACACCACCCCCTCCTCCTACCATCACCGCCGCCGCTTCCTCCGCGGCGCCAGTGAGGGGCACCAACCCCGCGATGCTCGCCACGTTGACAATCCAGCCTTTCGCCCGCGCATACCGTTGCGGTTGGCCGTCCAGCATCTGCCGCACCGCGTACTTGCACGCCAGGAAGACGGCGCGAGCGTGCACGGCCAGCGCGCGGTCGAAGTCCTCGTCCGTGGTTTCGTGGCAGCGGAGCGCGCGCGGGGGCGTGGATATGTTGGTCATCGACGTGGGCGAAGAATACGCGCTCGTGCTCGTGCCTGTACTCGCGTTGGTGCTCGCGTTGGTGACCAAGATGTCCACGCGACGGTATTTGGCCACGCACGCCCGGATCGCGAGGTCCATGTCCCGCGCGCGGGTGGTGTCGGCCTTGTGGTACGTGGCCTCGCCGCCCTGGTGGCGGATGCGTTCGTGCGTGCCGGGCAGGTCGCGCGCCGCCGTGCTGATGCTGGCGTACGTGCTTATGCCTTGACCTTGGCCCTGGCCCTGCCGTGGCGGTGACGGCGTCGGCGTTGGGGACACATCGATGCAGAAGAGGGAGCAACCTTGCGAGGCCAAGGCCAGGGAGATGGCGGCGCCGATGGCCGATGAGGAGCCCGTGACAATGGCAATGCGGCCTTGGAGGGGACGCACCGCGGGCGGTGGAGGAGGAAGCGGCGAAGGAGCGGATGAAGATGTCATCGTATAGTATAGTATTTTATGAGATCGAAGCGTCCAGAGGCAAGGATCATCAAGGTAAGTAAATGTAAGGGCGAACTATACATACCTCGACGTACTAATATGTTGATATCAAATGCATGAGCGGGAAAGAATCTCAGACTCAGTTGACGCACACAGAAGCACACAGAAGCACACACGCACCCACACACGCACACGTATAGAGATATATATCCCAAACCAGAATGATCGTCAAAGGACTGACCGACCGACCGGACATGAGACCAGATCAGATCAAATCAAATCCGACACGATCATAGCGAGAGCGTGAGAGAGAGAGAGAGAGAGGGAGGGACAGAGAGCTCTGCTCGCTCCGCTCCGTTTCAGCTGAGCTCCGTAGTGTAAGGCTGGCGACCAAATATACTCACTCACTCCTGTTTCGTACCTACTGCCGTACTTAGTTATGCGCCCCCGGGAGCCCAGAGTAACCACGGCATGCATGTGAGGCTGAAAATGCTCAGACCGCAACTGATATGAGGACGAGGAGAGAAGAGAGAAGACACATTCCCTGGCCCGGGCGAAGCTGTGAGTTTGACGGGCCAAAGGGGGCCGCAACAATAATCTTCCGGGCGGCATTCCTTCCTTCAGCCCCAGTGAGCCCCCTTCGCCGTCGACTATCATGACCTGATGGAGGGGCAGCAATTAGGCAGATGTCAAGGGCATCCTGCTACAATGGGCTGAGAAAACGAGCACGGTCTTGTACAATCATCATGGATTGGGGTTCTGTATACCCCCTCTGTATCGACATGAAGAAGCGCTCTGGCGCTCTGGCGCTCTGTTTGCGACCATTTTCCCGCCAACGCCAAACGCCAACACAAAAGCAAACCCAAGCCGACCCAAGCGAAAAAAGCACACCTTACACCCAGGAGGGTATCATTGTCGTCAATCGTCAAGTCGTAACCAAAACAAAACAAACAAAACCAACCGACCAACCCAAACCCAGACCCAGACCCAGACCTACACACTGCTCTTTAAGAGCTCCCCAGCCACCAGCTCTGCAACGATCCTCTTTCGTTGCAGAGGGATCATCTCTGGCCCATAAGACATGGGCGTCAGGCCCAGCATAATCTGCCGGGCGCTGGTGATTGTAAACACGCCACAATCGTCCATGTTGGACTGCATTGGGCTCTCTCCACGTTCAACGAACGTCCACTCCTCCTCTTTATACTGGGAGCCTAGCTCCCCAGCCAGCCAGGTCTTCACCGCCGCGATGTAGCGGCGGCCACTCCCTGCCATCGAGTTGTAGTGCGTTGCACTACGCGCCTTGCCCGAGACCACCAACAGCGTCCAATGCGCCCCGCTGTTGATGGGGATGAAGACCCCTTCGGTCTCCAGCAGGTTCTTCCCGCCAATCTTGGCGCGGACGCCCCAGCGCTTGACACTTTCGTGTCCTTTCTCCTCCAGATTGTTGAAGAAGAAAGATGAAAATGCATGGTACGAGGGGACTTGTGCAGGTCGATCGTTCTGCCGGCCATGCTTGACGACGAGTTTGAGGTATCCATTGATGACTTCGTCGTTGAGCCATCTGTCTGTGCCTCGATTGTTGCTGCTGGGGAGTGGAACGACGCGGGCAAAATCGCTGGCTGTGAAATCGCCGTGACCGTGCTGGAGGGCGTGCTGGATCCGGTCTTCCCATTCGGCTGCGAGCTCTGCGATGTTGTAAAGATGTTTCTCTTTACGAAGAAGCTCACGCTTGGCTTCGGCTCTAGTCCTTCGAGTGGTTCTCTCCACAGAGTGCGGGGAGGCTTTAGGGGTGGGTGGTTCAGGGGTACGATGTTTATCGTCATCGATCGTGAGCTGAGCGAGTTTCCTCTCGGGAGTTTGAAGTGCAGGGTCTGTAGAAGGAGATGATGTGTTTGCCTCGCCGTCTTCATTGTCGTCGGTGAGGTCAATCGCGGGTGAAGTAATGCTCGTGGTCGCTTCGGTGGGGACGACAGCTGATTCTTTGTCGTCCTCTGATGAGATTTGCTCCGTTGCTTCTGTGATATTGTTTGATTCAGGAAGAGCACCTTGGGTGGCCAGGCCAGAGTGCATATCCGTCATCTCCATAAAACTTTCTGCTGGGGCGACGACGATGTTCTGTTCTGCTTCATCGGTCTTTTGCGCGGCAGACTCGTTACCAGTCGATCTTTCACCCGATGACTGTGCTTGTTCATCGCCAGTGTCAGATCCAGTAGGTACTTCGGTCTCATCGTGCTCAGCTTGGTTCTTGGACGCGGGTATTGGTGAGCCACCTCCTGTGGTGATCATTCGGAATACGTCGCCGTCTTGTTCTGGGGAGGGTGGCGGAGTACCTTGGAAGAAGGAGGATATCTCACTCTTAATGGGAGATCTTACTTCGTCGAGATGGTAATTGCCGGGAGAGATATCGCAAGTCGAAGATATGACTGACTGTGCGGATGGTGGTGTCAGTAAGACCTTTGCCGAACTCTTCGAGTTTGACTTTGGAGTGTTGAACTTTCGATTTTTGAAGCGTGATGGTGAGAGTAAGGAGCTGTTGAGAGGTGTGGATGGTGCTTCTACATCAGCTGCGGTGGCCGTTGCTGCTGCTTGCACAACAATGGTAGGGTTGGGTGTAGGAGTGTTGGGTGAGTTGACGCTCGGACCTGCAGTCTGGAATCTCTTCGCACTGTGGGACTCGGGCGCTCTCGACCCTTGGATATCTATGCGTCTCTTTCTCGAAGTGGTGACAGATGAGACCACTGTATTTCCATCCGAATCGCTGTCGTTGACAGCAGAAAGGTTCTTTTGCAGTTGCGCGCTTGGCGTAACAGACTCTGTGGTGGTGACTGTGCCTACGGGTGATGGAGGTGATGGAGGTGTGGCAGGACCTGGGGCAAACTGCGGAAATGGGGAATGAAGTCGGATGCTTCCTGCTTCTGGGAGGGGCTTCGGAACGACTTGCTCTGGTGTTGGCAAAGTCACTGATTTCAAAGCTGTTGGTGGTAGGATGTGCGGCATGCCAGGGAACGCATCCTTAAGACGTCTGCGCTGGATAACCTTCTTCGGCGCGACATTTTTGTTCGCCTTTCGCAAGAGGTGAGCGGGTCGGAACTCTGGGACCTCAAATGGAATTTCTTCTGCAGCTGTATGTTCCTGGATTTGCTTGCTTAGAGGGGCGGCTAAGACTGTTTCTTGCTGCGGAGGGGTGATGGGAGGAGTGACTAAGACTGCTTCCTGCTGTGGGGGAGTTCTCGGTGGAGGGGTCTGGACGACAACACGTCGAACTGGGCGGCGCGCTTGGACGGCTGAACGTCGTGGAGCTTGTTGAGGTTGAGGACGGGCTCTCCGAGCTTGTTGTAGGTGTCTGACCTGACGAACAATGGCATATGTTGGCACTGTGACAATAGTCGCAGTCGCATTGATTGTAGCGCGAATAAGACCTGTGCAGACTCGCTTTGCTGCAGGCAGGACAGGCAGAAGGTATTCTTCGAGACGCGTTCGTCGGCGAGGCGGATCGAACAGGCCAGTGGTGCGAAATGGAGGAGTGGGAGGTTGCTGAGGCCATCCGCCGGGCATGTAGTCGCCTTGATACGGGTTGAATAGAGGTGGAGGAGTCTGAGGCTGCCAGTCCATGAAAGACGAATCGTCAGCCATGGCTGTGAATTGAAAAGGTGAAATTTGAGCTTGAGGTAGCTGCAATGGAGCAGGGAAACAAAGAAGTCTGGACTGGTGATTGAGTTCAAGCAGAAGCTGAAAAAGAAGAGTAGAAGGCACAGTCCGAAAACCTCAAGCAGAAGCATGGAACTGGTGCAGAGGGTGACTCGGTTTGCAGAGTGCAGTGAATGCAGTAGCAAGAGCAGAAGAAAATGAGCAGAAGAGACTGTTCGAGAAAGTGAAGAGTGTGGTTGTTTGTGTTGTTGTGAAGATGGAGCGAGGATGGAGCGAGGATGGATTGAATCCAAAAGATGCGACAGATGATGCAGACGCGACTTTCTCCAAATGCGGCCACGCTGCGATTGGTCTCGGCTGCCAAGACACTACCCCACCAACTGCGGCGATGGATATCCGGCACCGCCTTTGCTGTCTTCCTATTGACGGAATCCCAGATGTTGGATCGCTTGTCAAAAGTACATATTGTACTTCATTCACCATGCTCTCAGCCCCATTCAACTGTGGCTCACACAGGAACAACAGTCCATACAAGTCATTGAGTGTGGTTCTAACAATAACACAATATTACCAATACATTCTTATGTGAAGTAAACAGAACATTAGAAAAGTCTGTTCGAAAAGGCTGACTACGTGACTTGAGACAGAGGGAGGAATCGTGCGGTGAAGTCAGAAATACCGCTCAAGGCACATAATTCTCCATTAGTAGTGTCGTTGATATCTAAGAAATTTTCTGATGCCCTATAGAGTTTGGTAGTAGCAGCGACAGACTCAGGAAGCTTTCAGTTCTTGCATTCACGAATAGAACTGCTGCGAGTTGGGTTGTCTAACAGACACGTAATGTGGTTGTGCGGCAGTATATTATGAAGAGCCTACACCTTCGAGTTTGTTGCAGACATTGGAGATGATGATGCTGATGATTGGGCATGGGTTTAATATTATTGCCGTTGGGGTTGGGAATGGCGAAGGCGAAGCCGGCGTCCGTCGTTATCACGGCGCTGAGACTAGGCTTGAATGTTGAACCCTAAGCTACTGGGGTGTGTGTGCCCTGTCGGGCAAAGAAGCCAGAGAATATAGAGCAATTATGCCATGACGGCTGTTGTGAAATCCACCTTAGCCACATCTGTCCAACAATCTAATCTGGCCAGATCTAACCAGATCTAACCATAGCACTTTCCCCAAACTGCTATATACCCGGCAAACCTAGGTCGTCGCATTTAACGGGAAACGCTATGCATATTTTGTAGCTGGACTGCCGCCTACGGGCACTAGCCGAAGCTACTGTAAATACATCAGAATTTCGGGAGGCGTGATGGTCCGAAGCGCTTGGAGAAGTATACAGATTTCCTGGAACACACCACTCGTAGGTGGTCTGAAGAGGGGCATTTATTGACATAGTTTTGAGCCGAAGGCAGAGACAGTGGAGAGCGTGCAAGTCGTTGATGTCGTAGGCCAGCTTCTACTCTTCACTGGAATCTCGTTTGGCCACGAGGGCCACTGATGCTGCATTTGGTGGGGTTATGGAAATATATCATTCTTCAGAACATGTCTCCCACACGATTTGTACCCAGATTGCTCCAGACAACCCCGCAACTTTTCATTCAACACTAAGTCCGACATGTTTGAATAAGACGGGAATGCCTTCTATTGCCCACCAGGCGATCCCAGAGTAGACAATTAGTTTCGTCACCACTTCCACATCATACCTCACCCTAGGCCTTTGTATGGTTGAGAATATTTGTTGTTCCTGTAAATCGTCCGCTGCTTGGGCATCTTGAAGACTCTGTACGTTTCCACCTGGTGATAGCACCGGTAATGGTGAAAGAGCTTCGAATCCGGTCCCCATCTGTGCTCTAAACATCTCGAGACTGCTCGATCTTTTCCTGCCCGGAGTTGTATCCTTATTTTCAAAATAGCTCCTATCCGGTGAGGGTGAAGGCGAGACTTCTTCCTTGGTTGAACTAAGTGTTTCGGGCGCATTCAAGCTGTCCCTTCTTTTCTTGTTGCGGTATGCCAGTGTTTCGTAGGCATCAGCCTCGGATTGAGGTCCAATAGATATCGCTCTCCTGCGACGGAAGTTTGACAACAGTCCAGGAATGTCCCTTGCCTGTGGAATGATATTGTCGTCATTTGGCTGCCGTGGTATAGTCTCATACTCCGATGCCGGCATGAAGAACCGTCGCGGCAAGGTCAGACCAAGTTGCTCAATAACTCGGAAGATTGGTGGAAGAACTTTGAGTAGAGTTGGTTTCATAATGCCTCTCCACGCAAAAATGACAAGCACGCCGAGGATGATGCGAGCCACTAAAACGAGCCAACCCATCTTCTGGAGATCGAACGGAATGGTACCCTTGGCAGGTGTTGACCAGGCGTATGATGTTCGAGCGAAATGCCACCCAGCATATTCGCAACCAATGAAGACACCGGCGAAGGAGACGCTGTCATCAAAACACGGGCAGTCATCAGCCGGCTCGGGATGAATTCGAACCAGCACGAGGATGATCAATACAACAATCAAGACTCTTGTCATATCTCCAGTATGGAGCCAGTCATCGAATGTCTGGCCATACGCAGCTTGCACCAGGCCCAATAAGGCACCTAGGGCGCTCCCCCAAATAACGTCAAAGAAGCCGTGCATGCCACAATAAAGCCGACCGAGAACGATAGAGATGGCATAGAAATAGGCGCTGATCTGTAGGCCAAATCTGAGGGTCGGATCCATCTCGTTGTTCGGCTGATGCAGGAAGTAAAGACAGTAAACTGCAACTGAAACAGCATTGGTGGAATGCGTCGATGGAAAGCCGTACTCCAGGGCGGCGGAACCAGACATGGTTATTCGGGTCAGGGGAGGGGACAAGGGGCGAGGGAGACATAGGAGGTCCTTGATGAAGCCGCTGAAGAAGACGCCCGAAGCTAGAACATGTACCATCCTGTCCCAAGGTCAGAATTCCAGTCCGAGCGCATATTGGCCTATACATACGCTCTTGCCAAGCGTGTATTCCCACACCAAAAGAGTATTGGCAACATGATCATGAAGAATGTGTGTGTTCCTAGATTGGCCGTAAAGGCAAAGTAGGTGTCAAGGGCACCAGACCGGAGAGTATCTTGCAGCCACGCAACATAGGGGGTCTCCCACCGCACAATCGGGAGGAGCCGTTCTCTGAATTGGTATCGCCATGATGGGAGTCTGATCTTGTCTATAGAATGGTAAGCACCCTGCAGAGCGGTTTCATCGAGGGGCGTACAGTGATCTAGGGACCTCAATCCGGCGTCTGGCCTATCTTTCTGCTTCTCCATTTCTTATGTGTGTGGATGTTGGCCGAGAACGCCTTCCATCGAGGTCGACTGTCGCCCAGAACAGGTGCTGACTCCTTCCAGCGCGGCATCAAGATCTAATGAAAAGGATGTAAGAAGATGTCAACTCGGCATGGCGTTCATTTCGTGCTAGAATCTCCTTGCCAGTGGTGGTCGCAGTTTCGTGGCGGTGCAGGGAATAAGTTGGAGATGCCAGTGTGCGGGCTATCTCATTTGTCGAGTCTGCTATCGCTGCAGCTCAAGGTATCGGAGGGACTACGTGAGAAACGAGTCTTCTAACAAGGATCTTCCATGCGACAGAAGCATGTCAATACGCCACCGTGTCGCAGCTGAAGGATGCTCGATTCGCAAAAGAGGGGGCGCTGCTGCACAAAACATGTGTTTCAAGTGGGCAGTCGCAGTGTTACCTTTGGCAACCACCGTCCCGTGGGTGTAAACATTGAGGCAGGTGCGACTCCGCCGATGTCATACCTGCATCGCGGGATATTGACACGGAAATCCTCGACACACAACTTGTTTGGCCAGCATATGCAGATCCCACAGCTAATAGCCCGCATATAATACTGCCGCACCCGCGTAAACATAGTCTACCTCACGCGCATTACAACCACAACCATTGGCGGCTGAGCGACCTCCCACTTCACCACCATGGCAGACACCGATCACTATTCCTCACGAACACCCACCATGTCAGAGAAGACCCCTTCATCATACATTACACCACCTTCGCCGAAGAGAAGACCGGTTCGGGCTCCCAGCACAAGGACGAGTAACGGCACGGTCAGCACAAACATGAGTTACGGCAGCATGGGGAGACTTTCGGAGGCCACCAATATTACACAACCGCCTTCATACTCGAAGAAGTTTGTGGTGGTCGGCGACGGAGGCTGCGGGAAAACATGCCTGTTGATTAGCTATGCTCAGGGTTATTTTCCAGAGGTAAGGAAGATGAGCACTGCGACGACCGTATGAGCGGCTGATCAAGCGTCCACAGAAATATGTCCCGACCGTGTTCGAGAACTACATTACCCAGACCACACACAAGCCTTCAGGGAAGACGGTCGAACTTGCACTATGGGACACAGCAGGACAAGAAGAATACGACAGGCTGAGGCCACTGTCGTACCCAGAAACAGACCTTCTTTTCGTCTGCTTCGCGATTGACTGCCCCAACTCACTGGAGAATGTCATGGACAAGGTAGACGGCATACTCATCGTTCCCCAACACGCCTACTGACTCAATTTACAGTGGTATCCTGAAGTCCTCCACTTCTGCCCGACTACACCTCTCATCCTCGTGGGCCTGAAATCCGACCTGCGGACCAAGCGAACCTGCATAGAACTCCTGCGCACCCAAGGACTCACACCTGTAACACCAGACCAAGGAGCTGCGGTCGCTCACCGAATGGGCGCCAAGTACATCGAATGCAGTGCGAAGGAGAACAAGGGTATCCAAGAGGTCTTTGACCTGGCCATCAACACCGCCATTCAGATGGAAGAAGAGAGTTACGAGGCAAAACCAGACAAGAAGGGCGTGAAAGTCAAGAAGG
Source organism: Capronia americana (assembly GCA_016110215.1). Taxonomy (NCBI): domain Eukaryota; kingdom Fungi; phylum Ascomycota; class Eurotiomycetes; order Chaetothyriales; family Herpotrichiellaceae; genus Capronia; species Capronia americana. Next base: position 357,323 of record JADWQD010000010.1, read on the forward strand.
CCAAGAAGAGGAAGTGTGTTTTCTTATGAGCCAGGGAACACATGAACCCTCCTTTTGCAACAAGGACATAATTTCAATTCTCACGGCCAGAAATGTGTCTTCTCCTTGCTTGATAGTGAGGCCCAGGATGCAGCTGACTATGTATGAGGTACGCATATGGGGATGGCGTTGGATGCAAAGAAACCTGCATCATGAGGCGTTGTAACGAGACTCTGCTGTTTTCCAGGATAGACACTGCTGCTCTGGTGAGCCTTGCGGTTATTTGACACCGAGTCCGTTCAAGCAGCTGGGTAGTAAAACTGCCCAAAAGTTCAACATGTCGAACCAAAGTCGCTATCTTCTCTTAGGTCCCCTCGTCGTATCTTTCTGAGTGCTGTGGCCGGAAGATACTGTAAGGAGGTGTCTTCGTTTTCGTGCTTGCTTTGATTGTCACCACGCCATTACCTTGTGGAAAGCAAACTATTTTGATAGATGGGACTCGGAAATCAAATCGGCTCCGAAACTCCATGGTTTTACGCTACTCCCAGGTCCACTGAGCTTAACAGTAGTGGCAGAGTGCAGGTCTAGGACAACTGTTGTTTCGAGCACATACTTGATCACAGTCCCCACTCAGTCCCCTACTCCACTTTACCTATACTACAGGCAGGGTGTTGCCGTATGGTTGGAGGAACCGCCCATCACTACGCCCACATGACCAGCGTCTGTCGAAATGTCTAACAACGAGTACGAGTAGAGCCAGCAGATATATTGAGGAGAATATTCCCTCGCTACTTTGGCTAGCTCTGAAGCTCCTACGAAATTTTCCTTTGTTGTTGCCCTAAAGATCCCACGAAATTTCCCTCTCGTTGTTGCACTTCCTTTCCTAGCTGCGGTTGTCTCTTCGACAGGTTGAATACTCGTGCAGCAGAGTGCTCGACAGCGAGGACGACGGCATCCTCCTGCACGTCCCTGGCCGACATTCGTCCCCCGTCCCCCGAGATACTGGTCACCCTCCATTCTGCCTTCTATCGCGTCGCTTCTCTCCCCTTCAATCTATAGGTACTAGCTCTCTCCGATGAATCCCCACGGAGACTCGGTCGAAGCGATCAGTGTCTCGTATAACGCCGCACCTTCAGCAACCTACTCCACAAATCTACCTCCCACGGCAACCAAATGGTGCAGTATCGGGGTGTGTGGATGTCTTGCTCCAATAACAACTTCTCGCCTTGAGCATTCCTTCGAATCTTATCCCAACGGGCGTTGGTGTTGAAGCCGACCCCGACGAGAACCTTATAGGTAGCTGCGCAAGGGCACTCGCGAAGACCTGTCTTGTGCCAAATGGCGATACTCAGACGGAATGGACCTTGTTCCAAACACCAAAAACTGATTAAAACAGGTGGTTTAAGACAGATAAGTTTCTCATTCTCGGAAGTCTTTGGCAGGCAGCCTCGATCGACCTTGCGGCTGCCACATCATCGGTTCTCATCTCTGCAACCAAGTTGGGTATTGGTTAGAGACAAATGTTATTCGCATGCGAGTCCTTCGGGCGTTTTCGTGGGGTAAGTGCCACTAACTCTGGTTCGCGGGGTGAAAAGCGGCGGTTCGTTCACTTGCAGGAGGCTGTTCGTCCCGCACCGAAAATTGCGCCTTGCTTTGATGAGTATTGGGCACTCGTCTCAGATCTCAACAGGTGGTAGGGACACCTTGGTACACAGACACCAATCATACAAATAGAGTACTTGCGCCTTGGAGCCCAGCAGTGTGCGAGGAATGCGCACTTGTGGGCAGTTGCGATGCTCAAGTACCGTGATTGTTGGGCACCAATGAGGCAGACTCGTATTCTGTCGTTACACGGGCGCAGTTCATGCACGTTTTAAGGAACTCTTTCTACCATATGTCACAGCTTCCGTTGGCCGTTCATGGCGGGGGGTGCGAACCATAGGCTTGCGGACGTTTATTTAAGGCTGAAGGGTTGTCCATGAAGATTGCGGCTGTCAATCCAGAGCCACCACTTGCCAGCAGACGGTCAGGTTCTCGACCGCAATTTCGTCGACTTCACGTCGAGGCACAGCTTCAGCCCCCTGAAGTCTTCGCCTTGTGCACCGATCAACGGCCCTCGTAAACCGTCCACGTGAGCAATGGTCGGACAGGTCGAGAAAAGAGATCGCTACGATGATCTCTTGCAAGACCCGGGAGATGATTACTTAAATCAGGTGAGTAGTGAGCCCCTGCGTTGACAGACCCACGGAGAACTATTCTCTCGTTCGTGTCGATAGCGCAAGAGCGACAAGGAGAGAGATCTCACTTACCGTCCAAAACGACAGGATGCTGCCAACTCAGAGTCGTCGCCGGGAGCACCCAGAAAAGGCTCCATTATGGACGATACACCTCCGTCGAACACTTATGGTTACCCTATCAGCGGCCAAACTTACCATAATCATCTGCCTCAATCGCCCACGTCAACACCATCATCACCCTGGTCAACGATATCATCACCCTGGTCAACGATATCATCGCCTATGTTAATGACATTAACGCCTGCGACAACGATATCATCGCCCAGGTCAGCAATATCAACGCCCGTCTCAACAATATCATCTAGCCATTGTCAGACCACAACCGCTGGACAGATTCCTCGGCCTTATCAGTATCTAGATTCAGTCGGCTCTTATCAGCCTACCAGGCGACCTACTCACCAAAATAACCGAACAACAGAGCATACACGCCCGTCCACAGACGGGGACCTCAACCAAGAACAAGCGTCCGCTCATTCAAATCAGATCGTTCATTTCGCTCCCACGAACACCGACCCCCAAGAGAACGTCCAACCTTTTCGGTCGGTAAGAAAGCACTGTTCCCTTGAGTTTGATTGAACGTGACTCATAGAAAATATAGCAACACGATATGTACAACACCTCAAAAAACGCGACATCAGGTGGTAGCGGCTCAGAAGCACCGGCGTATCTCAACCGCAACCGGAGAACGTGCAACCGATGTGAAGGAGGTTGTGCATGCAAGACTTCCGGTTGCTCTGGGCGAAGTTGCACCACGTGTTTACGGGGCTGCCCGTGTAGTCCTTGCCCTTAATGTACTCCACAAATATGTGCTTGTGGCGCAGATTGCACTCGACAAAATTGTCCTATGTGTACACGACGCTGCCGGTGCCGTCATCCCTGAGACCATTCTAAACGAGTCGGTCAAGTTGGTCACAAGGGCCAACAACATAGCGGAGGCCAGGCATCGGGCAGGAACGGGCAGGGATACAGAATCAGGTAGTGTTGGAGAGTGGACGCGAGCCAAGATGCGCCGCTCAAGTACATCACAGTTGGGATACAGCTGCAGGATCTTGATATCAATCGAATTTCACTCGCCAATCTTGTACTTTCTAGCTACGAAATGCTACCAAGAAAGACCACCAGCACCGCACAATATCTGTCAAGGTTCCTCTTAGTTCAAGTCCCGGATCCTCAATGGGGTTGCAAAAACCTAGGGCGGAAAGCACTTACGCAGCAGTCGCAGCAAACATTTCATGTCGCTTGGCATTTGTCAAACTAGCGATGGAGATATTGAAGATAACGACAAATACACCGAGGATGATGAGTCTTGAGGCGCGATCCATATCAAGGACGTACAATAGAGTAGTGGGAAGGACGAGTAAGATGATTGTGGCAAGGTTAACGATGACTTTGACCAAGACATCCCATCTTTCGCTTGAATAGCAGGTTGTACTCGGGTCTTTCGACTTTGCTCTGGTCTCCTTTGAGGTCAAGAGTCGCTGTGCAGCTGAACCTTTAGTATTGTTGCTGCAATTCTTTGACAACCAAGGACGTTGCAGTTTGGTGACGTACCTTTTTCAAAGAGTCTGGCAGTATGTGGAGGAGACAGTCCGTCAAAGGACCTAGCCAAATGTCTGCTTGCTGGCCAAGAGAAAGAATATCGTCCTTGTGGTAGATGAACTGACATTCCTCCCGAGTGACCGGACGGTTGTTGCGGACCCAGTCGAAGAACGAGCGGAACTCCCGCATGCTGGGTTTGCGGATGGCTGACACGAACTTTTGTCGTTCGAGGAGATTATCATAATCCTTGAGCCTTGAATTGATCTCCACCATTATCGCCTTTCTCTCGCTGGTATCTTGGTGCCAGGCCTGGTCTTCGTCAAAGCGCTTGCTTATGAGCCTATTTGGATCTGTTCTGCCATGCTCGCTGTCCAGAATCCTCAATTCGTCCTCTAGAACTTGTAGCTCGTCTTGGAGATGGAAGAGCGCACGACAACGGAGCCAACCGAAGCGTCTGAAGAGTAACGTGTCCACGTCACTGTTAGCGTATGCTGCCAGCTGTGGATAGCCTGGAGGATAATCTTCTAGGCGTTGCGAGATGAAGTGCTCGTAGCGGTCGTCGTGCCATCTTCCGCGACTGAGGCAGCTCGCGAACGGGTTGTGATATCGGTTGGCGCTGCCATCAGAGCGGCGCCATGATCTTTCTTTCCCAGACGCTCCTCCTTCCGGGTCAACTTGTGGGACGCCGGGACGACTGGCGTCTGCAGGCGCCATTCGGGCTTGTTGAATGCCAGAAGGTTCGCCCTGGAGCCCTCGTAGTCCTACTGATGTAAGTTAGTTTCAAGAAGGAACAACACAGACCGGAGATCAGGCTGAGCATCAGGAGCGTAAGTGCCCCGCTCTCTGTGTCACGTTTGGTGCGGGTGCCTGCTCAACAGCCTGAAGCGCATTGGTCATGGTATGTGGTTTGCTTTCGGTACAGTACGACTTCACGCACAACGCGAGTGACGGAAATCCGTGCGTCGCTATGGCTATCCTATGACCGTGGCTAGCCTTAGGATAGCGTCACCAAGTCCATCAGGGCATTCCGACTGCAACTCGCGAACGAAGTTGAAAATACCCAATACTGTGGAGAATGACGGCAGCCAATATCTGCTCTACGGGGCCATTGAAATAGGACTAACCTTCACGCAACAGCAGAGCCTGACCGTCTCGGTGCGGTGCACGCCACCAACCCTGCCAGCCTAACCGACACACCTGGTGGGCAGAGCTTCGCACCAAACACCTTCGGGCTCAGAGGATGGACTACTCACTACCTAGGTGGTCGGGTAAAAGGAGCCGGAGGCATACGGTACACAGATATTCCAGTCTTTCGATAGGTAGCAACGATCATGTATCATGCTCTTGTCACCACTGTTGGAGATTCAGAGCGAACCAGCCTTGAAATCCTAATCTGAGCCTAACGAGTCAGGTTCGACAAGCAGTTTTTCCTCTTAGATGTCTTTGACGAACCCCGGCTATGTACCAGCCAAGAGGATTTGCCAGCACGTCTTGATAACATTCGACTTATCGCTTGGGATCCGTCTGAGGCTTGATTTCTGGTGAGATATCAGATCCGCACCCTCGATTCCGGTGGCTACTGGGAGTGCAGGACCCGATGATGCAGAAGTCGATGAATTTTTCGTGCCCCCATCCACTGACACCTTCCATACTCTCGTCCACTCTCGTTTGGAAAGGTAGACTGCAAACCCTCCAGCAGGCTCCGAGTTCTTTATACCATGTATTGAGACCGTTAACATAGGAACGTTGAGGGCGGAAGGCAGATACGCAGGAACTGACCCCAAATCTGTACAGTCTGCGTCTGCTGTTTAGCAAGTTCCCAGCTTAACTGAACTCTCAAGATTCGAGAGGCCACCGAGTCTCTGGCCAAATGGCGGAATGTGCTCAGGTCTGAAAACGGAATCGGACTTCGGAGAGGGCAAGATCCGCCGCTGAGTAGTGCCGGCAGTCCGCCATTCAGTAGTGTGGATAGTCCGCACTGAGATAGAATGCTCGTCGCGTTGATGAGACCGGCCCAGCAACCAGCTCTCTCATCTCCCCGATGCGCCTGCCTCGCCCTCATGGTTCCCATTCTTGCCCGCCGCATCTGCTGCATGATTGTGATTGTGATTGTGATTGTTCGTGCTGTTCGAAGTCTCCTCTTCCGACCGTCCCATCACGGTTTCGAATTGACTCCACAGAGCTTCGACGCTGGAGAACTCGTTCCCTATCTATGTGTCTCTCACATGTCAATCACACAGAAATGGAAGCCACGAGGTGCATGCCATGACGCTGCACGAAGGAGGACGAGGACGAGGACGCGTCGGGGTATGAAGAGCAAAGTAATGTACGTACCTCGATGATCCCTTCGAGGCTCCGATTCAACGCGTTGATCTGCGCGAGGACTTGTTCCAGGGACTGTACGCGGGGGCCCGAAGTCAGTAGACGGTCCGTCAAAATCGTCGTGTTGGTAGACGTGTGCATGACATATGAGAGCTTGTACTCTGTAGCGTACAGTGTGGAAGGAGACGCCGCAGAAAGGGGGGATGTCTTGTTTCGGATTCTTAACTCGCCAGCCATGCATCCATAACACGAAAGGTGATATGAGGCGATACCTCCGTATGTCTGCAGGGCGTGTATGAAGATAGATTGTCTAGACTCACCTCTCCGATCTCACCTACCAGTGCGGCTCGGCGGAGTCCAAATTCGCTGTGCTGATGGGTCGCCGCAGACGCGGACGCGTCGGTGGCTACGTTGCTATTCGAAGTTGACATGCTCGCTCGGTATGAGACTCTCGATGTGTTGTATGCAGAACCGGTGGGCTCGTACTGAGTATGCTTGACGTGTTTCTTGGAGTCGCAGTCCCAGGAGGACGAGGCGCTGGTGGCACTGCTCAACGACTTGCTGAGCTGTTAAATGGTTTCGATTTGGTTGTCCGTGTAACGTGAGAGTTTACAGAATCTGCGCGTGCTTGCGCGGACGGCAATTGGACCCCGCGCTGGTGTCTTCCCCACCACACAAAGGCTCAGGTCCTGCTTCGCTAAGTATAACTCATGCCTGTTTGGCAGCACAAAAATTCAAAAATAGGCCAAAAAAAGTTCCTTGATTGAGAGGAGTCTACTGCAGTGTTAGAATCTATCATCACGGGCAACGCGAGAAAGATGCTTACGGGATTCGAACCCACGAGGTTTCCCACTGCGGTTCATGTACAGGAGACCTAAACACAGCGCCTTAAACCACTACTAGGCATTAGAACGGGTAGTAAAAGAAGGACTTGAAAAGATGTGAATTACCTCGGCCATCCTCCCGGGAGAAATTAGGGTGAAATTTTGGACATCAAAATAATATACACTGCATTCTTGCACACGACATGGTGGGGAGAGTCGGGCATCTCCGGAAGGGAGCAGGTGACATCAGTGAGGGAAGCTCTACGGAGGACATAGGCGAGCATAGGGCTTGGACGCCCCGAGTCCTCCCAGTCATCGGCGACTTCGGGACTACAGCGCGGTCCCGGTCTCCTGATGGAAATTGACTCACTTCCCTCGAAGTAACTCGTACATGCTCCTCCATCCTTTGTTCCTGGAACATTTTAAAAAGGCTCATAGAGTTTTAGGGTTCAGGTTTTGAATCGTTACTTCATTTGTCTATCGTATACGGTTTAAGCACTGAAGGCAGGGCTGTTGATTCGACGTCCCCCATGTGTCCTACAACCGTCCCGTGACGTGAATGATCGTGATTTTTCCAAGGCCTTGTGACCTCGCATCAAGCACCTGCTCGGCCGGAGGGAATCCCCTCACAAGGCAATCCCTCTGACATCGCCACAAGGGATCGTCAAAGAGCTGCCGTAGGCGTTGTCTCGGCCTGGTCTCCCGTCCATATGCGGTCAGTTTTGAGCTTCGATCTGCAGATTCGAGTTCTCTTTCTCGCCCGTTTTGTTAGATCGACACTCGCCATTCCGAAAGCTGCGGTCGGATATGACTAGAGCGGTTGACCATCAGAGTTACTTTGTTGCGGCTCAGATTGCAAATGCTTGGACCGTGGCTGATCTTCATCGGATTCGGGTAATGCTGGGTTCTGAGTCCACCACCAGGTCGAAAGTCTTGAGGCTCCGAGGCTGCGGCGAAGCGCGGGTGGTTGGGAGCGGCAAATCGCGTCGGCGTGCCGGATAGTTTTACCGCACGGGACGGACCTCGCTTTGAGAAACATGCAGATCCTCCCTTTGCGAGCTGCGAGCTTTTTGCATCTTTGTCATAATGAAATGCTCTGGTTGCGAGCAATGAATGCGAGAAATGCGAGGCAGTTCAGGGCCGGCTCGCCGTCCTCTTGAGGCTTCCTGAAAGATGATGCGCGTTCATTTTGCCGTTGTTGAATGCAAGTGTTCGCTAAGAAAAGGCTTTTGGGTTTGGTCGTCAAGGGTATATGTCATGATTGTTGCTGTGCGTGCCGTTCGTCCAATATTTTCAAGGTCGTATGTCGTTCGCCCGGAGGGAGAAGCAGAGCTGTACTCACTTCTTGCCGCCTGACAAGAGGCGAGAGAGCCGTTTCCGTCGGGGCTTCCGCTCGACAGGTTCACAGTCACCACTCGACGAACTGGTGCTTCTCGAGCTGGCTTCAGATGATTCTCGACCTCGAGACATGTCGGCAGCGCCTATGATATCCTCCAGCCGGACATCGTCTTGAGGAGATGTTGTCTGATAACCCGGCTCGAGGATCTCGGTGAATTTGGAAGGCATTGTAGCGAAACTGTGGCCTGTCCTGGATAGAACAGGGTTGGTTGTATGCTTCTTTGTAAGCGTTGCCAACTGTGTGTATTCCAGAACCAGAGCCTCCGAACGAATGTCAATGAGGATCAAAAGTAGCACGCACGACGAATGTTATAATCATGGAAGGAAAGAGCCGGGTTCGACAGCGGCGGTCCTCGTCCTGTTATTTCTGTCCATTTTCGTCCACGGCACACGATCACGTTCCGCCTGTTCTGCAGAATTTGCTCGCGTCGGTTCACCCCCTGGTCAAGTGTTTGGAAACCAATAGAGGCTCAGGTGGCTTTGACGCCGCTTCGTCATTCCCCTCCTCCATTGACTTCCCCGGGATGGAAAGGATCGGTGTTACCAGTAGTCTGGCTAGACCCTCAAGGGCCTGAGCCGAGGCGCGACGTGTCCATAGCAGTGGAACCCAAGTCTTCAGGGTCCTACAGTTGTGGCGCTCGTGGGCGCCCGAGCCCCCTCAGAGGTTGAGAGCTTCCCAGGATCGGCCGCCTAGAACCAGGCATCACAAGGGATATTCAAGGAATAAAACGTGGCCACGGTAAGAGTTGCTCTGTAGCACTCAGAAGCGTACGAATTCACAATCAAGCCACGTCGGCCGAAGGAAGATCACCCGCAACACACGAAATCTGCCTGCTGGGCGATGGGGCATGCGGGGAGTCTCATGCGAATGCCGAGGGCGCCTTCTCACGCATCTCGCACTTCGACGGTGGCTAAGCAACTGCTAGGCAGACCAAATACTGTCCGGTTGAGTTGGCGACAAGGCATTGCCGTTTTAGGCTCAAGCTTGCCTCCCAGGGTGAAACCCCTCGAGTCGCTGTCCGTGGTCGCTTTGTTCACCAATTGCTTGAGCTTGTTTGGCTTTCACACAGAGCTGGTTGCGGCTTTACGGAGCTCGACCTCTGGCGCCTACACCGTGTTAACTGCCGTATCACTTTTATGTCTATGGATTGTCGAGCGGCTCGGATACGCAGGAGTAAGGGGGCGAAATTGTGGTGGCACTTGACCTTCGGCTCTCACAACAATACTCTGTTCTATCCACGCGTACAAGGCGGACTTGCATACTACGGGGTTGACAAATGGCTTATTTCGGCTGACTGTGGTCTTCGTGATGCTTGCGAAGAGACAACAGCAGGTTGACTTTTCGGCAGGCTCGCTCCAGCGTAGCAATAGTGCATTGAGCATGCTTGCTAATGCAACCGCTGTGGGCTTGATAATCCCTCGCTGCATCCTATCACTGAGGAGCACCAACACCTTCTGTTGGGCGTGAAGGAATATATTCACACCGTACTTCCTCATCGACGATTGGCCCGTACCTTGTACACCCTGGATTGAAGCTTCTTGCTATCTTGGAGGATTCTCGTGACCAAACTTCTGGAGGGGTGACTTTTTACCAACATGCTTGGCTCGGTCGCTGCTCATCCGATGGACGCCGAATGAACGCGCCAACGCGTCCTCACTTCACTTCTCGGTAGACTTTGGCTTCGCGATGGAGGTGATAGCTGGCCAAGCCCATTTGAACACGCCGTCCTCTGAACTGTCTGCTGGTTGGCCTATCTCATGCGAGTCGGTCAGGCGCGTACTTTCAGACTTTCTCAAGACAAAATGTTGCGCACGTCTTTCAAGAAGTTCCTCGGCCTGCTTGCTGGCGTGTCCAGGCAAGATGAAGTAGGCATCGCGTCATGTCCGTGATGAGATGCTTGCCATGGTAAGTCGCTTGCGGTTTTGCTCTGGGATTCCTTGAGTATCAGTGCTCGTAAGCTATTCCTCCATCTTGGTGTCGGGCCCTTCCCCATTCATCTCAACGCCTTTGGCGGCAGAGATCCACAGAACATTGTTGCATCTAGTTCACCTGGCTGTCAGCGTTTTTCGCGCCACTGAAATTCTCGATTTACCGTACCTGATGAGAACCTGCCCCAAAGTACCGGTGTGTTTCCTGTCGATATACTCCTCTGTGTTCGAGAGCTGGATGTTCATGTACGAATCAACGCTGATAAGGCGGCCTTTGTATTCTGTTTGTCCCCATTTTAAGCGGATGATGACTTCCTCGTTGATCCTGCAGAAAACGGCCATTAGATATCCTATACACATATTTCCAAAGCTTGGAGTATTGTAGGCGATTCGGGCGCATCTGGCAACGGGGGTGGATAACGTACAAGCTCTGGAGCAAAGGCCGTGGGTTAAGAGGAGTGAACTGCAACAAGTTAGCTGCAGGCTGCAGGAGACTCGGACAGAGAAACCTACATTCATTGTGTCGTTCGCTCTGCCTGATATGGTGGTGACCGCTTCAAACAATAGTTGCAATTGTAGAGAAGTTTCGTGGTGAGTGATCTTGGAATTAATTGTTGTTCGCATCGCAGCTGCATTCGACTATCCTATTGCAAGCGAAAAAGTCATGCCAAGCAAATTCACTAGCTGACAAGGCTGGCACCCAGCCTTGCCGTCTCATCCGCTACTTGCGTCTAGAAGCCTACGCTCGCCTGATATCCCATTTGATATCCTTAATGCTCACTTCCTCGCCGGCCTTTTCATCATAGTCAAACCACTCTCCCTCCGACAGGTCGATCCCGGTGAATTTTGTCCCTGACTCAACCCCAGTAGCCTCCCACTCGCCCTAGATGAAAGTCAACCTCATGCCAAGGAGACTTTGAACTGACGCAACGACATACATCTGGCTTGAAATCTGTGAATTCTAGACCTCGACAGTCGATCTCAATGAGATTCTTGGCTCTTGCTGGCGAGTTTTGTTCGTACTTTGCTGGAGCCGCCTTGATGGTAGCGCTTGATTCTCTCTGAATAGTTTACCCTCCTATCAGTAACTGGAAGGCCCTCAAATAACAACAAATGGTCTTTGACACAGACCTTGCAGTTCTTGCACTTCCACACAAAGTTTGCTTCTCCTCGGCTGCCTGACTGTTCATTCATCTCCTAGAATTCTCGAGTCAGATGCTGGGACGCTCGATTCATTCTGGAAAGAGCTGAAAGCAGTCGCAACATCAATGCCCGTGCTGCGATGGGAGGGCGTAAACTCGCTGCTTCTAGCAGACTACCAGGGTACCGCAAGCCAATTGTCATGCCCAGAGCAGACTTACATGACGACTGACGCCGACCCAGTTGGCATGAATCTCGCGACACGAAGTACATTGAACTTTGAATGTGTAATAGTAAGGTGATTCAGTGGTGTCGGATGGAACGAGGTCGGTCACGCTGGTCAAGGATCAGTCTTGGGCAGGAATTGGTTCGGCTTGTTCTCAACACCCTACCCTTCTAAATCTGCAGTCAGAGCCAAAGCTAGCATTTTGGTAACCGGCAACCAGGGCAATTTGGTCGTTTCTGGATTTGCATCATTGGTGGTGAATGATGGATGACTTTCCAGTGAAGAGCAAGCGCATGGAAAGACGTCATTTGAAAACTTTCTGGTGTAGCCTGGTAACTTGTGAAGGTCTGACTCCTCCAAACAATCAAAGAGACCAAAACTTTAAAGTCTACCGCAGAGGCTACTAGAGCGTCGCTTGCACCTCAGTCTCAGAGCAACGTCTTGGATATCGTGCCTTAGTCGTATCCGGAGTCACTTACCATGGCCCCGAAAAAGAAAAAGAAGCCCGCAGCGAATCCCGCTCGAGGCTTCGCCACCACGTCTCTGCCCTCCAAATCGAAGACGGTAGCTAGGCTTGACGATGCTCCCGTCGCCCCTGATGAACAGTCGCGGGAAGCAGACAGTCACACACCCGTTCCTGCCGGCAAAGACCCAGCAGATGCAGAGGGCGAACAATCTACAGGAGGCCTACAGATCCAAGATATGAGTCCCGAGGAGCTCGAGGCACATCTGGAGAATTCCGAATTAGAAGCAATGCTCGACAAGTATGGTGCGAGGGCTATCACTGGCGCCCGCCGTCAGGTAACCAGGCTTGAGACGGAACGGCGTCAACTACGCCTTCAAACCCAGAAACTCTCCACTTACAACTGGCTGCCGGAAGAGATGATCCGTGAGCTATTTGAATCGGCTAATGAAGATGAACTTGCCACATCGGCTGCAGGTCATGTCAATCTACATGGAATTGACGAGGAGAACCTCGTCGTGGATCTATGGACCTTGGAAAGAGTCCTACGATCCTTGCACTTTCCAAAAGTCTCTGAAGCCATTGCTTATATTGCAGAACTTGCACTTTCCAATCAAGTGACACCTATTGTCGACTCTGTGCCTGGCTTGGCCGAGGCTCTACAATGGTATGCCGGCAATACTCAGTCCGACGATCTCACCAACTATGAGCAGACAACTACCACGAAGACAGAGCGAAGCGGTGGGAGCACTCCGGCTCAAATCCTATCTGGTGAGTAAACTGGTTTTGCGATGTTTCGACAGCCTTTTCCGTCCATTTTAGACTTGAGGGAGTCAAAGCAGACATCCTCGGCAGTGTTTTCCGGAACTGAATGCACGGGAGGTGGAGACATGGAATTGCTGTCGTATACTGAATTTCCCACTTTCCTCCACTCCGAGGCTGTGTTCGGAACGCTGACAAGAATATAGAACCAACGACTGCTGCTCAGAGCAGACAAAGCCCTGCTTCAACTCCTGCAGAGCTTTCGGAAGCAGATGACAATTCCCTACCTTCTTCAGACAGCGCGGAAGAAGACGATCCCGCCAAGCTGACTGAGAAATACACCCAGATCCAATCGCAGATATGGAATGCACAGAACCAAGGCTTCAACGACGGTGGGACTAAGCCGCCCATGAAAGAGAGAAGAATGATCAGGTTAACCCAGAAGTTGCAACAAATACGTCGTGATCCACTCTTCGACGAGTGGGAAGCAGAAGCTCAATGGAGAGCTAACTTGCTGGAACTCCAGGCCGTGCAACAGCAGCACATGCGTGCTGCTGCTGCGCGGCGCCGAAAGGAGAAGAAACAAGCACTTGCTGAAGAGACGGGAGACGCCGACACCGAGGCAAAGGAGGTAATGTTGGGAGATCGCCAGGTGGATGACGATGGTGATGCCCTCCTGGGAGGCATGTTCGGAGAATCTGAAGATGCTCCCTGCGCCGGAGAAAATCAAATCGCCTCTCAGAGCCCGGTCAAGGTGCTTGATCTTCCAAAATGGACAGGCTTGCCACCGAGGAGACTGTTGGAAGAACTGTGCAAAACTTACGATTCGAAATCTCGAGTTCAATTACGAGCTCTGGTCCAAACTTCACATTCAGCCAGACACAAATTGGAAATCTCCTGGGCCGCCGACATCATGCCCGAAGCTCACACGCTGGCCGCTCTACCGCCCGGAATCTCCGCGCAAGTAACCGAGCGAAACTGGAAACTGGAGATGAGAGACATTGCTGCGGCAAACGCCACGCAGTCCGAGGCTTACATCTCTACTCTGGCACTGTTTTTGGTCTCATCACTGGGCGCGGGCGAGGCAAGAGCTACTGGCCGGCTGCCAACTGTCTGGCGAGATCTACTGAAGGACTTGAGTGCCAGCAAGCAAAGCCTGGTCAATGAGGAACATAAGGCGGCCCTGCGTCGGCTGCGGGCACTCATTCACGAGACACAAGACAGGCTGAAGCAGCCACGGAACCACCCCTCCGTTTCTCGCACACAAGCCCTGAACATTCCGACAGAGCGCCGTCGGCCACGACCGCCCACCGCAATGAAGATGAGCGCGGAGCAGGTATCCAAAGAATGGAGCTCTCGAATTTCTCGTCCATCGTTCATGCAAATGCTCGAGGTCCGTCAACAACTTCCAGTGCACCAGTACAAGGACAGAATCCTATCGTGTATCGATGAAAACCCGGTCAGTGTGATCTGTGCAGAAACCGGCGCCGGGAAGTCCTCTGGTATTCCCGTTCTGATTTTAGAGCAAGAATTTGCTTCCTCTCGAGACTGTCGCATACTGGTCACTCAACCGAGAAGGATCTCAGCTGTTACACTGGCCAGGCGGGTGTCCCAGGAGCTTGGAGAGAATCGAAATGACATTGGGACCGCCCGATCTCTGGTCGGGTATGCTATACGGTTGGAGAGCACTACCAGCAACTCAACAAGAATCACATATGCTACTACGGGTGTTCTGCTCAGGATGTTGGAAGAGTCTCCAGATCTTGACGAATTGGACTATCTCATCCTTGATGAGGTGCACGAGCGGACGATGGACCTGGATCTACTATTCATTGCATTGCGAAAGTTACAGAAGCGGCGGAGTGGCCTGAAGATTGTCCTCATGTCAGCCACCGTCGACGCGAAAAAGTTTTCCGATTACTTTGATGGCGCACCCGTGCTGGATCTCCCTGGGAGGACGTTTCCAGTTGATGTTAGGTTCTTGGAGGACGCAGTTGAAGCCACCAACGATTTGACCGGCGTCAATGACAAAGCCTTGGTCGTTCAAGACGAAAGTATGGACTTCGATGAACAATATGCCAACGACAGGGGCCGAGCTATCATTGCGGAACCAGCGAAGTACAGCAGCCAAACGCAACGTACAGTCGCCAACATGGATGAGTATCGAATCGACTACAACATCATCGCCAAACTCGCTGCATGTATTGCTACAAGACCTGGATATGCAAAGTACAGTGCCGCCATCCTAATCTTCATGCCGGGCATAGGCGAGATGCGACGTCTCCACAGCCTTCTCCTATCTATGGACACGTTTAGTCGCGGCTGGGTTGTCCACCTGCTGCATTCCACCTTCTCGACCGAAGAACTCGAGCGAGCATTTGAGCGGCCTCCGCAGGGTCACCGAAAGATCGTCATCGCCACCAACATCGCCGAAACGGGCATCACCATCCCCGACGTGACGGCCGTGATTGACACGTGCAAGGAGAAGGTCATGCGGTTCGATGAGCGTCGGCAGCTATCCCGGCTAACGGAGGGTTTCATCTCCCGTTCATCTGCACGTCAGCGAAGAGGTCGAGCCGCTCGTGTTCAGGATGGTCTCTGTTTCCACCTTGTTACCAAACACCGACACGACAATCTGATGCTTGAACAACAGGTCCCGGAAATGCTTCGGTTGGGCCTGCAAGATCCGATGTTGCGCATCAAAGTCTGGGACCTGGGCTCTATTGAGGAGACCCTCAACGCGGCCATTGATCCGCCTTCACGAAAGAACATTCTCAGGGCAATCGAGAAGTTGAAGGACGCAGGTGCATTGACCAAGACCGAGTCGCTCACCTGTCTGGGCCAGCAGATCGCAAAGCTGCCTCTGGAGGTCTCGTTGGCAAAGCTCGCAATCTTCGGGGTGATCTTCAAATGCCTGGATCCTGTGCTGACCATGATCGCCTTCTTGACTTCCAAGTCGCCCTTTCTGCCGGCGCCGGCTTCGGCCACTGGCGGGCAAGTCAACGCGCGACGCACCTTTAGCAGAGGCGAGTCCGACCTCTTGTCCTCGCTCAACGCATACGAGAGCTGGAAGAAGGCCAGACTGGCTCGGAAGGGCCAAGACTTCTGCCGCAAGAATCACATCAGCGACCAGACAATGGGCCAGGTCGAAGAGCAGAAGATTCAGCTGCTGGTGTACCTCGTCGACGCTCGCCTCGTCATCCTCGACCCTGAGGAACGGGCGAATCTGAACCGGGCGCGTGCGTACCACGGCTCCAGCCCACCCAGCTACAGCATCTCCACCCGGTACAACCAACCCGTGTCCGACCGTGCGCTTAACGCCATAAGCGCAATGGCGCTCTACCCGCGCATCCTCATGCGCGAAGGCAAAGGCTGGCGCAACGTCTACACGAACCAAGTCGTCTCTCTGACGTCCCAGTCGGTCAATCACCCCTCCCACTCCGCCAGGCCGCCGCGCTGGCTGTCCTTCTACGAAGCGATGCAAAACACCCGGTCCGGCAACCTGAATGTGTTTGAGACTTCGGCAATCCCCGAGTCCGCCCTCGCGATCCTGCTAGGCAGCGAAGCGGAGTTCAAGTTCTACGCGGGCGTGATGGTCTTGGATGGCGGTAAGGTCAAATTGAGCGTGAGGCAGTGGAGCCAATTACTGGCAATCAAGATCCTAAGGGAGAAGATCGAGAAGGTGTTGCAACAATGTTACAGCGCGCCCGGCAGGGAAATGGGCGAGCAAGATCGGAAATGGTTGGATCTTTGGTTGAGGATCGAGTCGGCGCAGGAATGAGTCATGAGGCGCAGCGCAACAATCGGTATCAGCGGACGGAGAGGGAGGGAGAAATCTGATTGCGATTGGTGACGGCAGGCAGTAGAATAGGTACGAGGTACTGCATAGGTACTTATGTACTGCATAATTGCATACTGCATACTGCATCCTGATCTTTGATCTTGTGCGCGGGAAATACTTCCTCCCTAGGTATGTAAGTATGTATGTACCTCGTACATAATTGTCATTGCCATTGCCCATTAGGTATTCGAAGAGAGTGGACCCGAACCTCACGCGCAAACCACAATCTTCCATACGAGTACGACTACTCGGTCCTCGGTACGTACCTTATGTCCAATACGGTATCTAATGCTTACAAGCATAAGCAATGAATAATTACAGTACCTCCCTTACCTACTTACCCTTACTGTGTCTACCTACGAGTATGTATCTCTGAGAGCTCCACCACGGGATCGCTGCCGTTTTCGGAAAGGGCAAGGCGATCCGAGGTCTTTCTCGTCTCTTCTTGCCATTATCCTATCCTACTACAGTACCGATCCGGTACATAGCAGGACTGTCACGATTGTGTATGTAGCTAAGCGCTAGTTCGCGAGCGTGCCAATCACGCATGACACGACACGACACGACACACGACACGACAGGTACGTAGTCCTGCACTGCACTGCACTACACGGCACGATTGTGACTTGATGCATCATTACATACAGTATCTAGGCACCCATAGGTACATATCCTACCTATCGCCGTTAAAGTTCTGGGTGAAGGGTTCGGTGAAAGGTTCCTTTCCTTTCCTTTCCTTCCCTATGTAGCCCTAAGTCATCCCCCATGAACGGAAATGGAACCCCTTGCGCTACTCGGTACTGTACATACCGTGCCATTGCGGCGGTACAGCGGCGCAACAGCGGCGTAATAGCGGCCTTTGATACATAATGCCGGCTGCCTGACGACGGACGTCGATGGGTGGCCGAGTAATCAGTACTCCATAATACATAGGATAGTGGGCGGTAATTAAGTATTAGTGAGGATGCAGCACCCAGCACATTGCATACGTACATACTTACTTACATACTTATATACTACTCTGTACATGCCTAGATCAGGACATTCTGGACTTGCGGGTCCGGGCATGATAATACCCTCAGAGTATAAGACGTTCGATTCGGCACACAGAGTTGACTGCTGATGCTGTTGCTGATGCTGATGCCATATCGAGTGGACAGGCATACTGGTAATAAGCAGCTCTATCATATAGGTTTCTCTCCGTCCCTTGGACCACAAAAATCACCGCGGAAGACATCAAAATGGAATACTCAGGTACTTATGATCCCACTTGCCGCTGGGACACACACTTCGAGAGACCCAACCCTCGCACCCTCGCAACAGGACTTGCTAGGCTGAACTGACAATGCCCACACGAAACCAGGGATCGACTTCGTCACAACCCAACACCACAACACATACCCGGCCATCTCGCCCAGCAAGGCCGATCTATCCGGGAAGGTTGTGGCCATCACGGGTGCGAGCAAGGGCATCGGACGCGCCACGGCGCTCTCGTTCGCCAAAGCCGGCGCCGGGGGGATCGTGCTGCTCGCGCGCTCGCGCTCCGATCTCTCGCGCCTCGAGGACGAGCTTGTCAGGGAGGCCGAGCCACCACAGGTCCTAAGTCTCGCGGTGGACGTGACGGATCGGGCGGCCGTAGAGAAAGCCGCCGCGACGGTCAAATCGCGGTTCGGGAAAGTCGACGTCTTGATCAACAACGCCGGATACTTGGGGGATTGGGCGCCGATCGCGGACTCGGACCCGGAAGACTGGTGGAAGACGTGGGAAGTCAACGTCAAGGGCGTCTACCTCGTGACCAAGTTCTTCGTGCCCTTGCTGCTGGAGGGCGCGTTGAAGACGGTCGTGGCTGTCAGCAGCATCGGCGCGATCGTCACCACGCCGCGCCTCTCGGCGTATGAGACGACAAAGGCGGCCATGCTGAAGTTGAATGACTACTTGATGGCCGAGTATGGAGACAAGGGCCTGATTGCGTTCGGTATCCATCCTGGGGTAAGTGAGTATCAAGATTCAAGCTGGGGGCGCTCCCCCTATCAACGAGGGGAGGAAGTGGTTGTTGTTTCCCCGGCTCACAATCTATCAACGAGGGGAGGAAGTGGTTGTTGTTGTTGTTCCCCGGCTCACAATCTTTCTGTGCAGGGCGTTCTGACCGAGTTGGCCTCGAGTGCGCCTAAGGCGATTCTCGATACGTTGAGCGATGAGCCGGAGTTGGCGGGTGACTCTCTGGTGTGGTTGACTAAGGAACGGAGAGAATGGTATGTTAAGATTGATTCCTGGGCCCTCGGTCCGTCCGCCACAGCGGGGCAACAAGCTATGCAGGTTTACTCACGCCTTGGTCCTTCACAGGCTCGCGGCCCGCTATATCAGCGTCAACTGGGATGTGGAGGAACTGGTGGCAAAAAAGGATGCCATTGTCCAGGGGGATCTGCTCAAGGTCAGATTGCGGCTGTAGAAGTTCTGAAGCTCCATCTGGCGAATAAGGTCATTATGGGGGTGTTAAGAGGAACTAGATTCTCTTCTGAGTTGCATTTCCAGGGGGGTTCAAAACACCATCTAGACAGCTGGACACCTCAGGATTCGAACTCGGATTTCTTCGGGATCCCTGAAGTCACTTGAAAAGCCACTCGCGGCTCATCCTCGATGGATCGAGTGATGCCGCTCTGTGCCTATTCCCAAGGAATGTGTCACGCCTTCCACCAACCATACGCCAGTCGACGGCCCCTGCTCTTTCTGGTCAGATGCGATGCACTGCTGCCAGCTTGCGATCATAGACATAACTGCCATCAAAACTGGCCTCGTTCTCGCTAAGACCAATAAATCCTTCGGTGCCTCCGCTCTGGTCCCCAGGCAGCACTCCTACCATACCAGGGATGTTTCGCAAGGAAGAGCACTTGGTGAAGCTTTCTTCCGTGAAGTCGCTCACCTTATCAGTATATTGCGCCCCGAGCTGGAAAAATTCGAAGCTGCCCAACGTTGGCGCCCACCGCTTGGTGAAGGCTAGCCACAGTGAGACTGTCACCGTGGCGGCCGTCCAGATTGCAAAGAGGATGAAAACGGGCCGCCAGGGGATCACGCTAGGCGTGATGTACCTCGCGGACTCGAGCAAGTACAAGCCACCGTGCCACGGTTCTTGTCCGCTAGCGGCCATCATCTGAATCATGGAACATCCAAACAGCTTGTAAATCGCCAGAGTCATGTTCATAGGCGTTATGGCGGGATAGTTGTTTTGATTCGTTGTGAAGGTATCGACCTGACCGGTCACGTTGAGTCGAGGCTGGCTTCCCGTGGCGAGGTGGACGGCAAACCACGACGAATCATACTTCGTCCCGTCACGCACACTCAATTTGTAGTTGAAAGCGTCCCATATCCCAAGCGCCTCGACGGCTTGGATTTGTGGAGGATACACCTCCTGGTCTGTGCCGGTGTTTGTCGCCACCGTTCCTGTTTCGAAGGAAGCATACGTCCGGTGGGCGGCGGAAAGAGTGGCATTGCCAACGGCAGTAATCAGGCTGCATTTGATGGCGAATCCAGCCATTTGAAATGTCTTGTTCAGAGGACTAAAACCCATTTCGAATGTGGCCTCGTCCCTGTCGACCAACCCAGACTGATCCTGAAGAAGCTCTTGCATCACCGAGTCTTTCTGGAGGTCGGGATGGAAGCCTTGCCAGAGATAGGCTTCAAAGATAGCTGTGGAAGGCTGGGTCCATGATGAACGGTTTTGCAGAGCTTCCAAGGTATTGCTGTCGTAATTAATGTGTGAATCATATGGCGTACTGCCGTAGAATGAACCATCGGCTGCGACAACGAGGCTGTAGGCGGTCCTGTTCCAGAATATCGCGGTCTCGTCATAGCAGATCGTTTGGTCGGTGAAAGGGATAGAGTATTCGTTGTAGCCACGGACTTGGATGAGTTGCAGGGAGTGCCGAGGGACTTGCTGACAACTGACTTTTGCCTCTAGGCCCCAGGCATCGCCGGCGACTGCTTGGGAGACTGCTGGCCCCAGAAACACCTGGATCGAGTCCCCGGGCTCGGCTTGATGTATCTCATCGTTGAAATATGTCAACGACACGTTTGCGGTGCCATTAGGCGCATAGAATATTGAAGCGTCAGAAGGAGTGACTGGTCCACCAGCACGCCAGCTCCCACGGATGACTTCTGGAAGACCAATGCCCCCTTTAAAGTTGAACGACTGCGGGTTGGGTCCCGCAATTGGCGCAATGGTCTGACTTGTGACCGAAACCGTGGTGATCTCCATGGTAAGGCCGCTGAGCGGGATGGCAACGAAGATCAAAAAGGACACGGAGCTGAGAAAGATCCAAAGACCACCTGGCCTGGACCTTGTCCGTTTTTGCTTGCCCCAGGCCCGATCGAGCGTGAGGTGAGCGAAGCCGTTTCGTATTGCTCTCAGCCACCAGAGGAGATTCGCCCAATTGCCGTCGCCATGCCACATGAGCTCCATTGCCGTAGAAGGGGCCAAGTTCGATCTCATAACAGCAGCGGCTTCGAAATTCGCAAGAGCGACCCTCGCCCAGTCCAGCGCGAAGATGGATATCAGGAACCAGATGTAAAATACCCATCTTGCGTCAACTCTGTTCGCCTGGGCCACGTTGTTGACGGGCGGCCTGTTTAAATACTCGAGACAGATGAACGCGAAGTAGCCGAGCATCAACGGAGGGCCGATGATGTTGAGTAGTGTGCGTCTTTTGTATCTGCGAAGCCTGTATGTTGGTTTTCCAAGACTTGCCGGGGTGCTCTGCAGAGCCATGGTATAACGGGTCGACCATAGCCATGGCGTGGCTTTATTTCGTGCCATCTCTTACCAGCAGGAGCCGGCAATTCGAAAGAGTACAGAGCGAGTCCAAGCACAAGAGGATCAGGGCTTCTCAGGCGCGATGAAAAGAACAGAGAAGGGCCGTGTTCAAAAGAGAATCCAAGTTCTGGGAGATAAGTAGCACCCATCGTAAGAGGAGGCTGAAAGTGGGCGGGCATTGCTCGCTCGAGGTTGAGACAGAAAGTCGGCAGTGCTCGTATCCGGACTCATCAATCCTCCGTGGAGGGTGATTTAGAAGAAGGACTTTTCTCAACCAAGGCAACAATCGACCAGATGGTGGGGGTTCAGGACGGAGACACCACCAATGTTTACAGCTTTACCACGTAGTCAAGTTACACGACGTCTGGGCTGGCTGGTGATGGACCAATCAGCAGATGAGCGGAAGACTCAAGCCGAATGGGGGCCTTATCGACTCCAGGTGAACAAGGCGCGGCTCGAGACTTGATCTTCGGAGAACTTTTCAGCCCGCATCAAGTAAGGGTCGGTGAAAGCCTCCGATTAGCATAAAGATTTCTGAGAGGTACAGGGCGGACAAGGATTCCTTACACCGGTTTGGCGGGAGAATCTCATGGGGTGCCTCCCTCGCGTAGAGACCATGAAGATCACTCCGCCGCAGGAGATGCCCATGATGGGCTAAGACAAAACGTGATGAACTTCTGGAATATCTCCTCGAAAGCATGGCCCTCGGTGATCTGTTCTTCGCGCCGCATCCGACCGGGACTCCCTTTGTCTCGGCGAGGAATGACAAGGCTTCCTAAGGCTGCCTTTGCGTGGAAAAAGCGCCATTCTGCGGCAGATTCCGTCAAACCTCATCGGGGTTCGGCCCGCGGAGCCGTGGCGGAGACAACGGCATCAGGGTTACCGGATCGACTATGGGTGAAAGTTGACGGGGGGCTCGTGATCGGTCAAGGGGAAAAGGGTCGCCGATCATCTAGCGTAAAGCCGACTGCATAAAGTCGGTGGCTTGATAGCCGCCAAAAAAATCCAAATATCCCGACTCATTGTCGGTGACGCCACCATAGACGTTGGGCGGGATAGGCGGATACCAAGGAAATTCAGGGAGGGGGCCGCCTTGATGGTCCGCCATGTCGACCTGCTCTGACACCGGCTCGTGCTGTGGCAGCCGTCCCGAACCCTGAGATATGTGCTGTGGTTGTTGGTAACGCAACGATGGACCTGGAGTTCTCGCAAATCGCGTTCCCTCCGCAGCTGAAAAGACATCTCGTTCCTGGGCCGGGACATCAGCCGGCGCGTCGGCGATGTGGGCGGGGGGAGTGCGCGAAACCGGTGCGAAGCCCCTAGCCAGCTTCTTCTCATCTTCGTTCAAAAACGTATCTCCCTGCAGCACGTCCAAAAGCCCTGAAAGCCGTCAGTCAGTATGACCTGGAATAACGGTAGAACTGCTTACCTTGTGCAACACGGGCAACCCTCCATTTCTCGGCAAACTGGACAAGAACCAGTCTCGAAAGTTCGTGCGAAGACGCGACGAGGGGATGGGCACGCAGTACCTCATTGTCCACCGCATACTGTGCCACGATCATGCACGACAGAAAAGGCTGTGCCAGAGGGATGTACTTGGCGTCCCACTGGTTGAGGATACGTGACAATGTAACGGCGCGTTGGCGCAGCGGCAGAGTCGAGCCGGGCCCTCCGTTTGCTGGACTGTTGCCATTCGCACTGTTGACCGTGACTCCAGATATCATGAACGAGGACATCATCAACATGATGTGCATTGCAATCACCCAGTTGCATTTGGCAAAGGTGGCATCGGAAAAGTCCATGGGCTCAGTGTCGAGACGGAGAGCAGGAGGAAGCGCCATTTTGAAGCATGCCACTTCATTTTCCAACATCAGCTTGTCCTCCATCGTCAGCTCTTCCCTCTGGAGCCCGTCGTAAATGCTCGACATGTAGTGGCTCGCCAGCAAAAACCAGGCCCGAACATCTTGGTTGGCTTTTGCTTGCAGCGACCTCCACGTATGCCGCGACGTGGCTATGATTTCAGCAGACTCAACGTCTACCTCGGAAAACCATGCTTCGTCGGAGATGGGCAGTTTCACCGCGATTCTCTTGCGGTCGATCGCGAACGGCTTCCGAAACATGATGGACGCGAAGGTATCGAGTTCCCAAACCAGCCACCATGCACGGCGCAACTCCTCCTTGTCCACCGCATCAGTCGGCTGAGAGGAGCCCGATTCATCATCATCGATTTCGGACAAGCCCAGAATGTAAGCGAGCCTGACACACACCCCGATCAGAATCCAGCCTTGTTGGCTCGGGCCGGAGGTATAGAAGTAGAACGCCAGCAGAATACAACCCTGAAGGTGGACGAAGGGAGGATTCGGCGAGAGACGGCTCTTGCCATACGCGTTCGCAGCTAACTGCGCAAACCTGTCGGCCCTTTCCAGCGGGGGGATCCCTCCCAATGTCGGATGATTGGAGAATCGCGCGGATAAGGCGAACATGCCGTAGAGAGTGAGTTCCTCGTCGCGGTCCAGGCCCCCGGGCAGGTTCCCATGACCGCGCAGCTTGTCTTGAAATCGAGCCAAGAAACGCGGTTTATGGAGCAGTGGGAGCCAAGGTTGAATCTTGTCGAAAAAGAGGTCGACAAGCTCCCGCGCCAGTGACAAAGGAATCTCATGATCGGTGTCCAGAATTGGCGATGGAGCGTGAGGTTCAGCGGGGGGGGTAATTCTCGACGACCTGTCCGTAGTGTCCGGCAGGTTGGCATCTTGACCACCAGGCTCACTACCCTCTCTGCCGTCCAAGGGTTGATCTCCAGACTCGTGGCTGATGGGATCGTTGAGGTCCGCGGTGAGGGTGGTGTTGTCGAGATTGCGACCCTCGGGGCTTTCAAGCTCCGCGAGTATGCTGTTCAGCGAGTCTTGAAGTAGTGATCGGGATGCGGCTTGTGTGCCGACTTCTGTTTCGTTGTCATCTGCATTCCGGGTGATGGCTTCCAGAGCTCTGGCGAGCTTGGACAGATGATTCCGGAGTTGGTGGTGCGGCTGGGCCACTGGCGGTTTGCGCGGCACTGGCTTCTTGCGGTGCAACGGGAAATGGCAAGAGCTGCCAGTGCGCGAACATGGACCGCATATCGGTCTTCTTCTGTCGCACCTGGCCTTTTTGCGATTGCATTCTTCGCATGCTCGCCGCGGCCCCGGTGCTGGTCGTGGCGATGTTGACGATGACGCGCGCGTGGCCGCGGGCGGTGGCGACATGATAGAACCAGCGCCGATGGAGCGACTTCAGCAGGAAATCGCCGTAGGATGATTAGCTGCAGGAGCTGGATGGTGGTCGGAAGGATGGGTATAAAGACCCTGCAGAGCTGGGTTGATGCAAAGTTAGAATCCATCCACCACCCCATGCCGCGATCTTACTAGCACGACATGGGCCTCGTTTGGCGTCCTTGGCACCTCATGGCAATGCGGGGATGGGTGGCGATTGACCGAGGCGCAGGATCAAGAGTAGTATGTTTGCAGGTCTACATCGATAGATAATTCTACGAAGCTCGAGAAGTGGCGCGTATAAACCTGGCCACCTGGTGCCCCCAGTCTTCTTCGAGGGGATCCCCCGTTCCCAGGCCGAGGACCGGACTAATATGATTATGGCCTTTCATCGTTTCCACTACCAAGGCCGATGCCAGCAATGGACATGTCTGCCATTCTCTGACAAAATCAGCCGCTGGAGTCAAGATCTCGATCTTCGGATCCAAAGTCCCAGTCACGACCATGACCGGAAGTCCGCGCAGTGTTTCGATGCTACGATCCTGCTTCGCGGCCCTCAAGAGTCCAAGAGGCGACTTGGCTGGTATGTCGCTCCCGAAGTACGCCTGTAACGTCTTGTGCCGTTCCGGGTCTGCCCCTTCGAAATGGAGGGGCACCGACAGTAGAATGACCCCTTTCAGGATGGTGGGCAAGACACGGGATCGACTTGCGGCAAAATCAGGAGCGAGCAGGTACGTGGACAAATGGACGCCCCCTGCAGAGTTACCCATCAGGTAGAGCTCCAGAGGGTGTGTCGAACTCTGGTTGAGATGCGACTGGATCCATTCCACCACGAGCCTCAAGTCTTCCCCCCCGGATGGGAAGTGGGCTCCATGCGACAAAAGCCGATAGTCCATGATCACCACCTTGAACCCCAGGGTTTCTGCGAAGAAATGGCCTACATTGGCATACACCAAACCATCCACGTCCTTGGTGTTGATTCTCTCTCCTCTCACGAACCCTCCCCCATAGAGAAACACGAGCACGGAATTGTCGTTACCGGTGATGGCCTCTGTGGCGGATGCTGGAAAATACACATCGAGCTTTTGTCTGGGATCTAGACCGTATGGAAATGACTGCCGGCGAGTCGACTTGATCTTGTCGGCCTGGCTGCATAGCAGGGGTGCGTAAATTCTGTAGGTGGGTGCTACGACCTGGGAGATTGTTGTTCCCAGGGGTGGCAACCGGTCCATCTCTTGCTGACAACAGCTGGTTTGTGTGAAAAGAGTCGCGATCAAAGGTAGATAGGCTCGAGTGTGGTGAGGGTGAAGGGCATCTTCGGAGTCTCTAAAGGCATTGCGCTCGTCAGACCTGGGTACCTGCTTTGCCCCAGCATGATACGCTGGTATCGCGATCTCGAGGAGGTAGACCAATCAGAAGAACGATGAAAATCTGCTCGTCAAGACAAAGACATTGCTGATGCGAATGCCGCTGAAGCCCGGCTGTGCGTGAACTTGCAACTCTTAGTCATCAATCATCGAGTTCTGCCTCCATACACCGTCACATCAACGATGTGCATCTGACTCGGCGAGACGCATAGAGCCAAGGTCGCAGAGGTGAACTCTAGACTGACAATTGGCAATCTGCGTGTAAACCGGGCGCGATGAAGGACCCGAGCTGCGCTTCCCGCGGCGGCATCCACCGGCAAAGGCGGTGTTGAGTGCGGCCTGAATCGACGGAGGACACACCTCCCAACCATTCCAGCTTCTCTCATCCTCGAGAGCGAGATGTCCCCTGGCACGCTCAGTACCGACAATGCTACGGCTTCGACCGGCAATATCCAAACAGGCTTGTCATGCCCTGGGGGTCAGCTCGAGACCCTCGTCCTTTCCATGAGCTGGACACCCACAACCAACGGCGCCGTCGCCCAAAGGACCGCTTGTTATATGCAGCACACTCGTGAGTGCCGTTTCAAGGAAGGAGAACATCGCCCTCTGACCTTTGTTCCCACAATCTCCCAGTACGCGCTCAGTTCTCAAGTTGGCAAACCATTGAAAACTCAACCCCCTCCAGACACCAACGATGCCCGTCACTGAATTCGACGTCCGAGATCCCTACAAGTACATCAATGGCTTCGGAGGCTACAAAGAGTATGGCGAAAACATCCTCGGCTCTACAAGCACACCTGCTAACCTTCAATGGTAGAAGCGAGGCGATCGAAGGCGCCCTGCCCTTGGCAGCCAACTCACCTCAAAGGTGCCCGTATGGCTTGTACAACGAAAAGCTTTCCGGCACCGCCTTTACAGCACCAAGACACGAGAACCAACAGACCTGGCTCTACCGCATTCTCCCTTCAGCTAGTCACCAGAGCTTCGAGCTGGTATCCGACGGTCTCAACAAGTCGTATGAACCTCCGGCCGCAGGAAGGCATTTCAATGTTATACCCAACCAGCTTCTATGGACCCCGTTCGACTTGAATCATGACAACTCATGGATCAATTCCCTGCATCTTCTCGCCGGGGCCGGTGATCCCACTCTAAAGCAAGGGGTGGGCTATTACATCTACGCCGTAGGAAAGTCCATGGAAGAAAAGACTGCCTTCTACAGTGCTGATGGCGACTTCCTCATCGTCCCGCAACATGGGATTCTCGATGTGCGCACCGAATTGGGGAGACTACTGGTCCGTCCTAGCGAGTTTTGTGTTATTCCACGAGGCATTCGATACCACATCTCCCTCCACGACAACGTGCCGGCTCGGGGATATATTCTCGAGCTATACCAAGGTCATTTCCAGTTACCTGAGTTGGGACCTATTGGCTCCAACGGTCTTGCCAATGCCCGCGACTTTCAGACGCCTGTGGCAGACTTTATCGAAGACCATGAGAATACGGAATGGACCCTGTACGGCAAATTCGGGGGAAGACTCTTTTCAGCCAGACAGTCGCATACCCCCTTCGACGTGGTCGCCTGGCATGGGACATACTATCCCTATAAATACGACCTGGCACGGTTCTGTCCTCTGAATGCTGTGTCTCATGACCACATCGACCCCTCAATTTTCACCGTCCTCACTGCACCGTCGATCCCCCATGGGCCGGGCACCGCGGTTGCTGATTTTGTGGTTTTTGGCCCGCGGTGGAACGTCTCCGAGCACACGTTCCGGCCCCCCTGGTACCATCGTAACACAATGAGCGAGTTCATGGGCTTGATTAAAGGAGACTATCCGGGTGATTTCCGTTCCGGAGGCGCCAATCTACACAATACCATGAGCGGACACGGTGTCGATTTGCAGACTTTTGAAAAGGCCTCGACGGCCGATTTGGTCCCGACCAAGCTGATGAACGGAACCATGTCATTCATGTTCGAGAGCTGCCTGATGGTTGGTGTCACTGATTGGGGCCTGAAAACCGTGTCCAACAAGTTGCAAAAGGTGAGTCTCAGCATATACATCCCCGCCAATTGTCGGACAAATATTGATAGACACAGGACTATACTGAAGAGCGCTGGACACCGCTCAAGGTGCATTTTAAGCGGCCCAAGCAGGAGAATGGCCTTCAAAATGGGGGAGTGGAACACGAGGTTGACGAAGCTCTCATTTCTGGGGGATCGGGATCTACATGAGTTCGGGTTTGATAAGTCGAGCTTTCTGTCTTCTCGGGGAGTCTGAGGAGGATACTACCGACTTCTTTCCTCCGTGTCACACTGTACGTCCAGGAGAATCAGTGATGATACTGATGCATTCTTCGCCCCGTAGTGACAATCACGAGGACAGCAGCATCTGACAAGGCACAACTGCCAGCATAAGTAGGATTTCTGGGCCCTCATTGCCGAATGAACCCGTAAAGGCTCGATGCAGCTTTCAATGTAGGTGTGTATGAGCTTGTTCTTCCATCTCTTCTCCACAAAGTCAGTGCTACAGTATCGAAGATGCCAAGACCCACGAGTCTTGCTCCCGGCCTCAGCAACCATGCCTGAAGTGCAAAAGGGCGCGGACCCTGACAGAAGCAAGACGGTGTCGCCGGCGTAGAGCAAAAGTGTTAGCGCCCTGGCTGATCTCGCCAGGTGAGTATTCACCCTGACTGATCGAGGCGGAAAGCCGCAGTGGCTAAGTCCAGAGGCGTCCGAGTTGCCGACGTCCAGTCGTCCGGTTTTTGCAGAATGCCGGAAATTCCGTGAATGCCTGGGCCTCGATCTCGACAAGCTTTCGACAACTTGGCCATCCGTGAACGGCAAAGTTCGGTCCAGACGATATCAAACGTCGATGCATACTGCTGTGAGGGTGTGCGTCCATATGGGACAGTCCCCTGAGCGCTGGGCTATACAAGATCCAGCGTGCCCCAGCCCATTCCCGATGAATTCTCCAGTTCCAGGAACGAAAACAGGTCACCTTGACCCAAGCATCCAGACACGTTGAGAATGGATCTGAAGAGCGAAGAGGTCCACGACCATGTGGAAACTCTGCGCAATGGGATGCGGCAAGATGAGGACAACATCTCCATCCGCGCAGAAGCACGAGGCGACAATCTCCCAGAGGGGTACTTCATGTCCCTGCAGTTTATTGCAGTGGTCTTGGTCAGTCTGATCCAGTCGTTGCAAGAGGAGAGGACCAACACTGACGGGGGGTGACTGCCTTAGGGGTTTGCACTCACTGCCATCTCCGCGTTCATGTTCCTCCTTATGCCGTACAGCATATTGAGTTCCATCAATGCAGACATCGGTAGGTACAATCCGATCTCCTGTCTGGTGGGCACCGTGGAACTCACGTACATGACCTTTACAGGACCGAGTCCCTATATTTCATGGGTCTCCATCTCCCGGACTCTCGCACTGTCCTTTTCATACACCATCGTCGGGCGCCTCTCGGATCTGTATGGGCGGCGATGGTTCTATATCGGGGGCAACGTCGTCTCCCTCGTCGGCATCATCATGTGTGCCGTGGCTCAGAACGTGGGGACCTTGATCGGCGGGTGCACCGTCTATGGCCTGGGTGAAGTGGTGCAGCTTACCTTCACCGTGGCCCTGGGCGAACTGGTCCCGAACAAGCACCGTCCGACCATTTCCTCCTTCATCTTCCTGACCAATGCCCCCTTTGCCACATTCGGGCCTGTCATCGGTACGTGTTCCCCCACCGGCCGCAGCCCCTTGGGTTGGTCCCACAGCTCCCCTAACAGCGAGGCTTAGCGAACAAGTTTCTCACTGTCGGACTCGGCTGGCGCTGGGTCTTCTACATCAACATCATCGCCTGCGGTTTAGGCACCATTCTGCTGTTCTTCTTCTATCATCCTCCCAAGTTCGAGCAACTTCACGAACGCCACACGAAACGGCAGCTGCTGAAAGAACTCGACTGTAAGTTTCGCCACCCGGCCGCCTAATATGTGTGTCGGTCACTGATCCTGGCTTAGATGTGGGCATGTTCCTCTTCGTCGCCGGCCTCACCCTATTCCTGTTGGGAGTTTCCTTGGGAGGCGGCCTTTATCCCTGGGATTCCGCAGCACCCATCGCTACCTTGGTCGTTGGATTCTGCCTCCTCGTCGCGCTCGGGGTGTACGAAGCGAAGGCAAATCTGCACTACCCGGTGCTACCCGTCAAATTCTTCCGCAACAGAGGCTTCTTTAGCCTGGTGGTCTGTATCACGATTTGCACAGTAAGCAGCATTTCCTTCCCCGCCCACAGACTGTGAAGCATGCCACAGAGTGACGGACTGATCCTGGCCAGACATTCTACAACCCCTTCACCATTATCTGGCCGCAGGAAATTGCCAACGTCTATTCCCACGACCACAACACCATCGGCTGGGTATCCTGCACCATCGGCGGCGGCTGCGCGCTCGGCCAGGCGGTCGGCTTTGCGGTCGTCAAGTGGGGACGAAACGTGCGGTACTGGATCATGGGCTGCATGGTGATCATGGTGGCGACGGAATGCGCCATGGGGGCCATGACGCCCGACAGCCTGGACATGGGCATCGCCTTTACCGTCATCGGCCCCGTGGCGCTCGGCATTGTCGAGCTGGTCGCCCTGACCATCGCCCCGTTCTTCTGCAACCCGGCCGACATCGGTCTCGCGACGGGCCTGCTGCTCAGCATCCGCTCCATCGGCGGCTCCGTCAGCGTGGCCGTCTACACCACCATCCTGCGCAACCGGCTGAGCAGCACCGTGCCCCGCATCGTCGGCCCTGTCGCGGCCCAGGCCGGCCTGTCCGCCGAGCAGGTGTCGGCCGTGTGTGCGTCCATTGCTGCCGGCTCGTTTGCAAGATTCCCGGGCTTGACTCCCGAAGCCACGCGCGCGATCTCGCAAGTCATCCCTGTGGCTTGGCTCCAGGCCGTCAAGACGGTCTATCTGGCGGCCATTGGTTTTGGCGCCGTCGGCCTGACGGCCAGTCTGCTGACCAAGGATGTCAGGAAGCATCTGACGAACAAGGTGGAGAGACGGATGAATATGAAGACTGGGACCGGGAAGAAGGACATGGCCGAGGAAGCAGCAGAGAAGCCTTGATTGGGGAGGGATCAGATCTACGGCACGAGTCTCTCCCTGATCTGATGGGCTTGGACCTAACTACAGTATTATCTACATTTGTATTGTTGACCGGTGGGAATACATGTTAGGTTGCATCGAGAGCCAAGATTGGAAGTGCACGTTCTGAAGCAGTTTTCCCGTGTAGTCTTCTGTGATCAATCTGCATTTGTAGGCGTTTCATGCATCTGTCCGTCTATGGTTCACGGTATTATGTATGCATGTATTTCAACATGCGCCTTGCCAGAAGCAGAGTTAAACAAAATATCAAACACCCCCTCGCCCTCCGTCCACCGACCACGCCGCCGCCGTCACATAGCTGGCCTGAGTGCTGACCAGGAACAAACACACGTCAGCGATCTCCTCGGGCCGGCCGAAGCGCTTGCTCGGGACGACATCCCGGACGCGGTCCTCGAGGAACTTGCGCCTCTCGGCATCGACGGCCGCGGTCATGGGCGAGTCGACCAGGCCCGGCAGCACGGCGTTGACGCGGATGCGGTCGGCCGCGTAGTCGACGCCGTCGCCGCGACTCAGCGCCAACACGGCGGCCTTGGACGCGCTGTACACGGGACAGTTGCGCTGATGGCGCAGCGCCATGCCGGACGACAGGTTGACGATGGCGCCGCGCTGGGCGCGGTACTCCGGGATCCCGGCGTGCGGGTACGCGTCGCAGTCGAGCACCTGGCGGCGCATGAGCCGGATGGCCTCGCGCGTGCACAGCCACAGGCCGCGGTAGTTGATGGCGTTGTCGCGGTCGAACGTCTCCAGCGCGCAGTCCGCGCTGGGGGCGTCGAAGGTGATGACCCCCGCGCACTGCACCGCGTAGTCGATCCGCTGCAGAGCCGCGTGCACGGCCGCGTACGTCGACGCCACGCTGTCCGGCTGCGTGACGTCGATTGCGAAGGTCAAGACCTTGGCTGTGGCGGCGGCAGCTAGATCGCTATAGCTCTGCAGGACGAGTCTCTGGCTCTCTGCCAGCCCGGCTTCGTTCCGGTCAAGCAGGGCGATTCTGGAGCAGCCGCGTCGAGCGAATGCTATGGCCGTGGCGCGACCGATCCCTGGTGATTATCATGTTAGCTGGTGCCAGAGGAGGAGGCGGCTTGTTCGTATGGTGGGTGGTGAGTGATATCAGGTTCGGGCTTTTGCATAGAAAAGACATGGATATTACATACCGGAAGCGGCACCCGTTATCACAGCGACGCCTGGATAGTCTGTCATGTTGAGCACGCGTTGGATTGATTTTCCTGGTTTGTCTTACTCCACGCGTGGCAGTCCGGGGGAAAGAGGCTGAAGCAGGGTCTGGTCGATCTTTAAAGGAGATTATGGTGGCTAGAGTTAGAACAGGTGGGCGCTCGCAATTAATTACTTGGGCCGGTCGATGATTATGGTCTCCATCCAACTATAACTATAACCATAACCATAACCAGATAGATGGGACACGACTCAATACCTCCGTACCGACGGGAAGATACTCCGTACAGCTCTCTGATCAAAGTTGCTGCGGAACCAGAGCCTCGAGGCCGGCATTTCCAGCAGAAGCCCAAAGCCGGAATGGCCCAGCCAACCCCGGACGCCGGATCGGGAAACTTTCGACAGGGGCAGTCATTGTGGATGCTGCCCCCTGAGTCTACATACCCCGGACGGATGTACTGTGTATCTCGTACCTCGTAATTTCAATGCATATCGTGCCCGACTCCACGCTTGTCTTATGAATGCAGCTCTCGCCGCACGGCCACGTCCACCACGTCCACCACGTCCACGTTCGGAACCAGTTTCCTATGTACTTCGCAGCATAACAAGACCATTCCAAGCGATCTTTTGCACACACATCCACCGACCGCTCCACGGCTCTCTCTCTTTCTCTCTCTCTCTCAATCTGTAAAATGGCAAGGCCGAGAACGCCTCCGGGGGTCGCAATCATCACGGGTGGAGGTAAGCATTTACTGTACTTAATGATCTGCTCGAAACCAATCACCTATTCAAAATCTCCCTTTTCACTG
Organism: Capronia americana; assembly: GCA_016110215.1. Taxonomy (NCBI): domain Eukaryota; kingdom Fungi; phylum Ascomycota; class Eurotiomycetes; order Chaetothyriales; family Herpotrichiellaceae; genus Capronia; species Capronia americana. The sequence goes on from JADWQD010000010.1 coordinate 390,584, forward strand.
GACTAGTCACCCCTGTTAACCTTACGCCTCCCCCTCTGAAGCGTCGGGGATGGGTCTGGCAGGTACCGAGTTACTCGTCAAGGACGGCTGGTGTGTCACCATGTTCGATTTCAACGGCGAGGGAGCCAAAGTGGCCGCCGAGCTGGGCGACCAAGTCCTGTTCGTTCAAGGCAATGCCCTGGTCTACGATGACCAGGCTCGAGCATTCCAACAGACGTGGCATAAATGGGGACGCATCGATGTGGGTAAGTTTTTCACCCATCTCCCTATCCTGGACAAGGCGCAGAGAAGAGCCTTGAATATTAGGATGGCTGATTAATGCCTCGATTTTTGTCTGCCAGTGTGGGCGAACGCGGTATGCATTTTGTCTTCTGCATTAAACCCGCTCTGCACTTAGTTGAGCATCACACTCACGTCATGCGGACAACAGGGTTTTGGCGACGCCCAGGACTTCTTTCGACCTGCAGCGGCGGCGGATGAAGGAGATGACGGCGCACCACCACCCAGGCCAAACACGCTCACCGTGGATGTGTGCCTCACGGGCGTCATCTTTACGGCCTACCTGGCGCTACATTTCTTCCGGAAGACGCCCTCTCGCCCGGGCAAGCTGATTCTCCAGTCCAGCGTCAACGGGCTGTGGCCCAACTCACGGCTGATCCTGTATTCGGCCGCCAAACACGGTGTACGTGTGGCTTTTGTCCCTTTTTCCTTGCTACATACTATCCAAGTCCCCTATTACTAATCGAAGGATTGACTGATTGACTTTTGTCTCTTTTCAAACCACAGGTCATCGGCCTCACCCGAGCCCTGGCGGCGCGGCTTCGCGAGACGGACGAAAAGATCAGTGTCAATGCCATCTGCCCGGGTTTGGTCGACACGCCCTTGATCAGCTCCACCATGAAAGACAACATCCCCGCGGCAATGAAGACGCCCATGTCCACCATCATGCGCGCGTTCAGGGACATCATCCACGACGAGGCCAACGCGTCCGGCCAGGTCCTGGAGGCCAGTGGGTCGGATGTGATCCCGAAGGACGCCCCGCCCTACGGCAATGACGCGACCGAATATATCGTGGAGCTTCGCTATGGGGATTTAATCGACGTGGGCGTGTTGGCGAAGCATGGCGAAGAAAGGGGGAAAGCTCGAAAGGCCATGGAAGTCGCGTCTGCATAGGAGGCAGCCAACGTTGCGAGAAAGTGAAGCCTCGAGCTTTGGAATGCAATATCTTGAAGCCAGGCCTGGTATCCCACTGCTGGCTACTGCCGTATCCTCATAGCTGATCTGATCCCCGTAAGCGTCGTTGCGCAATTTTCATCATCACGCTCAAATGGCCGGAAAAGGACCTACCTATCTGGCTTCGATCTCGGTCAACTCTACCCAGACTCTGTGTCGACAATTATAGTACCCAGTCACACGCATGAACCAGGCATGGCATGGCACTATGCCCAAAACTAAGTGCATCGTTATTCCAAGATATTGTTTCATTTTCCTCTGGGGCTAACTAAGTTACTCGAATATCACCCCCATTGACGGTTCTGCCTTCCTTATCCCCATTCTTGTCTCTCCTTTGCCCGTTATAAATGGGCAAGGGTGATCCCATGAGGTGGGCCTTGATCTGAAGCGCGACATGCCGTGAAAAGTAGCGGCAATAGCCGATCGTGCCACCCATATACCATAAGCCGGGATCTAAAGAAATCATCAGACTCAGAGGCAATTGCTTGAGGCGGGAGGACTGGGTGGGGCCCGACACTTACGGCCTGTAGGTTTGAAAGCGCCCTTGAGTTCTCCTTCGGCGTCCAAGGTCCAAAAGTCATCCACCTGGGCCGCGATCTCGGGGCCAAATAGCTCCTCGACGTTCTTCCTCATGTTGCCGCGGAACCCGGTGCAGAAGACAATGATATCGGCAGGGATCTCACTGCCGTCGGTGAACGCGAGCCCTGTGGCGGTATAGTGGGAGACAAGGGCGTCGGATTTGACTCGGATCTGTGCAATGTCAGTGATTGAGGCCGACGCACACCATAATATATTCATGTGTGATGCTGGTCGGAGGGACATCGAGGGCGATAGGGGCCAGTCCACTTACCAAGCCTTTGGCAATCTTGTCGGAACAGCCGACGTCGATGTAATGGCCACCCCTTCGCTCGGTGATCTGGTACGTCTATCATGGTGATGGTGTCAGTTCTCATGAACATGTCTCGTCGACGAACAAGGCCGATGTGGTAAATAAGGGGAGGATGGCTTACGATGTCGCCGTATCGCTCCACTTTGAATCCCACTCTCTCCAGTGCATCGAATCTCTCGGGTTCCTTGCTCGCCATGCCGTGGAGAGCCTTCATACTCAATAAGCGCGAAAGGGCTTGAGGCTGACTGTACTGCTCGCGGTCCACGTCGTCGATGCGCGAGACTCCGTTGTACGCTCTGTCCGAGATGACTTTGAAGTATTCGGCCGGGAGGACATAGGTGCGGTTCCGCTGCACCATCGTGACAGCCGTGAGTCCCGCGTCGACCATGTCCGATGCCACGTCGTGGGCAGTGTTCGCCGTCCCGATCACGATGGCGGCCTTGCCTTTCCACGACGCGGCGGAGCGGTAGTCGACCGAATGGAGGACTTCGCCCTGGAAGCTCTCGCGGCCGGGGAACGTTGGCATTTCGGGGATTTGCCCACCACTGCCGACGGCGATGATCACATGTCGGCATGTCATTGTCGTCGTCGTCGTCGTCGCCCCATCTCCCCCCGCTCTCGCGACATGAAGGGTCCAAAGCTGATGCTCCGGGTCCCACGAACCGCCCACGAGCGTCGATTGCCATTGTATGTGCTTGTCGATGCCAAACTTGCGGATAAACTCACCGTAACCTTGCACGAGGTCGTGCTTGTCGAGATACTCTTGGTACGACGAGTCAAAGATTCGCCCAAAGGGCAGTTGACTATAGTCTCGAGGGGTGTGGAGCTTTGCAGAGTCGTACCGGATGGCCCAGTTTTCACCCACGCGCGCGTGTGTTTCCAGCACGAGGTAATGCACTCCCAGGGCCTGCAGGCGCCCTGCCGTGCTCAGTCCAGCTTGACCGGCGCCGACGACAACGGCATCGTAGTTGGCAGAGTGGTCGCCATTCTCAGTTCCTTGTCCTGGGTTCGCGTGGATGACATTGGTTACAGTGTCGGCATCGCCGTTGGCATGACTATTCGATTCTGGGAGCGTGTCCACATCGGCACACCCGACCAGCTGCTCAAGCACCGTCCTGATGGTCCAAATCTTCCACTGGCCATCCCCGCCTGGCACGAGCGTCAGGAAACCCCGGCACTCGGCGGCTGGCGTTGCGGCAACTGCAAATTGAAAACCAACTTGGAGCCACTTGGTCCTGTTGTCAGGCCGCGCGATCTTCCCGGAGCCAGGTATCAACTGGAAATCATGGGCTTGTCGGCTGCTGCAGGTATCGAACCAAGCCGCAGTAATTGCGTGAGCCGAGTAAACCGTCCGCAGGGTCCCGGTGAGTGCAAACGCATCTCGCCAAACTGGCTCCGCGCACAGGAGCTCGGGGTCAAGTGAACTGAGAGAGTTGACGAAGGGTCTCGCGATTTCCTCGATACCCACTGGATCATCGAAAGGTGACGCAGGGAGATGACACGGGAGCGCGTGTAGGAGACTCCTCGCAGGGGTCGGGGAAGGATCTTGCTCCATCTATCTGCTGTTGCGGATTTTGGCCAGAGTTCCAGCGTCTTGCTAGTAGGAGGATAGGGCTCCTTTTCGCGACGAGTATGCGGGCGGAGGCGGTTGATCTTGTGCACAAGACTCCATTGATTTATCATATGCCGCGCAACAGCTCGTGACTGTGAATTCATCGAGACTACCTGGAGAACGAAGGAGAGGCCGATCTCTGGAGAGTATCATTGGCTTTCGAATCGCCGCTGGCCCACGGCCAACAGGTCAGACATGCTGCACCCGTGGTAGAAGAAAGCCCGGCGTCTCAATTGCCGCTCTGGACTGGACTCACGGGGAAAGATATTGGGTCGTGCATTACGGTAGATGCCGGAGGCCGGAAGCCGGTCGATGGGCGACTCCTGCTGACCGGGTGAGATCTTCGAAGAGAGTAATTTGAATGAAGCAGGGAGGGCTTCATGTCTAGTTCTTCTACCCGGCAATTAGCCCTGGAACAAAGGGAGTTGTGACTCGGATCGGGACAAAACGTTATCCGCCATACATTGACTCTAAGAGATCGATGCCTTCCGTCTCCTCGGTAGGGACTGTATCTTCCCCCGCCTCTCCCCGTTTCCTATCAATCCATCCCATTCCTAACATGGCGAAGGGGCCCCCATCACGGCCAGCTTACGACATGCTCCCCGACGAGGAAGAGCGGTCTCGTATTACAAAAGTTGGGAACATCGTCTGCCACCGGTTTGAGGGAGCCGTTTCGGAAGGCGGTCTGGAGGGTGTCGACAATGTTGTCGGCATGGTCGAAGGTCATGATGGTCACATAAGAGAAGGGTTTCTCGCCCGTGCGCAGATGGTGGCTTAATTTGAGCATTCGCCAGCTTTGGAAGCCGAATTGCTTCCAATACGCCACCGACATGGGCATGTGCTTGTTGACGTAGTAGTCCATGTCGAATGTCAGGCCTTCGAATTCCTGATACAGGAGCAAGACCTCGACAGAGGCCATTTCGGCTCAGGCTCCAATGTCGATTGACCGGGTAAATTGAGTTGAACTGAATTGCTGTGGTTGAGATTGGCTGAGGCTGAGTTGAAACTGAATTGAGCTTGAGTCCGGATTGAGATTGAGATTGAGCGCCGCTTGTGCCGACTTTGACGATTGGCCAGAGGAACCGCAGCCAGCATTCAAACGTACCTCGTATGTGCCTTTTGTCGGATCTTGTGTCAAGATTGGTATTCTATGGGCCTGCGCTGGGGTGTCTCGGATGTTGCGCACGCATAGTAATATATTAATGAATTGTGCATGTTACGGCGGCAAACACGGCCTTTGCTGAACATGGCGGGACATTCTGCGAGCAAGAGCCAGACCCGCCGCCCGGCACTCATCGTTACAAGACTCATCTTGCAGTTCCTGAGTTCCTGAGTTCTTCTCTTTATTCCCTTTACTTCTCTGGTCGAGTCAACAGTCTGGTCTGCTCTGAACCTCTACACGAAAAATGTCCCGAGCCGTTCTCATCTTCGGAGCCACGGGCAAGCAAGGCAGCGCGGTCGTGAACGCGCTGCTGAAGGCCAACGCCGACTTCGAAATCCTCGCCGTCACCCGCGATGCCGGCAGTGCATCGGCCCAGCGCCTGGTGCAGAAGTCGCCCAAGATCAAACTGGTCACCGGAGACTTGGATGCTTCCCCGGCCATCTTCGAGAAGGCCAAGACCGTGTCTCCCGTCCCCGTCTGGGGTGTCTACAGTGTGCAAGTACGTACGTCCTTGGCTGGTGAGCTGGAGGCTGGAGCTGATCACATGCCGTCTCATTTAGGTGGCCATGGGCAAAGGGGCGAATGCCCAAACAGAAGAGCGACAGGGAAAGGCGCTCGTCGATGCAGCGCTCAGCAACGGCGTGAAGCATTTCGTCTATTCTTCCGTCGACCGCGGCGGGGCGAAATCCGACCACGACCCGACAGATGTTCCTCATTTCGCGAGCAAGCACAGGGTCGAGCAGTACCTCTTCGACCGGACCAAGAACGGGGCGATGGACTGGACGGTGCTGCGGCCGGTGGCCTTCTTCGAGAACCTGGTGCCCGGCTTCGTCGGCAAGATTTTCGCAACGAGTTGGAAAAACACGCTGCAGCCCAGTCAGAAACTGCAGCTCATTGCGACCAGCGACATTGGCTTCTTCGCCGCCGAGGCCTTCATGAAGCCCGACACGTTCCGGAACACCAAGATCTCTCTCGCTGGGGACGAACTGACCTACGACCAGTTCCGGCGCGTCTTCAAGCAGAAGATCGGCGAGGACTTGCCTCAGACGTTCTCCTTCCTTGCTGCCTTGATCTGCTGGATGGTCAAAGATCTCGGATCCATGTTCAAATGGTTCCGCGATGTCGGCTACGGCGCCGACATTGCAAGCCTGAAGAAACAGAAGCCCGACCTGAAGGACTTTGGGACCTGGCTGGAGACGGAAAGCCAGTTTCGCAAGTCTTAAGACGGCGCGAGCAGTCGACTTAGACTGACGCAGAAGAAAGGCGCATGTGGTCTGCTTTGGTTAGATATAGACGCTGCATGTGTTTGTCGTACCACCGCGGGTGTCCCTACTCCCAAATCCTAATATGTACCTTACCAATCCCAATACTTGATTCTCCTCTCACTAAGCCACCTACATATTACGCAGTACCTACATACTTAGGCAGCCCTTCCTGCAACGAGCAGGTCTGTGGGCTCCGGGATTCGGGAATCTCACGTGGTCTCACACGCGCCGGCGACGACAACGCCGGTCAATCTGCGTTGAATGCCGGAAACGCCGGACTGCAAACACACAGTACGTACCGAGTACAGCACTATAGCAATCCACAACTCTTCCCAGGGGCAGGGCCCCATTGGGCATTCTCAACAATGGGCAAGGCATTCTATGGCCAAAATCCTTCAGCAGCCAAGATGTATAAGATGACAGAGAACAATTCCCATGGATGCGACCTCCCCTTTGCTGGTGGCAGCTCTCAATGTTCCCGCTGCCTCGTTGATCAGGTGCCCCGTCCCATCCCACCACCTATCTACCTACCTGCAGCATGGCGTCGGAGCGCAAGGAGGTGGACGCCCAAGTTCGACGCGGTGGCCGCGACGACTTCAAGGCCGTGGAAGCCTCTCGGCCGCCCTGGGACGACTCGGCACCGGTCCACTACACGCAGACGCCCGCCCCCAGCTGGACCTTTGGCTCCGGCGCCAACTACACGCACGCCCAGGCGTCGGCTTCTGCCGCGACGGCCACACACGTGGCCATCGACCCCAACGACGCGGCGCGCACGCGCTACGAGAACTACAAGTTGCTGGTCAGCGCGGTCACGCCGCGGCCCATTGCGTTTGTGTCGACGCGGTCGCGCGACGGGCGCAGCGAGAACCTCGCGCCCATGAGTTTCTTCCAGCTGGTCAACGTCGACCCGCCCATCTTCGCCCTGGCCGTCACCAGCCCCATGGCCGACGCCAAGGACACGCTGCGCAACCTGCTCGACACGGGCGAGTGCGTCATCAACATGGTCAGCGAGGGCTTCGTCGAGGCCATGAACGCCACCAGCATCAACAGCCCCTTTGGCGTGTCCGAGTGGGACATCAGCGGCTTGACCCCCGTCTACGACTGCAAGACCGTGGCAGCGCCGCGGGTCCGGGAATCGGTCTTCAGCATCGAGGGCAAATTGGAGAGTGTTCGTGATTTTGCCAGTCGGCGCAACCCGGGCACCAGGTCCGGCTCGTTGGAGCTCATCGAGGGTACGCATTTTTGGGTCCGAGAAGATGCGTTCAAGGACGACGGGACCTCTTTGGACCTGGAGGTACGTAGCCATGGCCTGCCCTGTCCTTCTCTTCCGGTTCCAGCCGTGGCACTCCGATCAACTAATCCCTTTTGCTAGGTGCTGCGACCGGTCAGCCGACTCGGGGGCATCGCCTTCGGACGGACCACTCAGCTGATCGAGCTCCCACGCCCAGACTTTGACAGAGACCTGGGCAGCACCGAGGCAGTCGAGAAGCTGAAGGATCGACATCGCTCGACGGCCCGAACGGTACTATGATAGTCTAAGGGCTCGCACATAAGACTCTGTTATCCTACAGCTACACAGGGCGAGAGAGCTCCCCCCAGAGCCTTCTTTTTCCAAGAGCGAAAAGGGTAAAAATCAAAGACATCTCGCATACACAATGCATGTCAGAACTGTCCTTTGGAAGAAGGATCTGGAGCCCGCAAACGATCCTCGCTCGAACCATAGTAAGAACAGCCAACAGGCATTGCCACGATGCTCCGATACGTCAGAGGCCATGACGGAGGAGATCAAGGAAGCAGAAAACTCGTCAATCATGCAGCGGGTTGATCGCTCCGTGCATTCATGCTGACCAAGGTATCAATTGTATTGTACGATTAGTGTCAAGTACTCTGACACAGAGGGCGAAAAGGTGCCTTAAATCAGTGGAAAGGTCACAGGACGCTCCACTCGTTTTGGGAGGCCTGCCAGGCGCCATTTGGATGTGAATTTGGATTTCAGTGCAAGTCGGCCCGCCTATCCTAATACTTACCTGGGTCGTACGTGTAGACCACAAGATATTCCGGTGGTCTCAAGGCTGTGGCCATGCTCCTGCGTCGAACAAATGTCGACAACTTCACTTCAGCTTTCCCTCCTAGTAGTACGACAGCAAAGCTAAATGCAGCCCGGATTGGTAGCGCCCCTCCTCAGCATCATGTCGTATACCGAAACTGTGGATTCTGCTTCCATGTTAGCTATCTTTCCTGATCTCCCTTGGATGTTAGCCTACGCAGGGAAGTTCTACCTTTTGGTCGGTCAGATCATCCTCGTACGCGTGTTCAAAGCCTTCCATGGTGCCAGTGGCGTCGCGAGCCTTGTTCTGTCGGATGCATAACCAACCGTAGACCAGTGATAGTGCCGCAGCAGCCGCCGAGAAGACAAATACGATGATGAAGGCCTTTTTATACTCTGGGGCGTCCTTGGCTTGAAAGGTCAATGGGCCCACAAAATTCCCTAGAGCCACGGAGCGTGTGTGTCAGGTAGGAAGCAACAAACTTGGACTTCCCACTTACCAAGGCAATATGCGATGAAGAGACCGGCGGACGACAGAGATCGTTTCGTGTAACCGGCGGTGTTTGCAATGGAAACGCCCATTGAAATCGCATAGCTGGCTGAGAACCCCCAGACGATAAACATGGCAAAGAGCCGGCCTCCGCTCGAAGGCCTCGGAAGCAACCAGGCAAGCAGCGCCGCCAACATGACTTGAAGCTGGAAAACAGCCATCAATAGTGTCCGCCTGTTCGGGAATCTGGAGGCCAGGAATGTGGAAAAGAGTTGGCCGGCACCAGTGGAGAAGCCGATCGGGATAAGGAGGAGGATTGACACAAAGGGTGAGAAACCTAGCCCTGCTATCACGATGGGCAAATAGGTCGATGCGAGCCCGTTTGTGTTGTTGGTCAGGATGGTGATGACAAATAGGGTCCAGAACTTGGCGTCGACGAGGAGCTCAATGGCTTGGTTCCACTTGAAATGCGTGTTTCGTACTCCCGAGTTGTTGGACTGCATTCTGCTGACAATGATGAATCGTTCGCGCTCGGTGAATCCATGCGCTCGGATTGGATCGGGAGGAAGAAAGAAAAGAATACAGAATGACCAAAGCACAGTCAGACAACCAGCAAAAAGATACATGTACTGCCACGAAGCCAGCGCACCACTGGCATGACCAAGGCCCCAGTTGACAAGGGGGGAGAGCAACAGCGTGAAGCCTGTGAAGCAATACCACCATCTACGTGATTGTGGAGCTCTTGATCAGTTTCTTTACCGGCCAAACCAAACGGCGACAAGCAGAGTGTGGAGACTCACCCCATTCGGAATGCCTGTTCGTCCTTCTTATACCAGCCTCCTACCAGCATCATAAACATAGGAGAGACACCGGCCTCCAAGACGCCGAGGAAGAATCGTTGGACGAAGAGCCCGCGCCAATCAGTACAGGCGGCCGTTAGGGCCATACAACCGCCCCAGAGGAAGACAATGGCAAAGGCGACGCGTTCCAACGGAAAGCGCTGTGCCATGACGATGACCGGGTAGCAGCCGGCAATAAACCCTAGGTAGAAGATCGAGGCGGCAAACGAATACCGGTCCTTGCTGGTGAGGTTCAGATCCTGTCGGATCCCGAACAGAGCCTGTTACAAGATTGTGGTTAGCGATAGAGCCCCCGAGCAAAGAGATCAGGTCGCCTACAGCTTGCGAAAGCAGTCCCTTGTCGTAAAATTGGACGCCATAAGTTAGACAAAGGATCGGCATGAGCTTGAGGTCAATCTTCCTGACCACCTTCGCCTCCTCAGAAGCGTCCCACTCGCGATTGCCTTCGTATGTGAGGAGCACCTTCATGGCCTCATCCGTATGCGTGGTGTCAATGACCTGTGCATGCTTCTCCGTGTCAGCATTTTCTGCGCAGCTGGAAGTCGGCTTAATATCTGAAGTGGCCATATTTGCCGTCTGTGAGTGGCTGTTGCGCCGCAGAGGAGAAGAACTGCGGTGGATAGGTGTAGATGCGAGAACGAGGTTGCCGATGATTTATATAGACCAGGCGGCGAACATGTCTCCCGGGGTAGGGTTTCACTGTGAGGCCTGGTGCCCACGTAGAAACAGCAGATTAGCGACAGCACCGGCATTCTGGTAGCCCCGTGCTCGTATTTCTCGTCAACGCACTAGGAAGTGTACACCTCTACGGCCACATGGCGTCTTTGTGAATCCCCGCGGGGTTTGGGGATTCACCCTTGAGTAGGTTTGCCGTCTGCTGCGGCGGGGTCCGGGGTCCCAGGAGTTGGTCTCCGGTCGGTTGGCCGTCCACCACTGCCACCAGCAGACTTGGTGTTACGGTCCAAAACATTTCAATGCCTTGGATATTAGTCAATCTCATCTGCACAGCAACGCTGTCGATAGTGTGGTAGATCTGGAAACAGTGCAAGTGCCAGGCTGCCCCCGGAGAGAGGTCGCCGGGAGTGAAGGTACAGAGGAGCGCAGGCTACATGTTATATATCAGTACCTCCGTCTAGTTAGCCAACAACAACGTTGCTTGTCAAAAGTCTTCAATAGGGATCTGTAGTCGGGCTGAAGACTACCCGTTCTTGATCAGAGGTCATCCAGTTCTTCCGAGAATGGAGGCCATGGTCTTGTACACGATTGCTGTATCCTAGTCATGCAGAACCACAACCGCGAGTATCGTTCCGTGCCAGGAATTGCCAATCGAACCTGGTTGTTGCTTTCCATCGTGTGCTGTCTCCGCTCATGTCTTAGCCGGCAAAATCTGGACAGGGGAAGGAGTACGGAGTAATGCTAGATGAGATGCATTCGTGCGAGATGCTCGGATATAAGAGCGGCGCAGTCCAGTCTCCCAACGCTTCTGAGCGGAACAGCTTTTCTCCGAGCATTCCAAGCCACTCTGATTGATCGACGCTTGAGCTCCTGAGGACCACTGCATCTCATCTCGTAATGAGCAGCAGCTGGCCATGTAGAAGATGCTCAGCTGGCGCCTGTTGCCGCGATTAAACTCCCATACGGCGACCCGTTGCAACAATTCAAGCTTGACAGCCGTCGTCGGAGACCATCCCTTCAGTACCTTCTCCCGGGCCTTGTACAAAGCCAGCAACCACCTTCCCCCGCGTCCAACTCTGCCCGATGCCGAGATCAAAGAAACGTATGTGAAGGGGACGGGACCAGGCGGTGGGCACTTTCCAATGTCTGTACCGGCTCACCGAAATCCCTAACAGCGGAGGCAGGCCAGAAGATCAACAAGACAAATTCTGCCGCTCAATTGACGCACATACCCACAGGCATAGTCGTCAAGTGTCAGGCCACACGAAGCAAGAGCCAGAATTACACCATTGCCAGGAGGCTTCTGGCGGAGAAGGTGGAATTCCTGCAGAAGGGAAATGAGAGTCGAGCTGTCAAAGTGCTGGCACACAGGTCCAAAAAGAAGAGGAGCGCCGACAAAAAGAAGCGGAGGAAGTATCGACAACTTGCCGAAGAGGCAGAAAGCCACGAAGGCGTCGCTGATGAGAATGACGACTATAATGATGCCGAGGTTGTGGACGATGAGTTGAACGAGCCGCAGAGTGGCGGCGGCAACAGCAACAGCAACGCACTAAAGGGATGAACGGTTCTCGACATGAGTAACCCCGGGAGATACTAAACCGTCAGGGTGCGTGCCTCTATGAACCGGAACGAGGACGTTGCAACTACTCCTGGGCCTCAGGTTCCAGAACTAAATGACAAAGGGTGCAAGCCAACCCTATTCTTCTTTGATGGAAACTGCTTTGTTGGTCGGGCGCACCTCGGCGGCAGTTCAGCCTCTACGCCGCTAATGAAGCCCACCCAGCCTTGCTGTTCGAACCACGCGGTCGTCACGCACGACTGCTCCTTTTTATCAGCCCAAAAATCCGACAAAACGACAAAAACTCTAACCTAGAACTCGAACTCCTGGTTAGACAGTTCGAGGTCTAGGTCGAGGGAAACTTTTCCAGTTGTGAAGGATAGTTTTTTGAGTCGTTGTCCGTCAGGTTCTCTCCTGCCCTTCGCCCTCCGGGGAGGGTTGTCATCGGCAGGGACCCGATCTCCATCATACACTTTACACCTGGGTGTGTATGAGGCAGATTGTCGTCCTGAGTCTGGGGCTAACGTCCAATCATAGCCACCAAGAGAAGCTGTCTCATGCCTGGTGAATCACCCTCACGCCCTGCAGGTTTGTTGGTTTTGGCGACACCTGCAGAACACGGGATAGACACAAGAATTTGAGATGAGATTCTGCTGGAACAAAATATAAACAACCCTTTTTGGTTTGTGCCGAGGGAAATTCCGGGCATGGCTGGTCCGTGCGTATTGGCTATCACTATGGACGCTTCACTTCAGCCGTGCGCCTGAGTCCCTATTCACTTGCGAGGACGAGCTCCCTGCTTCGGTGGGCTGCTTTCAATCTGCTCGACTCACAGCAGCTCCATTCTATAAATCGGGTTCCGGCCTTTGTGTTTGTTCGTTTTTGTTCCTGTTCGCTCTCCATTGTTCTTCAGGGCGGCTCACTGACGCATGCGTCACTCTGCGCTTTGATCACGAAATCAAAGCCCACCATGAGGTTCTGCAGTGTTTCCACCTCTTACCCGCTCCTCTTGTTATCCCTGCTTTTCTTCCTTATTGTGACTTACCCCTCGATCAAGAAAGACGCACCTCCTCCAAGTTCATCGGCTCTCTACGTCCGGCAATTCTGGAGATCCGCTGTGAAGAAAGCGATGGATGAAACACATGTCTACATACCCTCCAGCCATCCCTACATTCACGTACGTTCCATTCTGCTTCTCTCAGGACCATCTCAGTACTAAGCGATTGACAGTATGTGGGACGCTGGACAGCCTCCGCGGACCAGCTAAAGCACGAGGCGGAGTTTCCAGGTCTGTATATGTCTAGGGCTCCGGTGAAGAGAAAACCCACTGACCATCAGCGACAGGTGCCTATTTCGAAATGTCTGTCACCAATACTACGTCTGTCTACCTCGCCTTCGCTCCTCCCTACGGTGGAGAAAATGCACCCTTTGGGACAAGACGCACAATAATCAGCTTGACGGTGGAAATCAACGACAACCTGGTATTTGGGATCCGACATCCGTTCTCGCTCGTGCAGATCGCGGAGGAGCTTAATCCTGGCGAGACGTACAAATTTAGAGTTACGTATATCGGCTCTGACTGGGACAAGGTCAGCTTTGAAGGAGCCTGGCTGGACAGGCCTCCCTCTCTGAAAGGCGGCGGCCCTGCACCAGTCGATCCGGTCAAGTCAGCTGTTGGCACCACACTAGGGACACTGGTCCCTCCTACCGAAGGCCCTTACGGCGCTCCGCAACAGCGAGACTCACCGCCGCTGCGAGAGAAACCACTCATTGAATTGTTCACTTCCGAGTCCAACCTGAAGTACAAGTACGACCCGTTCAAAAACGCGGCGAGTCTCGTTATGGACCGAGTGGACACCTGGTATAACCGGCTGGGGTCGAATCTTGGTGCCGACATCGCCCTCATTCCCACCGGAGACGAGCGCTTTTTTGGGAATTGGGAGACCCGTCAAAGCAAAGCATTTGGGCGTACACCAGTCGAGAACATTTTCTTGGGGTTCGAGACCTCCTACGAAAAGACCCGCCGCGCGCCATTCAAGACCTACCGACCTGCTGTTCTGATCCTCCAATTCGGGCTTCCCGACTTCCTCAAAATCTTCAGCAGCATCCCAAAGGGGGCAGGCAACGTCAGACAGCATCTGGACCGGTTTGTCGACAGCTTCGTTGAGGACTACGTCAGATTGGTCAACACCATCAGGACAGTTGCTTACACCTCTGACGGGGTCACCTCGAGCCATCCCACGAACGCCGACGGCAGTTACATCTACAACTCCGCGCCGTCCACGCTTCCGATCTTCCTGATCGTCCCATTCTCGGCCTGCCGCATCTTTGCGACGCGGAAGTTCACGCTCCACAAGTTCATGTCTGACGCCCTCGCGCGGGTCGCGTCCACCTTGCAGGCCGAGGGGGACACCTCGACCCACCACATCGATACTGCAGGTTGGCTTGACCCGCTCGAGGACTTCGACCAGCCACCCAAGTCCCATCGATGGCCGCACGCTGGTGGTCGCAAAGACTGGAGACCCCTCACTGACGCGGCTAGAATCAAGGTGGCGAATCTGCTCGCGAGCCATATTTGCGCATACATCAAACCAACAACAGGCGAGAGCTCCGTCGACGGTAATGGATCGGCTGTGGGACCTGCTTTCGGAGACTGCGCCTTTGATCGGTATGACAGCTATCTCGGCAACGTGTACGTCCCTGAGGGTGTGGAGTTGGACCGCGCCCTGCTAGAGCGCAGAATCGAGATCATCAAGGAGAGATTCCTGGTCGCCAAGCCCGGTCAACTGAAGGAGGCGAGGCTGGCGTTTTAAGACACCTCCCACAAGTAGCTGTACGTGGGTAAGATGATGGTTGATTTGTTTATACTACAATTTTGCAGGTTGCTCGGCTGGCTTTACACTTCAGGACGGACGAAGAAGGGGGACAATACGCCAATACATAGAATATCATCGCTGGTGCAAATATACAGTAAGGCCGGAGTCGGCCTGTACGTACGAGGTAACCGAATGACTTGTGGGATTTTCTCGTCTCGCCTAAAAACATCCCAGGCAAGCTATAATCATGCCGCAATATGCTACAGACTTGTACTTTCACGCCGTTGAAGCCCCATCATATTGAGCGGAGAATGTTCCCTGTTTATCCTCCGAGCTCAATCCTTCAAACCACTTGCTCTTGTAGCAGGAGCATCTTCACCGTCGAGAGTGATGATCTTCCGACTCAACAATAGCCGCAGCTCGGGGGTGATGACTTTCTCTTTGACCTTTTCGGCCTCTTTGCCTTTGACTTGTGCTTGGCCTGCATTCTGTCCTCTGGAGCTTGGCCCAGAGTCCGAATTCCGATTCCGGTTCTGGTTCTGGTTCTGGGTTCTCAGTACCGAGGGACCCGTCGCCGCCGAACCAGTAACGACCACGCCTGTGTTCTGTGCACCACTGACGTTGGAAGCCTCGGAGTCCTCTGCATCCGGCTTTCTTTGCCTCAACTCGCCACCTGCACCGCTCGGCATCGGAAACGTCTCCTTGCGATCAATCGCCTCCACCGTCTTCTCGAACCTCTTGAACAGCGCTTCGGCCCTCACAAGCATCTCCTGGAGGTTCATCGTACCCGACAACTCGTTGATATACTTGAGCACCTCGTCGAAATGCTTCAGGTGATCGATGATGACATCGCGATGCTTCTCCAGAATCGCCACCGCGATGAACAGGTGGAACTGGCTGCTGTAAAAGTCGGTCCAGAGACTCTCCCACAGCCGCAGTGTGTCCGACCATTCGAATTCACGCTTATACCACACCAACAGCATGCGGAAGAAGAAGAAAAAGTTGGTGCTGTCGGCGCTTTGAAGGTGCATGTAGAGCTTCGGGTCGAGGAGCTGGACGAGCTGGTCGAGTGTATTCAGTTGGGCGCGCATGCCGAGTTGGGAGCGTGCGAAGTTGCGGCTCATGCGGGACATGAAGTGACAAAAGGCTGTGAATGCTAGGGCGTCGTCTTGGAAGACGGCGTAAAGCGGCGACAAGAGATCGGACATGCCTTGGACGTAGCCTAGATTTTGGGGCGAGGGGTTCGTGGTCTGATATGCTGAAGGGGAGGCGGCAGCGGAGGGAGGTGTGTCGTATTCGAGATACGTCAAGAGCATGTCTTTCAGTTGTTCCATGTGGACGTTGGTGCCGGGGCCGTTGGGGCTGTAGAAGGGAGAGGTTGGGTCCGGGTGAGGGATGTCTTCGCCTGCGAAGAGGGGAATGTGTCGGTCGGTGCGATGCACGTCTTTCTCTACATGTCGGACAGCCAGGTCAGTTTGATGTGAGTGGGGACGAAGCACGATACGAGGAATGAATAGGAGGACCTACCGATCCGCACCTTTTGCTCTTTCCACCATTCTTCTTGTTCGGGAGTGGCGTTGCCGTCGATCATCCTGTCCCACCATGCGCCCTTGAGTTGGATGTACTCGTCCCGCTTTTTGTTCATAACTGCGCGCCGTTGCTCTTCGGTGCTGTCCCACTCATACACGCCCAGGAGGAAGGGCCAAGCTTCCTTTCGCACGCCATCTTCAGGGTCAAGACCGCCGTGGAAGATGCGTTCTTTGACTTCATCCACCGTCACCTGTAACGTACCCTTTACATCGAAGAATGATTTCCACTCACTCATGTTAACAGGGCGACGCTTGCTGTCGGTCAACGTCATTCGCGCTGCTTCCATGTCCAGGATCTCAAAATCTCCAACGCTGGTTTCTTCAGATTCGAGGACATCCCGTGCTGTCCATATCCGCTGCTTTCTTTCTCGGTCACTCTGCTCGGCGATGCTCATAGCCCATCGAGCGAGGTAGAGCTTTGCACTGTCGAATTCATCCTGCAAGGTCTGAACTTCGGGGTTCTGAATCAGGCGCCTAACCTGAGGAGGGAGGTTCTTGTTGTTGGCAAGGTCTTCAGCCGTGCGTCGAGTAAAGGTAGTGACCTTGGATAATTGTTCAAGGATCTTCCACCTCGTCTCTTTGAGAGCCTTCGTGAACGGGTCCATGCCTGGTCCTGGTGGTTTCTTCTGTTGGTCCCCGGGTTTCTTGGCCGCAGCGTCACTTTTCCGTCTGGCCTGTTCCAGTGACTTCCGCCCTTGACCGAAGCCTAGACGATCCTCCTCCGATGGGTCGATCAGGTATATTGACGGCTCGGCGGTGCTCCGTTCGACGGTGACGTATCTCTTTAACCACTTGAGGACTTCATCACCACCCCAGAATAACTCGCCGCTCTCTCCAAACGGATCGAACGATTCTTTCGCTCTCTTCTTTTTCTGTAGGATCGTGCTTTCGCATTCCGAGTCGTGAAAGAACAACGCGGGGAGGCTGGAGCCGGCTCTGGTGTTGATGACGATGCTACCGTACCACCACCCTAAGCTCGGTGGACGGACGTGAATAGAGTATATGCTGGAGAGGGGAAGGGAGAAAGCGTAAGGCCCAACGGGCGACTCGTCGAAGGTGGTTGCTAGCGGTAGGGGTGGGACCAGGTAAGACTGTTTTGGAGGGGACTGGCTGTCTTTCATGTCCACCTTGACATAGGTGCTCAGATCATCTTGTGCCAGTGAGGCTTCGGGCACCCACGCCAGTAGATAGGACGAGGCGTTGGTCTTCTTTTTCGACGCAGAGGAGGCTGAGGATGTAGGCCGCTGGTCGTCGGAGGAAAGAGGCGCGGATTTCTGCTGAACAAGCGCGATGAAGCCGGGGATGTTGTCCTTCGCCGAGGGCGTCGGGTGGACATAGACTTTGCTCTTTGAGAAGAGTAGTTTGACGCCCTTGGTGCTCGAGGCGTGTGTTATGGTGTTGTATCCTCCTTCCTCGTCGTCGGAGAGGTCATAGAAAGAGGCAGACGGTGAAGGGGCGTCTCGCCGCCCTGACGGTCCCGAGGTCATGCTGGTGTGTCAAATGTGTCACATACTCTGGAGTAGATGAAAAGATGATATATCTCGCCTGAAGTCTGTCAGAGCAAGGGTAAATATGTGGCGGTGCAGCTCAAGATGCATGCTGAATTCCTGATGCCTGGTCACCTGCTGGGGGGCTGCGCAACCGGTGACGTCGCTGCGAGCATGAAGTGACCAAGGCGGAGGTGGAGGGGCGAAAGTGAGAGCAATACGAGTTGGTATGTACCCCGCAGCGCCTCCCGGGCAAGTCGACGGGTGAAAACAAACTCATCAATTAACAAACTTTTGCTGTACATGCTAACAGGGCCAGGCCTCCTTCACCATGCTTTTCCGCCAACACCATGCTCCGTTTTTTGAGTTCCAAGACACATCTATTTCCTCGCGTGGATGGTCCACGAACTGAAGTCCAGCTGAGATGCCAATGACCCGTCCTTCCTCGCTCCGCCAATCTCCTCCCTGGGTACCGGTGTCTTCCTCCCGCTCGATGTTCCGGGCGGAGTATTCATACTAGTCATGGCTACACCACCCGGCGGGCCCTGCTTATCGCCGGCTTTCATGACGCGCTCCTTAAGCCTCTTCAGCTGCTGCAACCGCGCTCTCCAAGCACTCGGAAATTCGGTATCGTCGTCCTTTGTGTTCCATGTTTGGCAGAACATGCTGGCGTTCAGTGCCAATGTTCGCACAAAGGTGGCAAGTTGAGCGGCGGAGATGATCTTGGGGTCGGCGGCCGGGGAAATGTTGGGCAAGTCGTCTCTTGTGACAACACGAACCCAGTAGAAGCCTGGCAGGAAGTCTGGATCGGTGACTTCTCTGCCGCGGCAGGCTGGTCGGATGACGATGTTGACATAGTTTAGCTGTGACTTGAGATTGTTCATATCCCAGTCAAGTCCTGATCTGTTGAAGATGATGTTGACATGACAATTGCCAACATGCGCCTTCTTGTTAATACACTGAGGATCTTCCTCCACATCTGTCGGCATCATGGTTGGCACAAAGTAGACGATCTCTTCGACCCGATCTCGCCAAGCAATCGTGCGCTCACCGTCTCGAGGATACTCGAGCCCCTGGGGTTTGAACTGTAGAGGTGGTGCCAGTGACACCACATAGCCGAGCCCATCGAGAAGCCGGTCAAAATCTGCAGAGCCGCTGGTATTGGCAAGATATTCAGACTCGGCAGTTTGTCCTTCATCAATGAAAAGCACGCCGAATTTGTGGCTAGTAACCGTCGGTATTCGGTCGAACCCTTCAAGAGCTCGTTGGACATAGTCTTCCTGTGGTAGGAGAAGAGGTTGATCCGCCAGATTGGTGATTGCCGCACTCGCCACTCGTTGAAGCATGACATGGGGAGGCAACACTTCAGTCGTGATCTCTTGTTGCCAGATTTGTGTGTAGCCTGGTCGATGATGTGAAGGTAAGGGCGCCGTCAACTGTTGGTACATGGCATATGTTGTCCCGGAAGCTTGCCGTTTGGTGATCTGGGTCTTGCCGGTATGGCCAGCGGTCTCAACAGTCACGATGCTGAGACCAGCGATCCATGAAGCCGAAGACACTGGCCCATCCTCGGGCGCCGCAAAGTCGCGGTTCGGTGATGTTTCGCCAAGGTCAGAGAATGCCGTTCGTTGCATCATGTCAATAAGCACCTCGCCTTGCTCGTCGATAGCCTCCTCTCCTCGGCCATTTTTCCAAACCAGCCGCGGAACTATCCACTGTACGTATTTGGCCCTGAGATCCAGCCGAAGTGAGAGGAACCAGAACAGGATGTTATGGTATGCCAACGCAGCAGCATATTGAGGCAACCCAATATCGGTCAGCATGGCCGCACGGTATGGCGGTCGTTTGAAGTTCATCCCACTGTGCCTAGATGTTATGTTGGCCCTCCCTTGTGGCACGGTAGTGGACCACTGTTGCTGCGCCCGCGTCTTTTCTAGGTATTGGATGCATATCCCGAATATCATCTGAATCTCGTCCGGGTTCAAGTTGGAATGCATTTCTGGCAACAGGGCAACTTGGATCAGGAACTCCAGGATATGTGCTGTAAGATGGCCTTGTGTCATGTTCTTGGACATTTTGTCGATAATGGTGGGATACAATGTGGCCACCGACGACGGGATCTCAAGACTGCAAATCGACAGTGCATGGATGCAGCCACGACTTGTGCCCTCCCAAGCTCCACCAATGCCAGATATGAAGGCCCGGACCATATCGTCTCCGAACCCTTTTTGGATTTCTTCGGATCTCATGGTCGCAAAGGGTGTCAGATTGACCAAGATATCATACATGCATAAAGCGACGTCAGATTTCTTTAGGCCAGTCGAGGCCGGTGCTTCTCGGAAGGTATTGTTGACGATTCGCTCGCACAGCACTTGCCGTAGCTTGATGATTGCTTGTATCGAGTTGAGCCAGAGAGCGATGTTGCTTAGTTGCGCACCAGCATGGACAACCGTGTAGCCGTATGTTTCCCAATCTTCATCGGCTTGCAGGCATCTGATGATGCTCATAAGCCAGGTGTTCATGTCTAATCCTGCTTTGACCTGGGGATAGGCAGTCTTGCTCACGTTGAGAATACGCGATGCCCGTCCAGCAAAAGGGTAAGTAACATCCTCCGTGTCAGGATACATCCACAGTGGATCGCCACCGTCAGATCTCGCTGACAAAGTATTGCTGCTTGCAGAATCTCGCTGTGAAGGAATTTCAAGCTTGAATGCGGCGGCCGACTCTCGAGTCCGCACAACCGCACTGGCGATGTGGCGGCTCTGGCTCACGGCAGCGATGTATATGAACCCAGCATCATCTGCGCGTATCCTGAACAGCAGACGTTTGGCGACCAGCCGAGCCGGCCGGGACTTGCAGTCAGAGCTGGCAGCTTCGATCAGGGCCTCGAAAACCTTGACAGCGGCTTCGGCGTCGGTGTGAATGCTGTAGCTGAAGATAGTTACAAGAACTTTAGTAGCTAAGATGGCTAGGTCATCGTTTAATGGGACGCCTGTCGGCGCACCATTCATCAGACGCCCACGGATTTTGTCAATTGTACGAATTGTTGATACCTTCTCTTTCGCAGCCTCCTCGTAGTTCGAAACCATGTGATCCAAAGACCTAAGCAATGTTTCGAAAACGAGGGTGTCCCGTTCGCGATCGAGTTGGTCGAGCAATCCACTGAAAATTGACACGTAGACCTCGTGTGGGAAGGTGTTGGGTTCAGCCATTGTGTCGTCGAAAGGGTTTCCAGTCTGTACAAGGATTTCGATAGCTCTCAGACGCGCGGCTGATGGTAGAGTCTGATTTTGAATGATCTCCTTGTAGATTTTGTCAGCGTACTGGATCTTGATATTGTTGTCTTCCGATGACAGGTACTGGTCGCTTGCGTAGTTCAGGCTCAGCGTTACCTGAGCCTCGCCAGCATACTGAGGATACTGCAGGATGAGCTCGTGGATGGCAATTTGATCAGGGCCCGAAAGGTGATCCCAGATGCGCAGGAAGTCTTGAAACAGATTTTTCAACACTGTTTCTCGGTCTGCGGAACGGTGCTCCCACTGCCGGTCCTCATCCTGGGTTTCGGTTCTTGGCGAAGTCACTTGCAAACAAAGACGTATAGTATCCAGCAGCATCCCAAAATTCAAGGAAGCTATCTCTGTTTGAGATCGGTGACTCGACAGGATGGCATGAAGAGCATTCAGAATGTCGTAGCAGAAGCGGGAGATGCCTTGCTGTGCTGCGGGGTGTAATACCTCCAGAAGGGCTTGCAAGCCGAGAACATACCCGCCTTCTTTATGCCTTTCATCGACCAGGTTCTGCAAGATGCGCGTTGCACCTATGGCGCGGGAGAGGTATCGTCTCGGGCTCTCTGACACAGAAGTGTGTACAAAGGAGTAAAGCGTGCTCACAAACTCGTCATGTAGTCGACCGACTGCCAACATCCTCGCACAGTCAAAGAGGTGTCGTGGCACTTCTGATAAGCTTGTAATAGAAGCGCATAACACCACGAGAGTCTGGTCCAAACCGCTTCTTGGATAGTCGAAATGCGATGAGATGATGTAGAGGATGCTTACGCCGGCATCGATGTCCCCCTGGCGGCTGGCATTCAGACATAGCGCAGTAATGGCCTCTACAGCCCGAGATAATTCCTGTGGATCGAAGCCAGTGTGGCCCAGCTCCAGGTAGTCCGATATGTACTGGAGCAACCAATCTAAGTTCTTATGCTCTTTCAGCGAGGCCGACTTGGAGTTTTTGTTCTCTTTCCGGGACTTTTCTGCCTTCTGCGCCCAAGTAGGCAGCCATTGTATGAGTAAAGACAGCAATGAGCTGGTGCCTTGATCGCCGTGATGTTCTTCGCGAAGATCGAGAAATCGGCGAGATACATCTGTGTCGGGGTTTAGATCACCAAAGCCAACAAGCCAAGCTCGCGCATCTTCCGGACTATTAGCAACAGAGAGGCCATCTTTGATAACATCCCTCAGTTGCAGTGGGGCAATAGTGGAGGGGGAGTTCTCTGGCGTCTGTCTGCTCTGAGTATGACTGTCGGGACTGGATGAGTTGCGTGAAGCGACCGGTAGATGCCACAATGACACCCTCCTAGAATCCCTTGTATTGGGATGGGCCGAGCCTTCCTTGGGAGAACCATTATCTCTCGACATACGACACAAATCTTCCCCTGGAACTAGCATCGTTAGTAAGGCTATTAATGGTGGGGATCATTGCTCTGTAACAGATAGAATGGAAAATCACGCACAATAGCAAAGGGTACCAGGCGCTGTGCAAACATAGATTTGCACCGATAGGAAGGGATGCCAACGATGTAAGTAGGCGCAACTAGTCGAATATTGAAGGAAGAACGCAACGTAGACCAAGGCAAACGACCCAATACGTCGAATGGTATTTCCAGCCTCGAAAGGCAGATAAGGCGCAAGGCAGGCTCCTGTGGCGTAATACCCGAAATTCGGACGTACCTTTACCAGAGCTCACGCCCGGGAGATTCAGCGGGAGTGGCGTAGGAATGTTTCTCGTACTGTAAATACAATCACAGTACTGAAGACTGGCCCTGGTGTCTGGGGAGGAGGGACTGCTGCGAGTTCGCTGGTCAAGTGGGTGGTGTGGTCGATAACAGCGACCTTATCAGCGGCATTTGGGGAGGACTGGGCCCAGCCGACAAGTTGAGAATGGCCTTTAACAGAAGGAGAAATTGACGCATCGAGCAGGGAAGAGTGAAAATTTTGGAGATGAAAATGGCCAGGATGAGACAATGCAACGACTGTTTCTGGCTCTGGACTTCAGAGGCCGTGGCGCTGGCACAGATCTTGTGCTTGGTTCAGGCAAAAGGGAAATCATGCAGTCGATCCACCTTCAGACAGACACCGTCACATCCTCATCGACATCTCACCTCACAGCCAAAACTCCGTGCGTAACCGCTTGAACCGAACTGCGCCCGACAAGAGGAGCACCACGTCTCCTATCACTCACCGTACTCAGCTGCCTGTCTGATTGCTCCTCCGTATGCGGACCCAAAAGCGTAAGGCGGCGTGGGCTGTAGCGATTCTGCCGATGGAGATCTGATGTAAACAAATGAGCGCAATTGCACCCAGGCATTGTTCGTATTTCCGTCAGGGTTGCTCGCACGGTTGCACGTCACCTTGTAGACATTTGGAGTTCTGAGTTCAAGACTTCTTTATTGCCGGAACTTTAGTTGTCTTGTACTCAGCCTTGCATTTCTCTGCACCTCAGCCTTGGAGACCTGCAACACAAAATATCTCCGAGCAGGGAAGCAATGTATTGAACGACTGATTCTCGCCGCACAATCTGCACTACCGTCAAAGACCATTTACGACATGGCCTCAATAGCGCCTTTGGCCCAGCTGCTGGATGCCAGTCTTGATCCGAGGACCAATAAAGAGGGTATGTCCAAAGCAGGTTCTCCGGTTGCGACCCAGCTAACATTGTCCAGCCGAGCTCAAGATCCGCGCCGAAGAGAACAAGCCTGGCTTTGCCATTTCTCTCCTCCAGATTACCGCCTCAAATGACTTCCAATACAACACCCGACTCGCCAGCGCCCTCTTCTTCAAGAACTTCATCCGTCGCAACTGGACCGATGTGGAAGGCAACTACAAGCTCCCGCAGCAAGATGTCACCGCCATCAAGACCGAAATTGTTGGGCTGATGATATCGGTGCCGCGCGGCCTCCAGACGCAGCTGGGCGAAGCGATCAGTGTGATAGCGGACAGTGACTTCTGGGAGCGATGGGACACACTGGTCGACGACCTGATATCCCGCTTAAAGGCAGATGACCCGGTCATCAACGCCGGCGTTCTTCAGGTCGCACACTCGATCTTTGCAAGATGGCGGCCGTTGTTCCGGTCTGATGAGCTGTTCACGGAAATCAATCATGTGCTGACAAAGTTCGCCCAGCCATTTCTGACGCTGTGGCAGAACTTGGATGCCTATATTGAGAACCATAGCAATGATAAGGCGGCCCTTCAGAATGCTTTCACTGAGCTCGACCTTGTTCTCCAGCTGTTTTATGATCTGTCCTGCCAGGACTTGTCTCCAGTCTTCGAGGACAATCTAGCAGGCATCTCAGGGCTGCTGCTCAAGTATCTGAGATACAACAACTCTCTTCTGCACACCGATGACGAGTCCGAAGCCGGGCCATTGGAGAACACAAAGTCCAACATCTTTGAAGCGCTGACCCTCTACGTTGGCAAATATTATGACGACTTCTCCGGACATGTAGGAGGATTCGTTGAGAGCTCATGGAACCTGTTGACAACTACGGGACCCGAACCGAAGAACGATATCCTCGTCAGCAAAGCCCTCCTATTCTTGACCTCCATTGGCGGAATCGCAGAACAGGCGCAGACATTCGGCGATGCCACGGTTCAGACGCAAATTGTCGAAAAAGTCATCCTGCCGAATGTGGCACTGCGAGACTCGGATATCGAAATCTTCGAGGATGAGCCGATCGAGTTCATCCGAAGAGATCTTGAAGGGTCAGACAGCGAGACACGCCGAAGAGCAGCCGGGGATTTCCTACGTCAACTCAGCGATCAGTTCGAACAATCCGTCACGGCCATCGTGATGACATACATCCAGAAATGTTTGCAAGATTTCGGTGCGAACCCGCTGGAGAACTGGAGGGCCAAGGATACGGCAGTGAGCCTGTTTCATGCCTTGGCTTCAAAAGGAGCAACAACGGCCGCCCATGGAGTTACCAAAACCAACAGTCTGGTAGACATTGGCGACTTCTTCTCCAAGCACCTTGCCAGTGACCTGCAGAATGAAAGCGCTCAGCCGTTGATCAAGGTCGACGCCATCAAATATCTCTACGTTTTCCGAAGTATCATCACAAGAGATCAATGGCAGGCAGTCATGCCGTTGCTTGTCAATCACCTCGGGGACTCAAACTATTGCGTCTACACGTATGCTGCTGTCGCTGTCGAGAGAGTTTTGGCCATGACCGACGAGACGGGACGGCCGGTCATCGACCCTGCCAGTATTCGGCCGCTGGCAGGCAGTCTGGTCGAACATCTTTTCAGCCTGGTGGAAAAGGATCCAGCCCCACAAAAGGTTCAAGAGAACGAGTTCGTTATGCGCTGCATCATGCGGGTGTTGATCGTGCTCAAAGATGGTATTTCTGCGGTTGCCGAAAGCGTGCTTCGCCATCTCAGCACCATCACAAACATCATCGCATCCAATCCAAGCAATCCGAGATTCTACTACTATCACTTCGAAAGTCTAGGCGCGCTCATTCGGTTCACGCCAGCGGCGCAGGCGGATGCCCTGGCATCTCATCTCTTCAACCCGTTTGCCGCAATACTCGCCAACAATGTCGAAGAGTTTACCCCGTACATCTTCCAACTCATGGCTGCGCTGCTGGAGGCGGAACCCAGCAAACCCTTGCCCTCGGAGTACATACCCCTGATTGCACCCATCCTTGGCCCTACGCTCTGGGACCAGCGAGGCAATATCCCCGCTTTGACTCGACTGCTAGCGGCCATTCTCCCTCGCGCGGCTAGCGAACTGGTCAGTGGCAACCACGTTGAAAACGTCCTGGGTATCTTCCAGAAGTTGGTGTCGACTAAGGTGAACGAGAGCTATGGTGTTGATCTTTTGGAGACGGCTATCTCTACATTCCAGCCACCTACGCTCGAGCCCTATTGGGTCCATGTCTTGAACATCCTGCTCACGCGGCTGCAAGGCAAACAATCCCAATCCTTCCAGTCACGATTTGTTCGGTTCTATCACTTCGTCGGCTCGCTTGACGACAAGGGGCTGGGGGTTGACTTTTTTGTTGCGGCTACCGATCGCGTTCAGCAAGACGTGTTCCGCCAGCTGTACCTCCAGATCATTTTGCCGAAGACGCAGGAACTGGCTCGTCCCTCTGATCGCAAAATCGCAGCCATATCCCTGACGAAAACTTTGGCGGACTCGAAAGCCTTTGTCGAACGTTATCCGAAGGGTTGGCCGCTGACTTGTAACGCCCTGCTCAAGTTGCTCGAGGATCCCCCAGTTGTGGCAAGAGGCGACGACGCTATCGCCGAGCTTGACGTCGAGGACAGTAGCTTCGGAGTCGGGTTCACGCAACTGAACACAATCCGACGTTCAACGCCGGACCCTTTCCCAGAGGTGACAGACCTGAGGAAGTGGGTAGGACAATACCTCAAGGCCGCCGATCAGAGACATGGCGGAAGGATAGGCAAGACGGTTAACGAGGGTTTGAGCCCGGATGCGAAGAAGGTCTTACATGCTTACATGACCTTGTAAGAAGGACACCGTAGGGCGTGGTCACAAAGCGTAGAGTTTCGCCACCCTTGGACAGCATCGGTCGGCCCCGAGCGACAGGGAAGTTGCTGGTGAATATACTGACAACTTCAGGGCACCAGGTGTCACTTGGTCGAGGAGCACCAAAAGGAATTCCTTTTCGGGCTTTTGAGCGAAGTCTTTCCCAGCCCGCATTTCCAGGTAGATAGCCACAATTCTATTGGAACGGGGCAGAGCTCCAGACGCGATCATTATAAGCGACCCCGAGACCTTATATACTCCAATTCACGGAGTACGAGAACTGTGTATTTAGGAATAAGGCTGAAGTTTGGTGGATTTCAGCTGCGCCACAAGGTGCCACACGTTAAATTGGTGGCGCAAGTCCCGAGGCTGAAACGCACTTCTTGCCTTTTAATTGGCTGGAATGGTAGACTGAAGCCACAGGCCACTTTCCTGAAGATCAGAGAATCCTTTGACGGCAGTGTCTCCATTATCTCCGTTCCGCGGGCGGATCAGCACCTAAGATGATGGAATCATGGAAGCCTCTCAGGCACCTGTCGAAAAGTTGGAGTCCTGCGCACCAAAAGTACACGCTTGTTCCTGTGGTGCGACGCCAGTTGGCTGCTTCAGACGGTTCATGTTTCATTCTCCCTGATAAGACCTTCCACGAGGCAATCTAGCTTGCGAAGACACCCATTTATGGTGGTGACTGTACTGCGGATATTCCACTCGATTACGCAGACGCCGGCGTATACGCAATCCAGCTTCGATCTCATAATACCCTTGGATAACGATACCAGGAGTTGCTGTTACCATTGCAGGAACCGAGCAGATTGAAAAGACGCGACTATCAGTCTTCGTCTGCTCCATCTGCAGGGGAGCCCGAATATTGAACATGCTTGCGCCGAGCCATCCTGCTTCTTGAGCCGAAGAACGTCACTGCTGCACTTTTCCCGTCACCGTATTCAAGAGTTATGGACTTTCTTGAACCGCGGAAAACATATCACCGGACACAGACCGACGACTTTGACCTTAGGCCGATAGACTCAAACGTCGAACTGTCATCTCTGGGCTCTGCGTCCAGCTTTCAGAGCGGCTTCACCACCAAAATCCGGGATCAATCACTGTTTCTCGATTCCGATGCAGATCCTATCCGGCACGAACCGTCGTTCTTCTCCAAGGAGTCACTTCGTTCACTCAGAGTCCCTCTCCTGGTTTGGCCGACAAGTCTATATGGATGGCGCACCGGCGCCCTTACCGCTGCACTACTTGCAGCAGTGTCCCTGCTTGCCAACCTCATCATAGTGATCTGGTTGGGCGCTCACGGCAGCGGGGACAGTCTCGTAGAGCTCTACAATGGTGATTGCGGCAGAGTGCAGACGATGGATGTCTGGGTCCATCTGGCAATCAACGTGGTTAGCACCTTGCTATTGGGAGGCTCGAACTACTGCATGCAGTGTCTCTCAGCCCCAACACGAGCGGATCTCGACCGAGCCCATGCAAAGGCAACCTTCCTCGACATCGGCGTCCCCAGTGTGCGAAACTTGTGGAGTGTCCCGCGCTATAAAATGCTCCTTTGGTGGGCGCTGGGCCTTTCCTCTGTACCGCTTCACCTAATGTACAACTCGGCATTCTATAAATCCCTCGCCACAAACGACTACAGTCTTCTTTTCGTCACGCAGGACTTCGTGGACAGTGAAGCGGTCGGAGCCACGAACGGAACGGTCTACAACCCGAACAACGCCTACTCGTCCATGGTCGATCCGGACGAAGTTCAAAATTCGCTCCACAGCAATCCAGAGTCCTGGGAGAGGCTTGACAACAAAGCCTGCATAGACGCGTACGCGACCAACTTCCTGGATAGCCGGCGCACGTTGGTGCTTGTTTCGAGCAATTCCACTACACAGACAAATGAAAGCGTTCTAGATATGCAGACATACCTGTTTTCGCAGCCCATGGCCTTTGATTGGTAAGTCCTCCCTCTTCTAAATCTATATCTCGGTTATTTTGGGCTTTCCTGGATGTCTTCCTCGAGCGTTCACTGCTGACTAGTTTGCTCTGCCTCAGGATCTGCACCTCGGACAACAGTATACAGTATAAAATTGACTTACCTGCGGATTTCGAGTACCGGTCTTTGCCATGCGAAACGTACGTTGACAAAGTCGCTGCCATCGCAGACCAGTGGCAACCGTATAACTACGACGTGCGATATTGTCTCTCAGAGCGAGTCGCTGGGCGTTGCAGCTACAGTGGAAACGTTCCCATTGTAGCAGTTGTGCTTGTCTGCAACACCATCAAAGTCGTGGTGATGCTTTTCGTAGCGTTCCGACTGAAAGACAATCCTCTTATTACAGTGGGCGACGCCGTCGAGACCTTCCTTAACGAGAACGACAGCACGACCGAAGGTTTATGCTTACTTAGCAAGAACGATGTCATGCACGCCACGCGCTCTCGAAAACACTGGTCCATGCATGGGACAAAAAGGTACGGCAACGACGCAAGAGGGAAACTTGCCCGTCGCCGGACGAGGCGCTGGGCCGCAGCAGCCAGCAGGATGCGATGGAGCCTCACCATCGGTTTCGTTCTACTCGCCTTGGCTGTATGCTCCTTTCTCCTTTTTTTTGCGGTTCGGGCTATTGAAACATACGGTTTCGACATCCAAAAGATCGGCTTTGGGAGAGTCACTCCCGCGGCCATCATATCAGGCTGGAGCATCGGCAAGAAAGGATCTGCGACGTCCATGATCCTAAGCTCGATCCTTATCGCGAATTTGCCGCAGACCATTCTCAGTTTCCTGTATCTGAACCTGAATGGGCTGTTGACCAGTATGTGGCTGGCCAGCGAATGGAGTGATTTTGCATCGCAACGAAAGACGTTGCGAGTGAGTAAGCCGAAGGGAAGCCAACGGAGTACGCACTTCCTACAACTGCCCTACAAGATTGCCGTTCCATTGCTGGTGCTCTCGGGGTTGCTGCACTGGCTGATTTCGCAGAGCATCTTCCTCGCGGTCATTGCGGAGTATGCTCCGACGGGTGGTCTCCTTGATGATGTTGCGATTGCCTCGTGTGGGTTCTCTCCGCTGGCGATGATACTGGTTATTGTCTTTGGAGGGCTCATCATTGTTGCCACTGTTGGCTTGGGCTGGGCTAGGAGTTATGATGCGAGTATACCGCTTGTGGGCAGTTGTAGCGTGGCGATCGCTGCAGCATGTCATCAGCCAGACTGGGATACAGACGCAAGTCTGAAGCCTGTACAGTGGGGAGTAATTCCTGATGTGGACGAGAAAGGGGTAGGGCATTGCGCGTTCACTAGTGGAGAGGTCGAGCCATTGTTGGAGGGGAAGGAGTATGCTGGCCTCAGTGATGGCCGGCTGTGAAGGCATGGGCTCCGGAGATGAATGTGACTAAGTGATCTGAACCACGTCGATGGTTTCCATTCCTGTTTCTCCGACACCGATCTGGTGAAGGCAAGACCTTGTGACATAAGCATAGGGGCTTGACATCTCTACTGCTAACGCGTTTGCAACTGTATCGTCCGAAGGAAAGTAGCATCTAACCGCAAGCAAATATCCCGTACGACGAATCCTTCTTTTGGTCACGCCACTGGTATTCCATCACCATCTTCGCGAGTCGTAGGGGGATCTGCCAAATTTGCGCATCGTTCTAGTCTTCATCTTCGTCGTCATCACAGTTGGACCACGAGACCCTGGCGGCATAGGCCAGTACGTTAACGGACGACAGGCCCTCGTAACGTAGGCCTCGATCTGGTGAGCAGAGATTTTGATTGTCTTGATAACGATCCACTGCATCGGTTGGAGCAAATTCCTTAGTTAATATTAACCCCAACACGGTATAGCGCGAAATATCCTTAATTTATTAGTGTCTCGGCCGACTTTCCCTGTTAAAATTATCTAAGAATTTCCCTTCTCGCAGATTTCCCAGGCTTCAAGGTTGTGGTCTTGCACTGCTTGACAACCACATAGCTCGATCGCTATGGAGGAAGCGACAATTCTCACAGATGAGAAAATTGATGAACTACTAGCCCAGGCTGAGGCTCGGATGCGGGCAAAAGCTACGGGTACACATGAAGGCGAGTTACTTCTTGCTTCGGACGGCGCAGCATCTAAGTCTAGGAAACCGTACGTATATCCATTACTGTGTGGAAACCTCGACTTGACAATGTCTATAGACTTCCCAAGCTGCGACATGGTCTTACACGATCGGCCTATATCAAAGACAATCAGGGCGTCGCAGAAACTAACCCAAAGGCCACGATCGCACCGCAGCAGACCTCACATGCAGGTGGATGGGGGCCTGCTGGATTGCCTCAAAACGCGAAGAAAGTTGTACGTGCTCCGATATTGTTGAGGCCTTTGCATGAGGAAATTATTCCCAACTTTGTTCTTGACGCAGATCAGCAGTCCATTCTGGCCTGCCCTGCATCCATGAGAGCATTCTATTCATAGTTACTCTGACCGCACCCTTTCACTCCGAGCTTCTGTTGTAAGAGTCGCGCTGTGACCAGTGCTGACGAGCAAACAGAATGACCAGACATCTTCGGGACCGGAATGGTTCGACATGCCCAAAACCAACTTGACTCCTCAGCTCAAACGTGACCTCCAACTGATCGAGATGCGATCGGTCCTCGACCCACACAGACATTACAAGAAGAACAACCGAAAGGGCAAGATCCCTACGTTCTCACAAACGGGAACTGTCATCGAAGGCCCGACCGAGTTCTTCAGCGCAAGAATCAACAAGAAGGAGCGGGCGAAGAACTTTGTCGAGGAGGCAATGGCCGCCGAGATCCAGACCGGTCGTTTCAAGCGCAAGTACGGCGAGATACAGGAGGCGAAGACGAGTGGCAAGAAGGCGCATTACAAGAAGCTCATGGCCAAGAGGAAGAAGCGACCTTGAACCTATGCACAGGAGCTTTCCACAGAACATTTATTACGCAAAGCGAAGGCAACACCTACACATTCGGTTTGTTGCCATACTTTCGCCAATGCCTGGATGCCTCGCTCATCTGCATGGCCCCCAAGTCTCTGCACAAAAGCACGGATGGGAGGTTGCCACAACCAAGTTGAGAGCCTCATCGGGCCTGAATCTTCAATGTGATGGGGTTTTGGAACAGGAGGGGCCGAATCTGCGGATTGTGGCAGGAACCTAACCGACTGGGAGGTTTGAAATGCCTCGTGCCGCACCCGCTGTTTATGTGCATACCCACACACAAGACCGGGGTATTCGCCCCATCTTGAAATCCAGATAGGCCTCACGTAGGCTATTCGCCCGCTGGGGTGGCTAGATAGGGGCGAGTGAGCATACGGAGTACGCTTACTGTGATGGAATATCCTGCGTGTCGAGGCGTGAAGGTCCAAAGAGAGGATGGGGTCCTTAAAACGACGAGACAGGAATGATGGCCTGCCTGGCAAGAGGGGAGATGGTGATTTGGGAAGTAGTAATCGAAAGTCGTAATCGAAAGATACACTTTCCCCCTGCAGCAGCGACAGTAATGGCTTGCTTTGGTCATACTATGCAATTCACGATGGCAATTTACGCTTCCTGCTGGTGGCCTCGCATCCAGTTCCTGGCTCATCTCACAGTCAAAGTCTGCTACTACTCGACGAAAGGAGCGCTGACTTGGGTCGAGCCGCTCAGCTCGAATAGCTGGTTGCCACCCCTTAATTCCAGGCTTGACCTCGCAATTACGGGCGTGCACCGTGATCGAAGATCTGGCTCCAATATCACTTTGGGCGCCCGCCAGGCGTAGGCTTGGAGTTGCGTCAATGCTTAGGCGTGAGGCGTGCGTGGCGGCACGGCACTCCTGAGCCCCTCCAAGGGCCTCCACAATCCGGATCAACCTAGCCGTGCACTGACCAAGAACAATCATTGCTGAGCCTGTTTTCGATCGAGGCTATCTCGCTACAGGACATCGGCCAGACGAAAACAGCCGGTCTCATCCACGTGCATGACCATGAAATCATATCCAACCGGCCGGAAGAGGACAACAGGCGAGTGCAAACAGGTTTGGAAATCACCAGGTCAAACTCCATTCAACGTACGAGTTCGGTGAATCTTTGCGAATCACCTTCTTCCTCGATGACGATCCTGGTGTCGGTTATGGTGCGTCCGAGTTTTGTGGAAACAATAAGAAACTCCAGGTGAGACACGCGGTCAAGCAGGCTCGCTATCACGAACTGACCCAAAAACCACCACAGCACCACAGTCACAAAAGACCACAATTCCCCCGTACCCATACCGCGCGACATCTCCTGCAGACGCACCGAGCCTGTGCCTGTGCGCTCGACTCCTCAAGGTCGTGTCCCCGCCACACCAAGCCGACAAGCGTGCACCAACCGAGCAATCAGACCACCCTCAAAAGGTTAAGGCCCAGCAGTGTTGGCCTAAGGAGCAAGCTTTCCGCTTTCCACCGCCGCTGTCCCAGAGGCGTCAAGCCTGGCCAGTGATCCAATCGCATGACGGTCGAGTTTGGGTGAGGGCAAGATTGGCCGGTATCAGACCTGCGCCGCGACTCCGCCCCCATTGGCAAGATATCTTTAGCTGGGCGCCACAGACCCCCTAGATGGGCTGCTAGGCTCGTTCCAGCCCGAGGCAAAGGCCTGGGAAAGCTATATCCCAGGTCGTCTCCAACGGGGCCCCAACCACCGACAAAAAGACACGACGACAGCGGAAGACTGACCTGCCACTACGGTATCACAACTCCCTTGCATCCATCACTTTACAACTGGCCTTTAACCCTGATTGTTGCCCTGGTTTGCTCACCTCTCTTGAGCATCCACGCGCAATGTATGCGCGGGCAAGGGCATCGCTGCGCACCGTCCACACAACGACCCTGTTACCGCCTCTGATTGGATCCGAGCGGTAAGAGCTCGAAATTTGAAACCACTGCATACCCGACTCGAAGATGACTTCAGTTCTTCGGCTGGGAAGCAAGGATCGTTCGTCCTTTCTATTCTTCAAGCGCCAGAATAATGCTTCCGATGTCCCCAGCGACAGCCTTGCGCACCGTCTACCGGACATTTCTCCTCTGGACACCCGATCCTTCGCCGGACTATTTGATGAATTTATGAGTAATGAGAATCACGATCTATCCCGAGCCCAGCAAACTCGCCAGACAGCGACGGCACCTAGGTTGGCGAGTGCCGCCCGGCCTGCTGTTTCGACCCAGGCACTGCTCCCTCCTGCAAGAGCTCTCGATACCAAGGTCGACTATTTGAAAGTCAGCATCACCCGGAACGATTCAACAGCATCATCTTGCTATTCTCAACCAAGCTACAGAGACAGTGACTTCTCCCCCTTGGTCACACGACAGTCGTCCAGCTCAAGCTATACCTTGGAGCCTTCCCCGTCGCTGTCGAGGACCACAACCAGAACACCAAAGCCTCTAACCATTCCCAGTCGATCAGCCCAGAATCTGTCCACTCATCTCACGGAGTCTCCGATCAGCGCTCAGGCTTCACCGGCAAGAGCAAACTCGTCTCTGATAAGGGTCGTGTCGGTGCCACCAAATCTAGACAAGCCACTCCCACCAGGACCAAGGGGCGATGCGAGAAAGCCTTCGGCCTCTGTACCTGATTTGCTTCTGCGCCTTCCACCGGCAGAGCTGCCGTCTGAGTTGCCGACTCCCCTGGTCTCGTATATACCCAGCCCGGTCCAGCGGACGGCTTCCCAGCCGGTGAAGATGGCGTCGACCAGACGAGCCTCCGATGGCGAGGCCGCGCTGGAAACGGCTACCTGGTCCTCTCGATCAATTCGAGAAGCTCGATTGGGCAAGGCCGTCGCGAATGGGCATCACAGGAACAGGTCGGCCTCCGACACAGAGGTCCCACAGAACGGGCGGCCTTGGAATGAAAAGTCTCGGAGGCACACCGTAGACATGCAGCAGCTCGCTTCAACTGTGCCATCGTCCTCCCGTTCAGCGCAAGCAACCCGCAAGCGCAACAACCGCCCAATTACCGCAGCGACCGCAGAGCGCGTTATTTACAGAATAATGTGCAGTGTGCATACCGCACAGGACCTTCAAGCCACTGCAATGGTCAGCAAGGGGTTTTATCGGACGTTCCAACGCAATGAATCCAAGTTGGTGAGCCACTTGATGTTTAAATCATCGCGAGCTGCTTGGGAGCTCCGCCGAAGTACGCTTGCTTTGCGAGGGTCGAACGATTTCCTTCTGAAGGACTACCGACGCGACTGTCGCACTCTGGACGCCTTGAAAGCCTTTATTGTTGCGCATTGCAGTGCTAGTTGCAAGCCGAGCACTCTCATCGGTCTCCTTGGTCAGGACGATGTGCGGGCGGTACAGATCAACAACGCATTATGGCGGATATGGACGTTCTGTTCCTTGTTCGGGAATACTGTCGGTCAATCCGGGCCCGCGCAAACGGAAATCGATTGGCTCAATGGCAGTAGAGCGCCTAGTAACAAACATCTGGGTGCTGGCTTCGCGATCGGCAATGGAAAGGGGCTTACCATTGGCGAGCTCGAAGACATGAACGAGATGTGGCAGTGCTTGCAAGTCCTCGTCTCCGGCTTTCATGGCAGAGAACAAGAGGCCAAGCGCTATGGAGTCTTCGACAATTGGCACCTCCGAGAAACCACTACAGACTCTCAGCACCTGCATGAGTGGACTTCCTATCTGCTAGCTTTGGGCCCGCAGACCGTCTTGACATTGTTGGGCTGTTCCTTCGATCAGGCAAAAATGCTGGGGTTGACCAGCTGGCCTCTCCCGCCGGCAGGCCAAAGCCGATCATCGTTTCTGACTGCGGCAATAGCACAGGTCTATCAAGAACGAATTCTTGAGGACGCCACGCGACGAGCGGCGCAAATGTCGTTCCGACAACTTCCACCAGCACGCGCACCATCTCATCGTCCAACAAGGTCACTTGATGAAAAACAACTGGCGCCTATGGCTGCGACACGCGCGGACAAGCTCCAAGCCCAGTCGCTCCGGATTGACACTTCTGGGCAGAGGAGAAGACCTGTTTCCACGATCGCCACAAATCCAACGGCGAACGTCAAGCAGGGGGCCCAACCAGACTGTGATGCTAGCAGTACTGGAATGGAGATCCGGCCCGACTGTGATCCCGCGTGGAGGACAAGCCAAGCGCCCTCAACGCTTCCAACTTCACCTACAGTCGATCCGACCGTCTACTACTCGCTGTCGATGACCGCCACTGCGAGCGCCAAACTGGGAGCTACGTTGTTCCCGATGGACTATGCGAGCCCTGCCCCACGAGTGCCTTTTCCCGTTCCTGAACGAACCCCTGCTCCGGTGTCTGAAGTGGTAGACCCAGTAGACAAGGCCATGAACCTACTGGTTCGGGAGCTGGGTTTTGCCGAGACAAGGGCGAGAAAGGCTCTGGCGATGTGTGACACCGGTTCTGGGATTGACTTGCAGAAGGCGATCGACCTGCTGACTGTTGACTCGAAAGATTTGAAGCACAGGCATGCGCTGCCTGTGGAGTTGCCCACGCCGGGAAGCCTTGCGAGCCCCGCCAAGCAACAGAGGTTACAGCCGCCGAAAGCATACTGTGATGGCTACTGCAAACGCAGCTCAACCTTATCCCACTCACGAAACCAGTCGACGGGAACCGTGGGTACGGCAACCGATATCTCGGTAAGCCCAATTTCCATGTACAACGATGCGGAGTGGACCGACACTATCTCGCCTCTTGTGGGCACATCGTTGTCGGCGTCTCGGAAGGGCACTCTGAATAGGGCTTCGAGCAAGGCCAAAGCATGGAAGGTGCTGGGGCTGGACAGCTCCCCGAAACGAAAGAACTCAGTGCTGCGAATCGACGAATATCAAGCCAAGGTCGAGAGGCGCAAAAGCATGCGCGCTGCAGCCTCTGGGGATCAACAGAGCCCGAAGATCAAAGAAGGACTAGGCAAAAATCTGCTTGGTCTGGGCCTGGGAATTGGGAGCAGTGCCGGAGCCAAGTCTGTGGAAGAGCAACTTGACCGCGCCCGCGAGGGGGAGAGGCGAAAGAAAGAGAAGAATCAGGCAAGCTGCATGCCACGTTATGCATGAGTTGGTCCCGTTCGCGCGTATACCCTATCATGAACAGTTGCACGAACATTGCGCTACTGGAACTCGACGACACTTCTTTGACAGCTGCATGTTTGGTTTGGGATCATGCTAAGTGCAGCATTCGCATGTCCAGCTTTCATTCCCTCGGCACGGACAATCCAGCATTATTCAACGCGTGGATCCAAACCACGAAGACACTCCTTTGTACAATATAACGCGAACATATGGGATCATAACGGAAGCAGGAAATCGGGACTCAGGAAACAGGAAAGGCAGCACGATAGAAACGAGGAAGAAACGATACCCACTTGCAGGACGAACATGCAACAATTGACGACCACAACACACGCACGCACATACGAGATACCCTCGACTTGACTTGGCAGCACAGGCCCAGCAGCCGTGTAGGCCCCAAACATGGGCGCCACACGACTGCATGATATTTTTCTTCTCCACGAAGCCGTCTTGCATACATAGTATGGATGGTATCGAGTACACCAGCCACTCCTTTTTGCATGGCGGATTTTTGCAAAGCCTTTCTTCTCCCCATACGGAGCATCAGCGGCATGACTTTCGTCGGCATTTACCCCATGGCCAGTACAGTCATTCCAGGGGGCGTTTGATTTACTGGCACGCATATACATACTCATATATATGCTTGAATCTAGATATTTTCTTGACCAATGAACCAGACATTGTCTTCTGACAGTCCGCGTCATCTCTATCAACCTGAGGTTCTTGTTCAAGTGCGAAATGCGTGCCAGTGGACGTTATACCATGAACCACGTGCCCTGGCCCGAGCATGGAGCATGGATATGACTATTTCGTCAGTACGAGCTATGAAAGATTCGATGCGAGATGTCTGGCAGAACGGAATCTGGGCACAATGTTAATGAATTATTAAGGCGAATCGTGGATTCAATTCCGCCGACGTTGATGGCCGCGATCTCTCTAGCCCACGACGAAGTCCTCGTATTGCCTTGGTGTCAACTATGCAGTACATGCCCGTAGTGTGCCGAGCGTGCCTTCATTTTCTCCCTCTTCTTTCGCTTCCTCCTGCTCCTTGCCATCCTTCCCCTTGATCCACGTCCTTTTATCATGCAAGCTACCGCGGTGTCTCGCCATCACAGAACGTAGAACGCGATGGGTGCGAGGGAGGGAGAGTGAAAGCGGGATCGCCTTCGCCTTTGCGTTACCCTGGCCTGTCCTGTCCTTGGCGGTCCTCGTGCGCGTGCAGAGGAGATGGGTATAGAGAATTCGTGCTTCAGAGCGGGCGAGTTCGAACTCGCTGCTTCTCCTCCTTCTTCGCCTCGATCAATCTAGCCCACTTTACCCTGGCCCGGGCTTGTGCGGCGATTTTTCTGTTTAGCTCTGGACGCTGTGGTCGAGCTCGGCGGACGAGATTCAAACCAGCTCCGCACACTGACTATGGAGGACACTGGTGCTGTACATTCAATGTCGTGGAAGGTCTTTCAAGCCTTCGTTACGTGTGCTCCTGTTCTGTTCAGTCTGGGCATGGAGCCAGTCGAGAAATACACCGACAGGCTCGTTGTTCTTGGCGCAGCGCTCGTGCGATCTCCTGCCGCGTTACAGTATGCCTTGGGCGTCTTTCATGGCAGGTTAATACCCTCAGCTCAGCTCTTGTTTCCCCTGACGTGCCTTCGTCTTTTCAATCCACGGCCGCAAACATGCTCAGATATATTCCCCAGAAGAGGCCGACAATAGCGCCCACGATGACCCTCCTGTTCACGGGCACCAAGGTGAAATTCATAATCGCAACAAATGGCCATACTTTCCAGCTGCTGACCATGAGTGGGAGAACGTCCCTTTCCACCTCCCTTTGCACGGCCCTCGCTGGCTTTCCTTTGAACGCGGCCATGGCAGCGACGAATGCGAGCGTATTCGCAAATGCTCCGAGCGTTTGGTCGAAGAGGAGCTTGCGCAACGTGTTGGGTATGTCCAGCCGTTTCTCGTAGATTGTGTCCGTTGACGAAGAGGGCGCGAGCGTCTGGCCTGGGAATTTGTACTCGAGGTATTCTTGCCAGAGAATGTTGGGAGGGCAGGATATCAAAGTGAAGACGACGAATTGTGCTAAAGGTACGAATCTGATGGAGAAGGGTGTCTGTTTAGGAAGGACGGAGTTAGTTTTCCATGAAAGGACGGAGGCCAGCTTGGGGAATGAAGGGGCGCCGCTCACCTCTTCTCGGTATGCCTTGATCGCTTGAGCGGCCAAGTTGGAGATAGCAGAGAGCACAGCGGCTTCGAGAGTCGTGGTTATCATGGGTGATACCATGGTGAAGGCCCAGGTGAGGCCGTTGCCGTTGGAATTAGTGGTCGCAAAAGAATGGAAACAAAAACACCTCTATGTACAAGAACGAAAAGAACGAGCAAACCGCTATCGTCAAAGGTCGTCAAGTGCTGATCGACAGCAAATGCACAACTCGACGCTTGTAACGGAGATCAACTGAATCTCATCTCCGCTTCACGTCGCGCTCATTCGAGGTGCGTAGGTGGCTTGAATTACGGCACGTGATTTTGGTGTGGCTGGGCCCTTTTTGGGGGGGGGGGGGCTGGAGCGGGCTGGCAATTAGGCTCTCGAGGCTTTCGCAACCCCCGGCGGTGGCTTTTGGTTCCCACGGGCTTGACAGCGCATCAATCATGGCGGCCCAACGTGAGGCTGATCCGTCCATGTTTGGCGGGCCCGATATCCTTGCAGCAGTACGTGACTGAAGCCGTCCTGAATGTCGCGGAAGCTTGACATCAAGCGAAGAGGAACCGAGTTGATCATCAGGCACAAAGAGAAGGATTTGCAGGAGATGTGGTGTGGGAAACGCAGCCTTACCGGCGTCCAACAGCTTGGATTTGTTCCCTGATTTGAACCACCAGAGACGTGGAAGTGGTGCTGGCGAATCCACTGTCTCGCGTGCCTGGCCGGAGCTCGCGCCATGGTCATCATGTGGACGGCTGGAGCGCAGGCTAGACAAATAGAAAGCAGTGTTGATGAGTACGTATTGGACGTTGGCAGAGGCAAACAAACGCTTTGTTGTCACTGGCCGCCTCGAGGCCGAAGGAACGGCCATCAGTTGCGAGTCCGATTGGTTGTCCATTGTTGACATGAGCTCTTTCGAAAGAAGTGCATCGAGATTGCAATCCCATCACCCGAGGAAACAAGACACTTGCGCAAAAAAATGCGATGAATGTTCAGGTAGCGCAACGGTGGCTCTGCAGCTCGGAATCGAGCTGTCACTGGCACAGGCTCTGGCAATGCACGGACCGGTCGAACTAGGCGAGCTGAAAGCGTGAACGACCCCCGCAGAATGACTGACTTTGACTGCAACCCACGCCCACGCTTCTCTACGTACTGCTTCATCAACCCTACTTCACTCACCGACTCTCCCTCCATCATCACAACCGCAGCCTGCTTTCCCAGCTTTTCAAGCTTTCTGTCGTATCTTGCCCACTGCGCTAGCCTGACCGCCCTCTTGCCATCGACGCTCTGCCGCATCCCCGACGGCGCACAACTGAGTGAGAGCGCAGGTTGGAAGAACGCGACAACTACAGCAACCTTCGCAGTTTTTCAAAGCTCCCCTCACGTCGGCGCATCTTCACCAACAGTCTCCTCTCACAGCGATCGAGTCTGAGCTTGTTTCTCGTCCGCCGACCTCTACCCTGCTCTACCCAGCAGCCTGTCGCGGCCGCATTGGTTGCCGGCCTCAGCCATCATGGACCAGCAACAGAAAACAGCTCCCCCAGTGTACGACCTGTCTCAAGGTGGTCATTATGGAGCAAGCGCAGCCGTGAGTAATACAATCTCTCTACCCTGAGATGGATATCGGACCCGGAGTCCAGAAGAGGAGGGTGATAGAGCACAGAACCATTTGCACTGCTTTGGATCCATCGCATATACTTCGTGCAAACAAGTGTCGCTGACAGTGGAACATAGCTTTCTGCTCAAGGTTACGTGCCTCATACGGAACTGTATTCGGGATTATGGTCGAACGTGAGTCCTCGGGAATATTGTTCTTGCGCTCATTACTTACCCTAGCTGCAGATCAACCAAGGCCTGACGGGGCCATCACGAGAAATCCTGGCAACATATTGGCAGCAAACCATCAACCATCTCGAAACCGATACTCATGACTTCAAAATCCATCAGCTTCCTCTCGCCCGCATCAAGAAGGTGATGAAGGCCGATCCAGAAGTCAAGATGATCTCGGCTGAGGCGCCCATCCTCTTCGCGAAAGGCTGCGATATTTTCATCACAGAACTCACCATGCGCGCTTGGATCCACGCCGAGGACAACAAGCGAAGGACCTTGCAACGCAGCGACATTGCCGCGGCCCTTGCCAAGAGCGACATGTTCGACTTCCTCATCGATATTGTCCCTAGGGAAGACAGTACTGGCCACGGAAGCTC
Organism: Capronia americana; assembly: GCA_016110215.1. NCBI lineage: Eukaryota > Fungi > Ascomycota > Eurotiomycetes > Chaetothyriales > Herpotrichiellaceae > Capronia > Capronia americana. Next base: position 431,490 of record JADWQD010000010.1, read on the forward strand.
ATCGAAACGACCAAATACCAGTGGCCAGGCCGCTGCTGCCCAAGTCCAGCAACAGCAACCTCAACCCCAGATGCCTCCTCCTGACTATGGCTTGCAGCCAGGCACAATGGGGCCTCCCGACGCCCAGTACGGAAGGCCTCAAATGTACCCTGCTCACATAGGCGGCGACGCACAGCATGATCCCAACCAGGGCTACGGACAACCTCCGCAAATGTTTGGCGGCAGCGATATGTATAATCCCTACGCACAAAGTCAATTCGGCAGCACTGGCGCACAGCAGGTAAGTGACCACCAATTTGCCATGAACATGACTGGCTGACGGATCCCGTGTTAGATGTACTCGAACCTGCCAGCTCAGAGGCCGCAGAGTCAAGGCTACGGCGGTCCCAGGCCCGGCACTGCAGGAAGAGATCAGCAGGTCAATGAGCAGGGCTATGGTCCTGGTTAGTGGCCGGGGCCGGCCTTTGCACAAAGGGCCTCCCGCTCCCGGTCGCCGACCCCTGCAACTCCTCCGCCCAACTTCATGGCTTCTGCTCCCACTTCACTGAAGTTTGATGTGAAAGCACCCATCATTCATCAGCCCAAACCTTTCAGACCGATCATCCCAAGAGTTCTCGCTCCAGAGCTGTCCAGCTCTCCGAACATGTCCTTGGAGCAAAGTCCCGATACCCCCGGTACATCGCTGGAAGACGCAGAAACGCCAGTTGATCCCTCATTATCACCGTTACTAAGAGCGTAGTCCCACTACCGATGGAATTGATTTGTATATTGCGATCCCAGAACAAAGAAAGATATCCAAAACAGCAAAGCAAGGAGTATCATCATGTCAGTCAGTATGTCAGTGGTAGGAGGCGGAGTCGTCAGCACATCATCGTCACGAACGCAATTGCAACAAAATGAAATAGCTTTGGTTCTATGATACCCTCCGACTTTGGTTTTAAGCTCCTCTGTACCCGCATCCCGTTTGTCACTGTCCTTGAGGGTCTGGCCAATGCGGACAATTTCGGGTGGAGGCCCCAGTCCTCCTCAATCACCACTTTACCAGTGAATGACCATAGCTCATGCCAGCTTGAGTTCGACGGGAAAGCAGCCCCAAAGCAGCAGACCTAGGAGAGAATGTTCCTAGACGAGAAGAACGACAGTGGAAGCCACGGGCGCCTTTATTTTATTTTGACCTTTTATGTAGTTGGTGGTTATGTGCGTGCCGGTCAAGTTTGCCCACTGCCCGCTAGCCCGCTCAGCGACAGTGCAGCTATTATAGAACAAGCCATAGATAATAGAAAGCCATAGCCATAGCCGCGTGAAGCAATCATCACGTATATGAGGTTGAACTGAGGGGGTCGGTTCAAATGGCGAGTGACCGATTTTCACTCGAAAATTCAAATTTCAAACCTCAACTCCGTGACAGGAAGAAAACCGCAAGGTACGTACGGTCCCCGTCGTCGCAACAAGAGGGGAGGCTCAGCGCCCACTATGCATATATCTATCGCGCAGGGCGCCAAAAGTTGTTCCCCCGGCTCTTGACCCGGTACTCCCGCTGTGTCCTAGCCCGGGACTCTGCACGCCGTTGCCACCGCCATTCGGTCCGCCGGCACTTGTGGGCGACCGGCCCATGTCCACGTGGACGACCTTCTCGAGCAGCATCGGTCCCTTGAGCGGATCGACGTTCCTGTACTTCTTGTTGCGGAGGCTGATGTCGTAGAACTCGTCCGGCTGGTCGGTCCGCATGAGCGCGATGGTCTGGACGAGCTCGTCGAGACTTTCGAGCAGGACGAAGTTGTTGGGCAGCGTCTCGACGTAGGAGCGGAAGTGCGAGATGTCCATGTCCATCTGGGCGATGGTGGTGGTGGTGATTCGGTCGACGCTGTCCGACAGCGGCAGCGAGAGGATGCTGCTGGCGGTGTGGGAGATGGCGTTGAAGAGCATGAGATCCTTCAACGACGATGGCAGGGACAGGAGCACCGAGTTGATGATGTTGGCGAGGTAGCGCGTCAGCGTGAGGATATAGTTTGAGGGTTCGGTCGGCGGGTCGCGCGAGAGCCAGTCGTATTCGGCCGTTTCGATGAGATCCGAGACCTTGCTATTGACGAGTTCAAAGATGCGGTTTTCCGCCGTCTTCTGGTGCATGCTGAATTGGCCGGTTGCTTTGAGCGAGATGGACGGCCCCGTGGTGGTGGCGGCAGTTCCGTTGAGCATGCCGGTCGGGGAGGAGGATCGTGCGCTGGCTAGCAGCGTCTCGAGTTCGTGGCACGCGGTGGTGAAGTGTGAGAGGTTGATGAGGATCTGCACGATTTGGCCCAGGTATTGGGAGGAGAGCTTGGAGACCAGGCTGGCGCAGACTTTTGTGGTGAGAAGGTCGTCGAGCGAGGTGAGCAGTTGGGAGTCGATCTTCTGAGACAGTGGGGAGGGCGCGTTGTCCTCCTGCGCGGAGAAGAAGTAGAACTGGTTGAGGAAGTTGCGGATGTCGATGCAGCAGAGCGGATACATTTGTGAGAAGGGGAAAACGGTGGGGAAGGTCATTTCGTGAGCTGGCCGATCTGGCGTGTACCAGGAGACATTGACGACTTTTTCGAACTCTTCGGCGTTTTGGATCGGCATGGGCATGTAGTCATCTGTGCTGACGATCTCGATGAAGTCCTCGCTGAACCGTTGCTTGAGGAGCTCGGCATACTTGTCGAATAAGACGAGGACGAAGTTGGACATGGCTGCGGTGTTGAAGTTGAACTTGTTCATCGTTTGTATGAAGAGAGATATGAGGTTCTTGATCTTCAAGAGGTGCTCTGCGTTGTCGACGGCCGACAGCGCTCTGGACATGAGGGAGATGGCGGTCTGGCATAGCGAATCCCAGAGTTCTTCCACGTCGGTGGTGGAGCGGAGATCGGGCACCTTTTTCATCGTGGCGCGCTCCATGATGGCAAAGCCGGTGATATCTTCGAGGAGGGTGTGCAGGTCTCCCATCTCTTCATCAACAAGGGAGATGGAGTTTTGGAGCAGGAGGTCGCGTTGTGCTCGACGACTGGCAGCATAGTCCGTCTTGAACTTCTCCATCTGCCCGAGCGACCGGTAGATGTGTAGTGCCTCAAACAGAGGCGTAAAGTCAACCTCGAGATCCTCGCTCTTCAAGAGGTCGAATTCTTCATGTTCGTCGGCCACCAGCTCAATCGCCGAGTTCAGCTTGAAGTTGGCCAGGTACGGGTTCTTCTCGGATCTCTCCTTGAGTCGCTGCTTCCGCAGATCCGTATGGTAGAAAGAGAGCTCTCCCAGGTACTGAGACATTTCGCGAACCCGGAAGAGCCAGGTGTTCAAATCGGCCATGACTGCTTCAGCAATCGACTTCTGGGTTGCCGGTACAGACTTCTGGATGAGTTCGCTTAACTGATACTGGGTCACGCTTTGTAGATGTACACTTTGCAGCTCATCCAGCGCTCGTAGGGCCGCATAGTGCTTCTTCTGATCGCGAAGCTCTTGAACTTGGTTCGCAAGCCGGAGGACTTCCAGACAGTCCTGCAGAGCGTGCCGGGCGTCTTCAATGTTCTGGCGGACGCCCCGGGACTCGACTAATGCTTTCTTCTGGTCTACGAGCCGTTCAGTACTAGCCTGGATCGACTGGTTCAATTCAAGGATCTCGTTCGTAAGCGTCACCGTCCCCTCGCGGATCCGGAGCAGCTGGTTGACGGACTTCACGAATTCCTGATGGTTGGTGTTGCATTCTCGTTCGATCTCGGTCTCGCGCTCACCGGCAAGGTTTGATAGCTGGTTCAGCAGATGGGCCGTCTTATTGCCAAAGCTGTAGTCTTTGATGTAAGGAATCAGCTGGTCCAAGGTATCTGCTTCGGACGACGAAGTGACGATCTTGATCCGCAGTCAGCTTACGATCGGGTCACACGGAAGGGCTATATACCTGCTGAAGGACATTGTTCATGTCGTTTCTATATGGCGCTATCGAAGGCATGGTTGGGACGTATTTGATTTCTCGAGAAGGAGTTGTAGACAGCGATTAAGCCCGGCCTCGTCCAGACGATCTTGAGCGACTCGGATTCAGGGTGGCGCTCTTTTCACATATGCCAATGGAGAGTAGCGGCTCAGACAAAGACGATGCACTCAGTCTTGAAGAAGATATTGTTGCGCTAAGTTTTTTCATCACTCTGGTGTAGAATGGGTATTCTTGTGACAGTTCAAGGGGACAATGAGAGAACAGAAGCCATGCCATCCAGGCGAGGTTCACAGAACCCGCTAACGCTATGTGGTTAGCGCTTTCTTGGGTCAGGCGCTAGCGGTAGCGTTGTCGATCTCTCACAAACACCTCGCAACCTCACTACCTCACATCTCTTTCAAGGTACTCTTCTCCCCATATCAATCATCATCTTTCTCAAGAAGTCAGAGCCCTGACAGCTTCGTGTTCTTTCAGTCCTATGGTAGCACACAGTTCAGTGTGGTTTGTACAGCACAGCAAGCAATCCCAGGATCAGAAGTCTGCAGACAGTGCATGTGGTGGACAGAAAGTGGCCGATCTGAGAAAAGATATCAAACTTGTGTTCACAAAAAACGTCAGCAGGGACATTGCCTTAAGCCAATATGGCAAATAGCTGAGCAAGACGAAAAGAAGAATAAGAAAGAGCCCAACGCCGAATGTCTGCTGGAGAGCCTGTGTTCTCTCTTCAACTCTCAGATGGAGAGCCTTGGGGTGTCAGTGCCTCGCAGCCCGCGACAAATTCTCTGGCCCATTGTTGGGCAATCTTCCGGACCGTTTTGCCTCCCGGCTGGACGATGATGTCGCCTGCAGCTGGGAAACAAGTCAAGTGAAGTCGCCCAGCCGTGTTGATGCGCAATGATGTCGCTGGACATGAGCTGCAATGTGAGTCCTGCAGGCTGCGACTTTGGCCTCGTATGGGATGCCCAATGCACGATCTCTGCCGCTGTTGAGGCTTATGATATGTGCCCCCGCATACAAATTTCTATGTGGAAGTGAACGATGTGTGTGATGGGTGCGGCTGGTTGAATGCTGCCACCATCGACCTTCCCCTCGTTCATGAGCTCATCGACGCTCACTTTCTCCGACGACATCATCTCCCAGCCGACTATTTTGTCGTCAAGCTCATGTCGGACGCGTCGTTTGAAGCGGTCCATACCCGTTGTGGACGTTTTGGCAAGAGCACACAACATTGCTCTTTCCTATAAATTCCCCTCTCTTCCCCCACCAACTTGTTTCTCTCACTCTCAACAACCCTCACACTCCTTTCCCTGCAACACATTCCTTCTACGTTGTTCAAACCCTCGAATCATCTTGTTATTTGTCCTCACTCAATACATTCATTTCTTCAAAACCATCCCTCATTCATTTCAGCACATCCAAACACCTCATCTGGTAAGTTTTTTCATTGCCTTCAGCTCACTTGCCTACCAGAGGCAAGAGAGTTGAGAATTTCACTGAACATCACACATTCCATGCCCTGTCCCTGCCATTCTCCAGACACTCCAGCTTTCGTTATCATAGCCTTTCTCGGCTCTGGTACAAGCATTGCAAACGTGTCACTTCAGCCGCACCTCATCGGCTTGAAGCACGTTGTTCACTTCCGCACCCTTACTTGATCACTTCCTTCCCACAACTCTCGATCACGCAGACAGCTAACCTTCATTTCATCTTTCGACAGATCCCAACATGTCCCCTCGTGGCACAGCCATGACTTCCTCTCCTCACTCTGTCGATGAGACCACCAACCATGGTACTCCATCGACCAACATCACCGCATTCACCCCTGAGGCTGTGTCCAGCACCAAAGGACGTGTCTCTGGCTCGGCTCGCCGCCCTGTTCTCAGACTTCGCCCTAGTGAACGCAAGCTTGCTAGGTAAGTTCACCTGGTTACCCGCGCCTACTATTGCCACATAGCCACACACTCATCAATCCACCCCTCAAGTGAACACCTCACTGACTTGACCAGCCTTAGCGATGAGTCTGATGATGACATCTTCTTGTCTGCCCCAGCCGCCAAAGGAACTCAGCTCTCCCCCACTGCCGAAGTCTTCACTCCTACATTGCCAACTGCCTTCATGAAGGATGTGGAGTTACAGGCTGGAAACAACTTTCATGCCCAAGAGGACGATGACCTGGTAAGTACATCCCTGTTTGAGACTTGCCTCTTTGGCAGCAGGCAGTCTAACACTTCAGCAGAATCGTCCCCCGCGCGAGTTTGAGTTCTTCCCAAATGGCGTTCCTGCAGCTCGTCGTGCCCAGGTCGATGCCGATGTCCGCAACCACCAGTTTGGCCTCATCGATATCAACCAAGTCCCCTTCAACAACGTCGCTCGTATATATGTACATGACATCACCATCACCGAAGGTGTCTTCAGTACCGACGAAGGTTTCTCTCGCTCTTTCTTGGTCAGCGGCGTGCCGTTCGGGTTCCCTTCGCGTGTCATCGGCAACCACTTCACGGTATGTTGTGTCAGTCCTTCGGCCGTGGCTTCAGGTACTAACTATGTAGGTGGAGAGGTTTCCAAGTCTCAGAGGTGTCAATGCTACTAGGCTCCCAAGTGGCCTCTTCGTCGTCTCTTGCTCTGATATCCGCGAGACCCGAGAAGCCGTCGCCGTCACCAAGTCTATCCTGCCCTTTGCCACGCTCATGCCATGCAGCGGCAAGACTTACGCAGGAGAGATTGGTGGAGATGCAACCCTCGCCAGTGACTACGAAGGACAGATGATCCTCAGCATCTACTACAATCCCAATGCTGCTGCTCCACCAGTCGAGGCACGTCCAGTTATTGCTGAGATCAAACGTCTTCTTGACCAATGTGGTGATGTCAAGGCTTTCCATACCTGCACTTCTCTCCAGACCCATGTTCGAGAGGTCCGAGTCGAATTCTACAATGCCGACCATGTTGACGTCGCCAAGGATGTCATTCGTGGCACGGTCATCCAGGTACGCCTTCAACTCCAGACTTGTGTGCTCGCTGACTTCTTCAGGGTTGTGTCCTCGACGCTAGGCCATTCCAGCCAGACGTCCGTATCCCGATTCCCTACGATGACGAAGACCTCGAGGCATTGCAGCAGCTTTCCATCACTGGTCGCTCCAGAGTTCCCGTCGATGATGAGGACTATGCTCGCCTTGCTCATAACATCCATCGTGAAGGTCTTCAACGTGGCCGTCGCGTCGCGCAGAACATGAACCACAACGCCGTTGACGTTGCTCGCATCCAAGCTGGGCTTGATGTCCGCACCACTGTGAGTATATCTTCGTTCTTGCCCTTCCCGATCTTCAACTGCTAACCCTACCTTCGGATCATGCTTCGCAACATACCAAATCGCGTCGATCAGCCGATGTTGAAGACCCTTCTCGACGTTACTAGCCGTGGTCGCTATGACTTCGTGTACCTTCGCATCGACTTTGCTAACAACTGCAATGTTGGTTACGCCTTCATCAACTTCACCGACGCTCAGTCCATCGTTCCCTTCGTCCTTGCTCGCGCCGGTAAGCGCTGGAACTGCTTCAATTCAGACAAAGTTGCCGAAGTCTCCTATGCGAGTGAGTACTCCCTCACTTCATGCCGTTACCCTTTACTAACTGTTCCTCAGCGATCCAAGGTAGAGACTGCCTTGTTCAGAAGTTCCGCAACTCCTCCGTCATGCTTGAGCACCCTGCCTTCCGTCCTAAGGTAAGTCCACATCCTCATAGTTTCGTTCTCAACTAACAAAGTTCCAGCTCTTCATCGCCGGCAACTTTCCCAACGCAGGTCAAGAAGAGAAGTTCCCTGAGCCAGACAACCAATCCAAGATGCGTCGTTCGGTCGAAAATGCCGAACATGTCGGTCTGTTTGTCCCTATGCATGCTGAAAACAATCCACGGTACCCCCAACCCCGCGCACCTGCCCTTGCTTTTCACCAACGCACTCCCTTCTTGCGCCGTGCTGGCAACTTCAATTTTGAAGACAACCGCCGCCGTGGCGTCTACCTTCCTCCGGCTCGCGTTGTCAAGCCAGACCCTATGGAACCCAAGGCCTTCCCCAAACACTCCTCTCCAACCCATCGCCGAATTCCCTTCCTCGTTGACACCAGAAGCCCTTACGATCCCTTTGCGGGTCGCCCTTCTGCCTCCACGTGAGACATACTTATTCTTATCACGTTGTTCTGAGCCGTGTACTGATATCTCTTCTCCTTACAGGTCTTTTCGCCCCTAGACAAGGCCAGGCGTACCGAGAAGAGCAACGTCGTCGACGTTCGCAGTTCGATCGTGGCACCCCTGGTGCTGAGCACGAGTTGGGTGTTGCACCACGTTACCGCCTTCAGGATCCAGCATTGGAACATGTCAATCATATGCATCTTCAACACTTCTAACTCGGCATGGTTGTGGCGCTGGACGTCTTGCGATGTTTCAGGTCACTGTTGGTATCATGGTCATTGGTGATGTCTTTGTCCTGGAAATCACTTCTTGCCTCTCGGCTTGGATGGTTCTCCTGCAGGCATTATGGAGTGCAATGGTTGTGCACTTGGCGTCTTGTTGCAGAGTTGTGCACCGAAGGATGGATGTGCTGGATTGCCCCCCTTGCCCCCCTCATTGTTTGCCCCCTTATGTGTTATTACACATCTGCCCTAATACTTCCCCCCAAATCCTGCAAGTTTTCCTTTGTTTCTGTTGGTGGAATTTGCGCTGGGTTGTCATTGAATGCGATGTGCAGAAGAGACATGGTCAAAGAATGAACTTCATCAGAAACACTCATGTACCATCGGCACTGTGCACTGATCACTAGGAGTGATCATAGCTAGTCATCAATCAACCCATTTCATATCCTGCATCTTCCTTTGTCGCCGAATTTGTGTGCAAACAGCGAATTTAGGTAGGGCGTGGGAGTTCATCGGTGCTGCTTAGGAGCTCCACTGAGAACATGCCACAAACTGCAGCTCCGCATTGTGCCTCTGAGACTGGACCACTCCATCGAGTTCAGTGGAAGAATGACATGTCTGATAAGGCAGACGGTTCTGAGAACCCAAGCATCCTCAGACATCACCGTTCGCAACCAGGTCAACGTTGCTTGGCACAACCGCAACTGAAGAACAACAGTCAGAAACAACCCCGCCTCCAAACACGGACCGTTTTCCAGGCCGCTGTCACCGAGTTTCATCCATCGGTGCAGTCGAAAGCGACGCTCGAGACAGCCTAGCTGAAAGGCTCCAGCAGTGCCTTCAAGGCGATGCGACTTTACTTGTCAAATCGATAGCCTGTTTTTGGCCCAACCTTGCCGCGAACTATGACGGACTTCTCAAGTTTGACCAGCAGATTTCGGGCGGTTCCAAGGGAGAATTTGCAGGACTCGGCCGCTGCAAAGGTAGCCAAAAGACCTCGAGACTCGCACGTGTGTGCGCAATGCCGGAGATCCAAGCTGAAGTGTGATCGGAATCTGCCCTGCTCAAGCTGCGTGAAAAGAGGGGATGCTGTCCATTGTAGCTATCCACGTCAGTCTGGCGGTAGCAGGCATAACGACGACAACAGGGGCAACCGACAAACAGTGGCCGAAGATAGGCTCTTGCATCTGGAGTCACTGGTCAAGCAGCTGATGGAAACTCAAGCCTTGACACAGGATAACAGCACGGAGGCGCCAGCAAAACCGGCCACGCCACCAGCTGTGCCTTCGGACCCTGTCCATCAAGAAGAGGCGCTCGAAGCAGCGAGATACGTTGGCTCGACGCATTGGTCGGCCATTTTGGATGACATTCAAGAGCTGAGAGCCGTCCTAGGCGATGCCACCTCTTATCCGGAGACAATCGAGAGACCTATCGCGCCGATCGCCTATCTCACCCTCGGTGGCCAGCCAGAGTTGATCTTTGGCTCCTCTGACAACTACTCTCTAGAGCAGATTTTATCACTACATTTGCCCCCGAAGCCCGAGGTGGACCGGCTTCTGTCGATCTACTTCCAAGGCGAGATATTCATCGTACCGGTCATCCATACCCACCAGTTCCAACGCCAATACCAAGATTTCTGGGCAGACACCGTTTCTGCCAACCCCCTTTGGGTCTCCACCTTGTTCTCGGTCTGCTGTATAGCAAATCTAATCAAGGCTGCCCAGGCACAGGCATCACCAGGTGCCTCGCTGACGACCACCATCTCCAGGCTACACACAGCTGCTGCGCAATGTCTCGTTCTCGGGGAGTACTACCGTCCCCAGCCACAGGCTGTGGAAGCGTTCGCTCTGTATGCTCAATGCAAAAATCTTTGGACCCTCGACCCCTCACGCGAAGCTGGGGCCATCCTCGGCATGGTGGTGCGCATGGCGTATGAGATGGGCTACCACCGAGATCCGGATTCGTACGGCTCCTTCTCTGTATTCGAAGGCGAAATGCGGAGGCGTTTCTGGTCTGCATGCAAGCAAATCGACCTGATGATCTCCTTCCAACTCGGACTGCCGAGCAACATTCGTCTGGAAACCACCGACACGAAGCCACCGAGAAATCTCGTGGACTCGGATTTCGACGAAGATACAACAGTCTTGCCACCGTCTCGGCCCGAAAATGAACCAACGAGGATGCTCTGGTTCATTGTAAAGGATCGGCAGATGCCTGGCTTCAGCAAGGTATGCCAGGACGCGCTTTCATTTCGGGAGAAGACCGAGACGGAAGTCCTCGAACTCGATTATGAAATTCAGCAGATGTATGATACGATCCCCGAGATCATGCGCACTCGGAAACTCTCCGAGTCAATAATGGACCCGCCGTTTCTTATCATGACGAGGCTGTACGTCGAATACATCTACCTCAAGAGCTTGATGGTGCTTCATCGTCGTTACATGGCTCGGGGCGTTGTGTCGAGCACCCATTCTTGCATCAACGCGGGCAAGCGGCTGGTGGGCCAGTTCATTGACATGTATGCAGAGTTCACGGAAGGTGGCCAACTATTCACAGAACGCTGGATGCTCAGCAACATCACCATGAATGATTTCCTGTTGGGAGTCATGGTGCTGTGTCTGGCTGTCCACCTCCGGCGAAAGAGCATTTCGAGAAGTGGGGAGTCCATTATCAACAGTTCCACGGAGATCGAAGTCTTAGGTCTGCTGGATCAGTCCCATGCCATCTGCGTGGAGAAGTCTAGTTGTAGTAAAGATGCGCAACGAGTTGCCCGGGCAGTCCGCCTGATACTGGACGGCGTGAGGCTTTCGAGCCCGCAGACTGGCGGTCTGAATGTGGCTCTGTCGACGCCGGGCAGCATCGGCAACTCGTATGGTGGCGTCAGTATGACGGGTCTGTCGCTGCAACCTCAGACCGAACAGCCCTTCTTCCCCGAGATCGAAAATGCCTCTTTTGACACTTTGGATCCCTTCAGCTTCATGGGCAACGACTTCGACAACGTCAACTGGATGTCATTTGAGCCGCAGATGTCCACTCAAGGAGCGCCGTCGTCGTACCTAGACCAGGCTGGGCCGTCGTGAGGATGAAAATGGACCCGATTCAGCTGTTCGCGTCGAGCCTGGTCGAGAACATCCTGACTATACCGCCTAAAAGGAGGCATCATCGCCGCATTACATCTGACGTAGGATCATCACCACGGCTGCACCCCTGCCTTCCTGACCGCCAACCCGACGTCTGCGTCCCTCTCGCCTTCGACGACACTTCTAACGAAATCGGCGCCGATGCTTGGATCCAACGCGCCCATCTTCCTGAGGAATTCAGGATCACCCGTTCCAAGACCAGTCGCCAGCATCCCCGGGCTTACGGCCCAACACTTGACACCATCCCCGCTCAACACCCTCACCCACTCTCGCACCATCATGTTCAACCCCGTCTTGGAAGCACGGTACGCAGGCACGCCGATGCCGTTGAAGCTCTGCACATCCTTCGGCCAGCCCTTGTCCGACGGCGGCCGGTTCACCGGCACAGCCAGATTGGTGGATTCCGTGAGCGTCGCCGTCCCGCTCGTGATGAACAGCACGCGGGGGTCCGACGACTTGAGCAGCAACGGCACCAGCGTGTACGTCAGGATATACGTGCCCGTGACGTTGACGTCCCAGGATTTGTTCCACATTTCGCGCATCCCTAGGGCGCCTTTGTACAGACTTTGGTCGAACTGGCCTCCTGTGATACATCGTGCGCGGATGGTTAGCATTAGCCTTTCCACGGCAGAACTGTGCTTGCTTCTTGCTCGGAAGCATGTCGGCCACCCACTCACCAGCGTTGTTGACCAGCACGTCAATTCGTCCCCAGTCATTCTCGACCCGCTGCTTCAACTTCTCGATACTCGCATCATCCTCGATGTCGATCTGCACGGGGTGCACCTCGCTCGAACTGGCGGGGTATTCTTTCCTCACACCTTCTGCGGCGGCAGTGGCTTTGTTGACGTCCCGACCGCCCAGAAGGATGGTGTACGGCCTGGAGGACCGCAGGAGGGATTTGACAGTCTCGAGACCGAGGCCTGTATTCGCGCCAGTGATGAGGATGATTGTCGAGGACATTGTTGGTGATGGGCGTCAATGCGCGTGACGGCAGGGGCGAGCAAGGATGGACAGGGACGAACAGTGAAGCGGCGCCGTATGTAACCTATATGAGGGCACGAAGTCTTCTATATCCTTCCTCGCAGTAAAGTACTGTAGTTGACAGGCTGTCGGTATGGCATATAATTAAAGGAACGGGAAGAATGGGCTTGAAGTCGTGCGGCCGTACCGGGCGGTGTGTATGCAAGAAAGATGCCGAAGAAATTCAACGCCGCACGCAGACAAAAGTCTAGGATTCGACTGCTCGATCTACTCACGTACCTACGCACGTATATATACATCTCCCTGTATTTGGTTCAACGTACGTACTGTGTATGCATCCACGTATCAATATCTCTATTCGCATACTCGCGAGCCAGGTACGAGTACGTAGCACACCACTCGTTGTCGGGGCGGAGGAGGCACGGCGCGGCTGAGCGAAATTTCCCCTTCCGGCCATCTCTGGTCGTCCCTGTCTCTCTGTGTCCACTCCCGCAACCCGTAAGCAATAGGATAAGTGTCCACCCTTACTGTATAACGATACTATTGCTTAGCCCCTGCAGCCCCTGGCAGCCCCTGGTGGTGTCCCCAGCCTCCGGTAAACTTCGCACTCGTACTCGTACTTATGTACTAGGTCGTCACTTTCGTGCTACGTATTCGACATCGCCTTCCCTGCGAGGCGACTTGACTTTGACTTTGACTTTGGCGCGGGACGACGGATGGGGAAATTCGGCTCAGCCGGCGGGGGGGCATCCAGCATGTGCGCGTCATACGTAGTAGTTACTCCGGTATGTATGTACGCCCGTACCCAGTCACCAGTATGTCTAGTCTAGTCCGGTCTAGTATACACACACTCACACACAGATCCACAACAGGTGCTGGTCCTGCTTGCTACTCGTACTCGTACTCGTGCTGGTGCTGATACTGTCGTCGTTACCGGCTCCGAAGCGGAGTAATTAAGGGCGGGCATGCAGGGCAGCTCTCACATCCGAGCCTGAGCCCGAGCCCGAGTTGAATCATGGAGTTACGTACGGGGAAAGACCAGGAAAGGACGAATTCCCTCCTTTGACTCGGCGTGCTTCTCTAACGATGGAGCGTGATGGAATTCGGTTGTTGAAAATTCTGAATCTCTCTCTTCTCTTGTACAGGCCGAGGCGACACCAGTCGCCTAGATATTATATTCATGTCCCATATTCCAAGCCGCTATGATGCCCTGATGGTATGCGGTACATCACTACTCTGGAAAGTTGAAATAATGTTCGCGTGTACGCGCCACAGACGCCCAACCAATATTCCGTACCATGTGTTTCAAGCTGTTCTGTAGCTCCTCGCTAGTCTAAATGCCGATCAACCCGCATTGCGATGCAACAAGATGAGATGGGGTCAGGAGGGATAGATTGATGACTCGAAAGTCATATACAGAGTGTTCCTATGCGCCGTTTCTTCAAGCACTGAAGTTGATGGCTCGCTTGCCGGGAGCAGCGCCGCATGACGGAGTAGCTGCAGCCGTGGCGGACAAGGAGTTCAGACTGTTGAAGCTGTCTGAGATGGCCGCTCCGTTAGCCGTGGCCGACACATCATAGTGCGTAAAGTTGACACCTGCCGCCGGGACGCTAAAGGTGGAGGAGTAAAAGGTATAATATTGGCCTGCGCAGACGCTGGTCATGGCTTGAGGGACCACGTTGACGGTGGGCAGATTGTTGTAGGTGATAGGGTTGATCAGCTCAACGGACAGGTTGACTGGCTCGTACGCTTCACCTGTGCGGACGGCGGCGAACACGGTGAGTTGTTGGTTTCCGGAGCCATCCACACCGGACAGGGAAGAGTATGAGGACTGAGCGAAGATCTTGTCGGAGATGGGGTAGCCTTGGCCGTTGTTGTCGAAGGTCTGGGTACCGCCGCTGGTGAGAGTAACGAGGACGGTGAAGGTCGAAATGGATGTCGAGGCTGGGATTGTCGTGGCAAAGCTGAAGAACTATGGCATTTATTAGCTTGGATTACGTTGCGTGGATCTGATTATGGGAAACTCACAGTGAAAGTATCGTCGAACCCATTGGCATCGCCTGCAGTGGTGGCAGATATAGTATACCCACTGTTGGACGCACCGGTTCGATCCTTATAAATGAGCTGGACGCTGGCGATGGACGACGATGGAAGGTTGTTAGTGTGGATTCGGAGCTCCCCGGTGAATTCCAGGTTCTGTCCATCAGCAGCCACGTTGAGTTGCAAGTTCGTGGGCTTGAGCTCATAAGGTGTGATGACTTCGGAGAGTTGAACTCCCCAGGGCACCGTGTTAACCATCTTCGCGAGGATGCCAGAGCAGATGTTCGCAAAGGCGTTAGGGTCAGCCAGAGCCGACACCGTCTTTCTGTTGTTCAAGCCAAAGATACGGCCGTCGGAATAAGCAGCGGGGTTGGCACCCACCACGAGCGGGTTCCTTGTCGTGCCGTCGAGATATTCGGTAACTACTGCGTTGTCAAATGTCGAGTTGGTGTAGTCCAGGTCCTGAACACCCAGTGGTGTGCTGTATGGAGGAACAATGTCAGGATGCTCAGCAGAATGGACGCCTCCAAGGGAGTGGCCGCATGCAACCACTTGAACCATCTCCTCAGGGCTGAAGCCCATGCGTCTGAATTGTCCGATCATCTTTGGCATTGGGTCGGTGGGCTCAGGCACGCCAACAGGTCCGGGACCTGTAGCGTCCACACGTCCGGCTCGTACAGGGACGATCGGACCACCGCAGGCTCTCACAGCCTGGTATAAGCCAACGTTGATAAGATCGGCCATGGAAGATCGACTGCTGAAGAACTGAGAATAGAAATGCAATGTGTTGTTGAAGGCAATGCCCGTGTTGGTGGGATAGATGTTCGAGTCCAGCTCAAACCCAATCGAAGCATCGGTGCCTCCGACACCGGTGGTGATGTCGAAGGGCGCCATATCATGGAAGGCCGTCCTGACAAGACCTGCAGCTATTGAGTGCCCCGGCTCCTTGGCCATTGTGCATGGTTGTAAAAGGACGGGAAATTCTCGTGCGTTGTAGCCGTTGTTGAGGTAGATGATATCTTCAAGATTGTCATAGGGAGAAGGCCATGTCAGACCTGACGAAGTCCCCGCGACGGAAGATACAAGGCCAAGGGCAAGAAGCCCAACGTTATCTGTTTTCCGCATGATGACGACGTGTATTGACCTGCTTCCTTTCGTGTAGGTAGATGTAGAGATTATGAGTAAACAGATTATTGAGTGAGCATGAAGGGCGCGGATGGGCAAATGAAATATAGCTAGATATAAGCAAACTGAACGAGCAACCGTAGGTTTGACTCGGGGCATGAGCAAGATGTTCGCCGGACCAGAATAGGCTGACAGCTTCATCGGCCGTCCAGCGAGATTCGATCGAGGCTGAAGCTCGTATACCTTATTTTGGGAACCCCCGAGAACAACGGTACCTTAGCTCGCTGGCAGGCCTGGATCCGTGAGCAAGATACAAGCGCAACATCGTCGGGCGTGTGACTGTTGCGGTTCTCCCCGCCATTGCTCGTGGGGATCAGCTTGCTACCCTTTTGGTAGAATTGACGGATTGAGGGTTTCTCGATTATCGTGAGTCCAGATCATTCGTCTCTTGGCATCATCCCGCGCACAGGCCTTCGGATGGCTGTTGAGCCGGCTAAGAAATCCTTCGAGTCCAAGAAGAAGCCCACGGACTCCGCCAAAGAGTTGAATCCGCACGAATGGAATTGTAGATGATTGTCAACAGGACCTCACTTGAGCCCGTATGCAAGGCATCATCCTGTGAAGGTGGAGGCTGAACGAGGCTCAGTCGCAGCGGGCTCAGATGTGTGCCTCGGGATCTGGAGGCCTTTCCATAAAAATAACACCGGGGCAAAAGTCAATCTGACGGCGGATAGACGAATCCGAGGTCTCCATCCGCTTCAATGAGCATAGCGGTGGTGTTTCAGGGTGCTCGGTACCTGAGCCAGAGTCGCTAATCTTGCTTGATGCCTTACCTTAATCTGCTTGAACCTGCTCACCATCTTCCTGGTCGGCGAGTCGGTCAACAACGTAAGCTGACATCTCAAACAAGTCAAGTGCCAGGCGTGGTGGACATTTTCAGCGCTGCCAAGAGTCCAGCTTTGGAAAGCGCCTTCACCCGCAAAGGTGCCGGATTCGAATTGCACATATATCCTGAAGACTGGGAGAGAGCAAGCGGTGAAGCAGTTGACTCAGTTTGTCTTCATGAGGAGCCGAACTTGAAGACGTGGCGGTATCCTGCGCTAGTCCTGGTTTGTACTAGTCTGATGTGGCTGCACCGTCCGCTAGCGTCAAACTAAGGCCTTTTTGCATTTTCGCTCGAGTCTTGTAAATCATCGTGTTTCTAACCGCGTGTTGCCGCAAGACACTGGTAAATGCGTGAGATGTGCTGTGCTGTGCGCGCTTCGCAGATATCGTGGTGAAATATGTGTAAAGCACGGAGAAGTCGGTAGCCAAGAAATGCCTGGGAGTGGTGGAAAGCCAGGGAATGGGCCACACTCCTCGATCGACCCTTCCCCGGTTGTTGCGGCCGAAACAAAGTCGAGGAGTCCAAAGAGGCGGAAGCTCTCGCATGACTCCCCTCTAAATGGCTTCCACACACATTCATCACCACTACGGAAGACACAAACGGCTGTAGGGAGGCAGAAGCATGTCCGTCATCAACCGCCACGCCGGATTCGGTCACCGGGAGAAAGGCGTCAAATGCCAGGTCGAGTCAAAGCTGAAGCAGATGCCAAGGCCAAAATGAGACCTTCAGTCAGGCCGTCGACCGCTGACTCCGATGGCAACATTACCACGCTGTCATTCGCCAAGAACTTGCTTGACAAAATCTGGGTCCGCAACAAAAACCAACATCGTACGCAGCCTTGGTGGAGAACAATTTCCTCCCTACGAAAAGCTACCGCTCGCCTTACGGCACTGGAGGATGAGGAACGACTTCTTAAACCCGAGGCCCAATTGCCAGGCAGCCTCAGCAGTGGCCAAACTGTCAGAAAACGATTTGAACGGGAAAGCCAACTTCGCACCGAGAAGGAAGCGTGGGTGGAGTGGATCCGTGAAGTCCTGTTGCCCAAGGCGTATCTTGGCTTCTCAGGTTTGGTGGGGGATACCCAATTCGCAAATTTGGGTGTTGTGTTGATGGGCGTGCTTGCTGATATTGTGAGCGTGACCGGTGCCCCCAAACCCTGTGAAGGAAGCGATGACGGTCTAGGAAGCACTAAGATAGCCGGAACAGGGCAGGGCCAAGAAGTGGTTGCAAATGGTGAGGCGAGAAGGTTGGAGGCGACGAGTCTTCGGGTGACGGGACTGCAGAGCGGTGAGGTTATTGAGAGGCAGTATGATAGCGATGACATGGGAGAAATTGTGGAGAGGAATACGAGTGACGAGGATGCAAAGCGAAGGCAGATCGTCGATTCCAATGAAGAGGAAGAAGCGGCAAACACACCGATTGACGGTGGCGACTCACGGACTGCCAGCTCGACAACGCTTGTATCGAAAAAACTGAAGCAGGAGAGACCGGAAACACCAAAGACTCAGTCAGCACCGGCTTCCGCACAAGTTGCTACTGGAAGAATGATGGTTTCCGACGAGACAGTGGCTCAGGGAAAGAGCGAGTCCGCCACACAAGTTGACGGGAAGGCCAGCAAGCCCAAGCAAGGGAAGTCCAGGAGCAAACGCAAGAACGCAATAGATGATCTGTTCGCTGGTCTCACCTGAGACAGTGGCGATCACAAGCACAGGTCGATTGGGCATCAGGAGCTGAGGCTTTGCAGGAGCTGAGGCTTTGAGGGATCTGGCCTGACATTCCGAGGCATCACAATAGATATCTTCAGGCAATTGTTGTATTACGGTTTTGCTAAAAGATTACAAGATACGCTGACGCTATATATCCGTGCACGAGCTGGCCGTTTTCAAGGTCGCTGGACAGACCTAACTGTCGATTGGGTTATCGATCCTAATATCCGCCTCGGCCGCACGTTATTGATATCCATCGCTCATGTTGGCGCCTCCAAGTAGTAGGGCCCACAAGACCCTCATAGCCGTGCGCCATACGCTAGAAGGAAAGCTGATGTCTTGTTGGGAACAAGGAGCCCGACTGCGCCGATCGCTATGCATATGCAAGAACCACCCTTCAATTCCATCGTCGTTTCGGCCTCTGCAATCCAAAGTTTGGCTACTGTTGATGCTCGTGTTGCATCTGCGCGGCTTGCATGTAGTGATAGTACTCAGCAAGGTCGTGCCTTCTTCCACTACCCTTTTCAAGGCCCTCATGGCCAGAAGCAGAACTTTGTCCAGAACCTCGTCGTCCCTAGCGACGGTATGGATCCTGTCCGCCACCTGCATACCCTCTGTCTCTATCGCGATCTCTGTAGTGCCTGTCTCTGTCAGGGTCACGATCCCTATCCCGCCTGTCTCGGTCATAGTCCCGCAGTGGACTTCGACTCCTCGGCCGTCTCTCTCTGTCTCTATCTCGATCAGGTCCTTCTCGAACACCGGCGTCATCATAACGGAGTGGCTCGCCATAGTCAGGCCCAGCATCCCTATACGGTGGCCGATCATCTCTCCATCTCTGTTTTGGCGGAGCCACGTTCGGATCTGCGCTCGAATATGATGGAATGTAAGTATCTCGATGGCCGCCTGCTGGAGCACCACCGGTTGGGGGCACTCGAGTTCTTGGCGGCAGCGGACCACGCCCATCATCACGATAAGGGGGGACATCCGGCGGACCATAACGGTAAGGGTCGACATCTAAGGGCACAGGGCGGGGTGGTATGGAGTGCTCCACAGGAGGTCGGCGTGAGTAAGAGTCATCGTAGGGCGGAGGACGATGCGGTTGGTCATAAGGTGGCAGGTCTCGATGTGGGGGAGGATAAGAGTTCGGCCCGCGATGATCAGGGCCGCCACCGTAGGCGCCATTCGGACCGGGAGGGCCAGGAGGTCGGCGGCTGTAGCCTTGGTTGTGACCGTTGGCCGCATGAGGTGGCCTACCGCCAGGGGCTCGAGAATTTGGCCTATGATGCACGGGACCTCTGCCATCATACGGGGGAGGCCGTCCGCCAACGCCCCATTCGCCTTGCGGACCGATGCCCACAGATCCGCCAGCGGGTGCAGGTGGTCGTTTCGATTTCTGGTCACGAAATTTTCTTCGATCCAACTCGTGCGAATCTTCGAAAGAGGGTATATCTTCGGGTCGGGCAGGGTAGGGCATGCTGTGAAAGTAGGGATGTTTCAATGCGTCGATAGCATTGATCCGTTTCCGCCAGTCAAGCTTCAGCAGTTCGCTCAGCAATGACAGAGCTAAAGGTTCGAGCTCGCGGAACTGGCGATTGAGTGTTGGCGGCGTTTGCTCAAATTCGATGATCGCCTCGGCGCCGGGGAGGTCTCGCCAACCCGGCATAGTCTCATCATTTGGCGATCCCAGCAGTTCGAATATCAGCTTTGCTTGGTTCAGATCACTGTCTCCCGTCAAGATGGGTTTATGCTTGAACATTTCCCCGAAGACGCAGCCCACTCCCCACATGTCAATAGCAGTGGTGTACTTGCGCAGCTGAAGCAAAAGCTCAGGTGGACGATACCACCGTGTGACGACGAGTGTGGTGTATTCTCGTGTGGCCTCTCCGCCTCCATGGCCGGGCCTCGGCGGGTCGTCGTCATAAGGCCGTGCCAGGCCAAAATCGGCAATCTGGAGAATTCCGCGATTGTTGATGAGTAGGTTGGCGGCTTTCATGTCCCGATGGAGGATCTTGTTTTCATGTAGGTATGCGCATCCCTGGAGCAGCTGCTTCATGTAACACTTGATTTGGGGCACGGTAAAGTGAACGTCGGGATTCTCAAGGAGGCCGGAGAGGTCGTGGTCCATATAAGGCGTCACCATGAACATGCTCGTCTTCTTGCTCGCATTCTTGGGCCGCTCGACTGCCATTTCTTCCAGTTTCAAGATGTTGACGTGGTCCAGTTGCTTCAAAAGCTTGATCTCCCGCAGCGCCGTGATGGGGAAGCCGTCCTTCTCATTGTGCATCAAGATCTTCTTCAGTGCCACCAATTGCCCCGTTCTCTTTGACCGTGCCTTTGAGACTTCGCCGAAGGTACCCTCACCCAGCTTGCCCATGTACTCATACTCGGTGATTTTAGAGCACCCACGGAATCGCGGCCTGCCATCGTCAAGTCGTTCAAGCGTCTTCTTCGGTCGTGGTGGATCGCCCGACATGGCGCTGTAATTTCCGGGGCCCTAGACCGATCGACTATGGGCGAATATTGTTGTGCCTCGCACCCCCGAATATGACCAGATGTGTGCAGACGTGCCGATTGCGATGCGTTTGCCTTCGTTGATCGTCAAATCACTGAGGCGTAATGCTATTGACAGGGCCGCGGCCACACCAAGGGCATTTGATGCGTCATGAGGCTCAGAGATGAGATAGGTGGGAGTTCTGGCTTGATGAATGTGAGACTGTGAACGAATGCGTAGGGTGACAGTTTTCGTAGGAGGTGGGATGTCGCAGATGAAGGTCAGGTCAAACGCGACTGACTGGCGGATGGTAAGGCCAATAAGGCTGGTCCGTCTCTCTTCCTGCGCCAGACTCAACCAAGGTACGTGTTCAGAGGTGCGAGGTTGAGGGCAAGCCTGACTCTGCTCATATAAACGTTCCCTTTCGACAACATGATTATAATTGGGCGGCAGTTGGGACCCCTGCAGATTCTCCCAGATTTACGCAGATGCTCGCTTGTTCCCCGCCTGCTCCAAGGATCAAAGATGCAAATGGCGAACCTGCAGCTAGTGCCGAATGTCTGACCGTAGTTGTCCGGTGGTCCAGATTGATGGTGGACGCTGGCTTTTCCGCATGTCTCAGGGCGTCCAGCTCCCTAATTACAGCAAATAGCGTTACCTTCGCTTCCAAGGCCAATGTACAAGATGATAGATACAGGCCCAAGGGCGTAAGACTAATGTGTCGGTCTGAATAGAATAGTCAATGTGAGGACATATAGGTGTCACCTCTTCCGCTCTCAATTGTTACATCGGCCGCCATCCTCGTACTTCGCTTCCCATCATTGCAATGGCATCAAAACACCATTCTCAAGTGGATGACACGATCGAGTCGGCCGAACTGACCGCGATACAGCAGCCCCATGGCGACGCTACCTCGAGAGGGAGCAATGAGAGAAATGGGTCAGGGTTGTCTCCTGAAGTCGTGCCTGACCCCATCCAGCGACGAAGCACATTCAGGACATTCACCGTCATGGTCGCTCTTTTTGTGAGTAGGCATAAGCTCTGGAAACAAGTCATCGGAAATATCTTGCTCAGCGCGCTGACTTTCAATGCTGTTTCATCTTCCAGTCCACTCTCTTCATCGGCGCTCTCAACACTACCGTGGTAGCGACGGCAATTCCTACGATATGCGCCGACCTCGGATCAGCAGCAGGCTACTCTTGGATTGGTGCCTCGTATGTCATTGCCACGAGCGCCTGTAGTCCTGTATGGGCCAAACTTTCAGACATATGGGGTAGGAAGCCGATCCTCCTGCTGGGGGTTGCTCTATACTTCGGGAGCTCCATTGTGTGTGCCTTGTCAAGCAGCATGGCCATGCTTATCGTGGGCCGTTCTCTCCAAGGCGTATCTGCTGGCGGGTTCATGACCATCATCAACATTGTTGTCTCCGATCTGTTTAGCATGAGGTTCGCGCACCATCCCCCAGTGTCATGATCTCCGTTATCGCATCTGACTGACATTTCTCGTAGGAGTCGAGCACTATTTCTAGGCCTTCTTCACACGACCTGGGCTGTCGCCGGCGGAGTCGGCCCAGTATTGGGAGGCGCCTTTACCCAGCTTTTGTCGTGGAGGTGGATCTTCTGGATCAATCTTCCAATTTGCGGACCGGCGTTCTGCCTGCTATTCATTTTCCTGGATGTGCACAACCCGAAGACGAAGTTTTCTGCAGGCATCAAAGCCATTGACTGGGCGGGCAGCGTCTGCATGGTAGGCCTGATGGTGATGCTGCTGCTTGGTCTCAACTTCGGAGGCGCAGCGTACCCCTGGGACTCTCCGAAGGTCATTTGCCTCATCGGCGTCGGTGCTTTCATGATCATCTTGTTCGTGTTCAACGAAGGACGCCTAGCACGCCACCCGATAATGCCCCTTGGGGTGTTTCGAAATAAGTCCAATGTCGCGTGTCTTGCTCTTGGCTTTGTGCAGCATTTCGTACGTGGCCTCCAGTCCTGTGGCTGAAAAGCGAAAAGGGAGGCCCTATACTAACAGTGATCCAGGTCCTCAATTCCGCGGAGTACTATCTACCGCTGTATTTCCAATCCGCGAAGGGGGCATCACCGCTCCGCTCCGGACTGCTCCTCCTCCCACTGATCCTCACGGAAGCATCCACCGGTGTTGCTGGGGGGATCTATATCCACCACTTCGGGCGTTATGTCGAACTGATCTGGGTGGGCGTTGTCCTGCTCACAGTCGGTAATGGGCTCTATATCCATCTCAACGCCACGTCTTCGATAGGCTCAATCGCTGCCTTCGAAGTTCTGTCCGGTTTAGGAGTAGGTCTACTGGTAAGTCCCCCCCCTCCTCTTCGTAATTCTGTTTCGACCACAGTAGTAGCGGCTATGATGAGTACCTCTGCCGATGCACGCTCTGTAGTCACCTACATTTTTGGTCACCAGGAGATTGGACGCATGTTCTGACATCCTCACAGTTCGATCCCCCTTACATCGCTCTCCAAGCTCTAGTCTCGCAAGACGACATCGCCACGGCGACCGCCACCCTGGGAGTCATGCGCAACATCGGCGTCTCTCTATCCATCGTCATCGGCGGCGTCATCTTCCAAAACGGAATGCGTCTCCAAAAACCAACCCTACAAGCCCACGGACTGCCCTCAGACCTAGTCGACGATCTGTCCGGCCCCGACGCCGCCACGAACATCAATCTCATCTCCACGATCGCCAACCAAGCCCAGAAGCTGGCAGTCAAGCAGGCCTTCGCGTGGAGTCTGAGGAATCTGTGGATCACATGCACTTGCATGGCGGCACTCGGCCTCTTCGCAGCCGCGCTTGTGACCAAGACGGAGCTGAGCAAAGAACATACGGAGACGAAGACAGGCCTAAAGGACCAGAAAGAGACGGCCGTGGCTCTATCTGACGATCAGCAAGTTGTGCGCGCGCCCGCTCCCGCGCCTGCACCTGCTACCAGAGGAGGAGAAGGAGACGCACAACAGAGTATCGCCTGAAAGATAGGCTCGAAGACGAAATGGCCATCTACCGACAGATCACGACAATGGGGTGTACCTAGTACCCACTGAATCATGATCGTATCGCGGGGGCGTCCTCACCGGTAAACTTCATGATCTCCTGTAGGTCGAGCATACAGTCAACCCTACCTATGTACATATCGCTAACGATCCAGATCCAACACCAACAAGCGAAGCAGTTTCCACGGCCTCGAGCACCCAGGCGCTAGTGCCTACGACAGTTTGGAACAACAGCCATAGAGGATCTAGATGCGAAGCCGGGATAAATCAAGCAACACTCATCCTGTCGACGGACCGCCTCGGTCTGAATATGCCGGAACGGGCGCATGAAAAGCGTATACACACGATGCGAGGGGCGGAGAATCTCCTGGCCTGGGCCTTTGTTGAGGCAATCGGGTGCCTGAGACGGGTGGAGTGTTTCCATGCGGAAAGGAAGTATGACTCAACTTGTTGTGTGCGCGCCGTTCATGTCCGTTTAAATGGATAACTAGCTACACATACACCTTGCTTGCCAGCTAGCCGGTCAGTTCTGTGCAGGGATTTGGAATTTTAGATATCAAAAACACGCATATGCAAACCCGCTCGGCTCATAGATGCATTGCTACTTTTCCTTGCTGTGGCACCGTCATAAAAGGTTTGCTTGTTTTTTCCCTTGAGCCCTTCACGCCCAGAGTTAGTCCTCTGTCAAGTCACCGTACTCCCACATGCCGCGTCTCTCTTTCTTAGCTTCTTCCTGCAATTCCTTGAACTTGGCTAAAGTATCCCCGGCCTGTCTCTCCCACGGCTTCAGTTTGGTAGGCACCATGGCCAACCCTTCCTTGAGGACTTCGGCGTTGATACTATCCTCAATCTTACTTGATACTTTCGGATCCAGAAGCGTGAGGTGTAACGTCCCTTCCGGCGCCACGAAATCAACACTCGCAACGAGTTCGCGGCCGTCTGTTTGTTCCATGAGGAAATCGACGGTGTCGCGGAGGTATTGCGCCGACGTCGGCAGCTGGAGGTACGAGAGCACAGCGTCTGTAGCCTGGGGTTTTAGCTTCTGCGTTGAGAATTGTGGTTGTGTTAGTGATCGCAGACGTGTCCAGGGGACGGTCTCCGAGTTGCCGTAGTCGAGGTACGTCAGATCAGCTTTCTTTCCGTCGCGGTCGACTCGCCGCACGCGGGCGCGGTACCATTGGTCATCAACGGTGAACTTGGCGGCCACAACGTCGCCTACTTTGGGAGGTCCGGCGAGCGGTTGATCGTTGGCCTTGTTCAGATGGAACGACTTGAAGGCGTTCATCAGTTCGGTCAGCGCGGTTGTGCCAGCTCCGACTTGTTGGATCTTGAGCTTGCCGGCTTCGTCGACGTGGGTGACCATGACATCGCGGTAGTCTTTTTTCCTTGATACGGACTCGGCCGCATCTCCATTTGTTCCCGCGTTGCCGTTGGTAGGAGGCGTGGTTTCATCCTCCTCAGCGTCCTTGCTAGGGTCCCAGTCGTGCCACATGCCCTTGCGAGCTTCCTTGGCCTTCTTCTCGGCTGCGAAGAGCTCGTTGGAGTGGCCACTTCTCTCGGCCGAATGCGCATGAACCTCTGCGAGGCCTTCTTCCACGAGCGCTCTCGCGAAGTTTTCTCGGCCGACATACAACGTCCCAATGAAGCCACCGACCTTGTCTGTGTCTTCGACATCAATTTCCACGTCACGCTGCAGACATCTTCTGTTGGCGAAGTCGTATGCCTCTTGGCCAAAGGGCTCGGCTGCTTCTCCAGACTGACGCGCCGGCTTCGGCGTGCGAATACCGGAGAGGACAAATGTCAATTTGGCGTTCTCACGGGGTACAAGGACGACGAATCTGGATCCAGCTCGAACAAAGTCTACAATAGCCGGGACCTTCTTTTGCCTCTGCAGCACTGAAGCTTCCATCTTGGCCTTCTGCAGACTTTCCGAGTAATCCTGATATTGTTTTGCCGCAGGAGGCTTTTCTGACCACATGCCTTTGCCGTCCTTCTGGGCTGACTCTTCGGCCAGCAGCAAAGCATCGTAGTCTGGCGACCGGTCGTCATCGTCGCGACGGTGTCGGACGACTGAGGCATAGCCGGCTTCAACCAACGCCAGGGCAATATTTTTCCCGCCCACGGACACGGTAGCCACTTCGCGCTCCTCGAAGCCTTCTGACGCCGGCTTCTTACCATCAATTGACACTTTGACATGTTTGCCAATGAGTCGCTTTCTGAGGAACTCCTTCGCCTCTGCCTGGAAAGGAGCTTGCTTTGGGTCGGACTGTTTGGGTTGACGTATACTTGAGAGGGTGACTTTTCGTTCCTCCCCAGATCGAGTCCGGATGAAGAGGGTTTCACCGTTCTGGATGCGGATTACCGTGAAGTCCGCCTCCTGAACTCCGGCAGCTTTCGAGGCTGTAGCACCAGTGAACACACCCTTTTTGGCATTCTTTGCCGAGTTCTCGGCGTTTCTGAACTGAGCCATTTGATTCCCGAGCAGGGTGACGTGTTGGTCGTTGGACCGCGCAAGACCGGCCTCGAGGAGGAACATGGCAATGTTTCCTTTCGGATGTAGCACATTTGCGATAAGTTGATTCTGCGGCGTGACTCCGAGCAGCTCAACGTTAACTTTCCGCTGATGTAGTCTCTCGTCCACGAAGGAGTGTGCTTCGGTGCCATAAGGCTCGGCCGGTACGTCCTTGCCTTCCGGGGTCGTCCTCTTTGTGGCGGGAGTTCGTACACCAGCCAGAACAAGCATGGTCTGAATGTGCTTCGTAGGTGTGAGGATGAGACGAGCGATCAAGCGGTCTCCGGTCAAGACCCTCTCGATGATGGCTTCGATCTTCTTGCCCTTGTGTTGCTCCACCAACGCGTTCGGATCGGAGACCTCGGAGGAGTTCTCAATCTGGCCGCCCTTGGCCCACAGACCTTTGCCTTGGGACTTTGCATCGCTTTCTAACGACCTGAGCTTGTCGAGGTATGCCAGAGCTTCCTCATCGTCCTCCTTCTTCCCGGCGTCTTCCCGCACTTTGGCCCAACCTTCCTGCACGATGAGATTGGGGAGTTCCTTGCCGTCGGGCAATATGACTCGGCCGTATTCGCGCTTCGTAGTCGGGATGGCATATAGAATTTGGAACTGGATGACCTTGCCCAAGACGAGTTCTCGAAGAAACTCACGGGACTGGAAGGCGAAAGGCTGCACAAGTCAGCAGGGGATGGTCTATCTGTCCGTCCATGTGACCAACCTCGTCACCCTCTCTCTTCAACCTTGGTGCACTGATGTAGGCCAGCGACAGTGTTCGCTCAGCGCCCTTTTGGTTGGTGATGATCAAGGTGTCGCCTGACAGAATGCTCTTGACGCGAGCTTGGAGGAGGGCCATGGTGGGAGAAGTCTGAGGGTAGGCTCAAAGCTTTCAAGGACAGCAATGGAAGACGGGTGATCACGCTATGCAAATGAAAGGTACAGCTGAGAGGGCAAGTAGCGACAGTGTCTTGTGCTGGACAGCCTCTTGTGGACAGTTTTCTATTTACCTTTGGTTCTTTGTGGGGTAAAGGCTCTCGTGCTTCGAGACCCTTAGTCACTACCCTGGTTAGGCATAGTCGCCTATTGACACTGCCTGATTCATGTTTGACGTCATCTCGTGATGCGCCGACGACGCTGGAGTGACCACTGCCTCAAACAGCTCAGGCAGTGCGAGGACTCGTACAGGGTTCACTGAGAAGACTGGCAGAACATCTGTTGAGTGAGCGTCAAAGGAGCCCAGCTCGGAGAAGAGCGCGGGCGCACCAAGCATCACCACCAAGCATGTCTCCCCGTTGCCGCCGTGGCTCGCCTACCGCCGCCGCTCCTTCCACTTTTGGATTTGATGCTTATCGCTGCGGGGTTCGAAGACTGGCAATTATTAGTATACAAGCTGCGATGGCCAGCAGCGATGGAGGAGGAGATGGGGAGAGAAACCACTTCTTGTTCATGTCGGTTGCTCTTAGACAAGAGTTCAGTTCAAGTACAGCTATTCGAAGTTTCGGCGAACTAACTTGGTTGTTGAAGCTCAACTGAACTCTGCTCCTTGCTTTCTACCCACAGCCTCGTCCCCTATCTTCCCTTCACTATTGCCATACACCAGCATGGACAACACCGACCCAACTCACCGTAAAGCCATCATCGGCAACCCCTCGTCCACTTTCTGGCTCTATGATTCCAAGACAGGCTTCGACCTCACTCACCCGGCAACACCCACCACTGCCACCCCGACACCCAATCACACTATTAAGACCAATACCCTGCCGATTACAATCCACCCACCCAAATCAGCCCTCGTGATCATTGACATGCAGAATTTCTTCCTCTCGCCCCAACTAGGCCGTCCAAAGGACTCGAAAGGCCTCCTTGCTCAGCAGCAACTGCTGAAATATGCAATTCCTGCAGCGCGGAAAGCCGGCGTGCGAATCATCTGGGTGAACTGGGGCCTCACACAGCAGGAAATCGACGAAATGCCACCGGCAACACTGAGGGCTTTCGGCTTTGAGACCGTCCTTGCGTCGGAGTGGGAGTCGTATGAGAAGGTCGAGAAGAAGCAGGCGGCGATCGACTCTCACGGCGTGAATGAGGGGTGCCATAAGTTTCCCGACCCGCAGATTGAGACTTCGGGCAAGAATCCCAGGCTTTACAGGGGCCTTGGCCAGGAGGTTGGTCCCGTTCCGATGGACGATGGTAACACAGTCGTGCAAGGGGGGAGACTCCTGATGAGGGACACCTGGAACGCCGACCTGACACCGGAGCTCAAGCAATCGTACGAGGAAGAGGGCAAGAGGGCAAACCCGCCGGACGTGTGGATTCACAAGAATCGCATGTCCGGTCTGTGGGGCGCAAAGACCGACTGCACCGAGTTCCTTGACAAGGAGGGAATCAAGACGTTATTCTTTGCCGGCGTGAACACCGATCAATGCGTCGGTGGAAGTCTACAGGATGTAAGTCTCGCCTTTCATGACCGGTCCTACTCGCTCTCTTGATGTGCCTCGCCTGATATTTGTATCTCTTTCCAGGCTTTCTCCAAAGGATACGATGTAGTCCTCCTCTCCGACGGCGCTGGCACCACAAGCCCATCGAGCTCCCAAGAGAGCATAGAATTCAATTGTGCGAAGACTTGGGGCTTCTGTGTGTCGTGTAAGGACTTTGCCGAAGGGTTGGGCCTTCAGGAGAATTAGGGCCTTGTTTGTTGCTTCGTGGAGCCAAAAGTGAGTGGTGGATACTAATCGTCGCGATGTGGAAGCAAAAGTCCTTGAAGTGCCATTCTGCATTCGTGAGACTTTTTTCAGGTCATAATGCCGGGTTGTAGAGCACACGGAGCCAGTCAAAGCGACGCCGGCTTGAAAGAGCCTGCTTCCAATGCCACACTATTCGGCGTTTTAGATCAGGATTCTACTCAGCTGCGAGGTGAAGGGGTAGCAAACCGGTGGAGCCTCGGGTGAGGCGCATGCTACTCTGACTGCGAATTGAGTCATGGGCGCTCCGGTGATGGGCGGGAAGAGGGTCGTGTGTATAGTATCGGTCATCGTCTCGATCTGTTCCATGCCACCGTACTGCTAAATGGATGGGCAGATCGCCAACTCCGTCCGGTAGATACAGTACGACGTCGATGTGTGGTTCACCTCCTCCACTCATTTGATTCTCACGGTCCAAATTCTTGGCGGGTCAAGATATGGTAAATTCACGCTGAGCTCACGACGACACTCACCCGACCTTCGCCGCTTTTAAACACTGTTCACCTCCCACTCACCTGTCACCTTCCCACTTACCCTCCTACTCACCTTCACTCACCTTTACTCACCTCCCTCGCGCAGGATCCTCCGCCTCCCTTCGAAAATAGATCTCTACTCTCGCGCTAGATAGGGATCTTGCATTAACGGTTAGATAGAGCCTCTACATTTAGAGTCTTTGTCAGGTAGGGGTTGCGAAGGACCCTAAAGAGGTTCTAAGAGGCGAGTATGAAGGCTGACAGTGATATTGACTATCCAGTGCACTATATAGTACAAGACGAGAGACGAAGGGTCTCGAAGAAGGCTCGTTGCTTCAAGGCAAGCTATAAAGGCCTTCCGATGAGGGAGGCCTTCTTTCTCCGACGTCCTCTGGTGGAATGCATTCAGGGGGATGCCATTCCAAACCGCATTCCATACCTTTCACGTATACAATATGTCTGAGACATGTCTAGCATGCTGTCTGAGACCTTTCCGAGACAGCGCGAGGGGTTCCATAGCCCTAGAGGCCCGTGGGGCTTGGCCGAGGGCCTCCTGGGTGTTGTGCTGCATTATTATTATGTTTACAAGTGAAGTTACATTACGCTAATTGGTCCAAGGCACCTAGACATCTATACTATCACGTGACCGATGTTTAGCCGATGTCCTGCGTGATCTGATTGGCTAGCATGATCCTGTACATTGTACTCGTACAGCCAAATCCTAGTCCTCTGATTGGTCGCTCGAGTGAATGTTGGCGTACACTCGAGAGGGTCATGGCGCAAGGCGGGGGGGCAAGGCTGCGCGGGCTTATGCCGTGACAGACTGTTCGAATGTCGACACTATCGATTCGGGACAACTACAGCATCTCCCGGTGAAACGGAATCCCCCATCATGGACTGCTACCGTGCATTGCGTAGCAGAGCAAAGAATTCAAAGCTATGTAGCACCAGAGTTCCTGCATCCTCCGATATCTGGGGCACCAGAGCATATCATCTTATCTCCTTAAGCCTTGGGCTTCCCATAGGTCAGCCCAATAAAGCTCTTGTCATAGTCGGTCAGATTCTGATTTCGTCCAACCTCCATACTCGGGTTTGTCCAGCCTTTCTGGATTTCATATTGCATGATCGAGTTTCTATCCCATTCCGTGGAGGCGACCTGTGGGTCACTCGACGGCTCAAAGTTGTTGTACGCTCGCTTGATGGTGTCGTCATCCCAATTGTTTGGGGGCCCTTTGAAATAGTCCGTGATTGGCTTGGCATTCCAGGTGAATTTTCCCGTAATCTTGGGATTGACCTGTTCGTGAACACAGCCGAGTGCATGCCCGAATTCGTGAAGGGTTGTGCCGCGAATCTCATCGTCGCTGTCTGTGTCATCGAAGTCAAGGTTCATTGTATTCTTCTCCTTGATGCTCGAGTTCGTTCTGCCGACGTAAGACCAGTGGCCTGGAACGCGGGTATCGTTAGTTTGTGGGACTAGAAAGCCGACAGGCTACGCTCACGAGTAGTAGAGACTTTACCTTTTCCTGTTACGAAAGCGACTCGGAGTGTAGCATCTTCTTTGTCACCGACCCATCTGAACTTGATATTTGCAAATTTCTCCCAGATGGCTGCCGCCGCTTTGACCTTGTTCATGATTACGTCTGGCTGATTGGAAGAAGGCTTGCCTGTGAACTTCACTGTCAAAACAATTGGACTACCGTCCGGTTGTTTGATCCAGGTCAAGCCCTTGTCGATAGTCTGCAAAAATTTAGCACGTTACCGAGTACAGTTGGGCTAAGACATGTCACACAAGCTTAGGTATCTTGGTGCCTTCATCTTTTCTCGTCTCGGTGATGATGTTGGTGGTGGGGACACCAAACTTCTCAATGAAGTCGTTGAAGTCGCCGAACAATTGCAGACACGGTCGGACTTTGGCAGAAGATGGTTTTTGGGCAGTGTCGGCCATGGTTGGTAGTCACACCACTATAAACAACTGTATGATCGCCGTGGAGGATATTCATACAGCTCGATGTCCCCAGAACGGTTGACTTGAGAGTTGAAGGAGACACACCGGAGGAGGGTCCAGCCGACCTTTATGTCTGCTCCTCTAGGACATCGCCATGTTTCGCATGAACCGATGATGGTAAAAGCCATAGAGACTATGGTGTGCTGAAACTATGCTTCATCACACAGCCGCAGGCCAGTGGCAAGCGGAAGCAACGTGAAAATGCTTGCTACATATCTCTCTGTTGCTAGGTTATTCGCCGGTCATTGGTCATCAGATGGCTCTACTGCATCGACCTTGCGAAGCTGAGACTTTCAAGGTTTGTGGCGCAACAAGCTGAACCGGACCAGTGTAGTTGTCAGAGCCTTCCACAGTCCGGGATAGAATGCTCCGAAGGCTACAATCGACTGTTGTGGAAAGCTGCGCAGCAATCAGTACGTTTCAGGCCAGCATTGTACGTAAAGGGCTCGATGGTGTGCACCAAAAGGTTTTGATTTGTATGTAGGTCCTTCGAGGCACGGACGGAAGCTTGATGGGTAGAGATCGAGTGCCGTGCGCGCGAAAACGAACACTCCAGAGTCGTTGCAAAAATTGGTGGCCGGAACGCTCCTTCCTGCAAGCCACAACGCAGGGCTTGCAGACTTCGCAGTTCTGGATTGAGCGTTCAGCTAGCCTCGGATACACTACAGTATCACATGAGAGAGTTCGTAGCTGCAGACCAGCCTGTTCAGCCAGCCAAAAGTATCCAGCCATATCATCGAGACTGCTGGTAATGGAGCGTATCTGTAGGTGGGAATATGTACTGTATATTGGTCAAAGGTATACATTCAAACTACCCTTCGGATGAAAGCTAGTCTTCAGGTGAATTTCATGGTGTCGGGCGCTAAGCTTTAACGCTCACTGACAATAGGTGGCCCTACTGATGCCGCCACGGCTTCCTTACCCGTAGAGGTGAAGTCGGGCTTAGCGACATCTCGTAGTCCTGAAGAAAGTCTCAGGCAGCGCTGCTTTTAAAGATCATCGCCGGATCATTGGATGAAAGTTGGCTCAGGCCAGGCAGCCAATTAAGGTCACTGGTGCGAGTCTCCATGAGATGAGTACGCAACAGTGACAGTGAAATGAGGTGGAAATGAAAAGCATATTGATCACTATTCTATGGTCTTCTCTACGGCCTTCAAGGCCCTCTTTCCTTTGAATCTCTTCTTTCGATCACCTTTCCTTCACAACAAATTGTCGGTAATGGTGTTCTCTCTCCAAGCTGAATTGCTTGAACGCCCGAATTCACCATTACACATTCTCATGACCGGTTTCCAAGGTGATCGATTCTCATAAACAAGCTGCTGTTCTTAGCGGGCGTATTTGCTAGATTCGAGCCCACGTCGCTGCGGCGGCTGGCTGGCATATCTGCTCCCTTCGAGGCCAACAACCCGCTGTTCTTGCGGCTGAGAGGCGGAACTGCTCGCTTCAACGCCTTCACGCTGTTGCTCCTCTTCTTGTTCAACAGCCGGCTGCTCTTGCGGCTGAGGGACGGACGTACTCGCTTCGGGGGCTCGACGCTGTTGCTCCTCTTCTTCCTGGCTAGCAACCGGCTGCTGCTCTTCTTCTTGACCGACAACCGGCTGCTCTTGCGGCTGGGGGGCGTACCTACTCGCATCGAGGTCCCTACGCTGCTGCTCCTGTTCTTGAGCGACAACCTGCTGTGGCTCCTCTTCCTGACCAACAACACGCTGCTCTTGCGGCTGAGGGGCGTATCTACTCCCCTCGAGGCCTCGAGGCTGTTGCTCCTCCTCTTCCTGGCCGACAACCTGCTGCGGCTCCTCTTCTTGGCCAAAAACTTGCTGCTGTTCCTCTTCCTGACCAACAACGCGCTGCTCTTGCGGCCGGGGGGCGTATCTACTCGCCTCGAGGCCTCCACGCTGCTCCTGTTCTTGAGTAACAACCTGCTGCTGCTCTTGCGGCTGAGGGGCGTATCTACTCGCCTCGAGGCTTCGAGGCTGTTTCTCCCCCTCTTCTTGGCCCATAACCGGCTGCTGTTGCGGCTGAGGGGCGTTACTGCTCGCTTCGAGCCCACCACCTTGTTGCTCCTCTTGTTGGCCGGCATTTCTGCTTTCTGGTAGCCCATCGCCCCGCTCCTGCTGTGGCTGGGGTGCGAACCTGCTGGCTTCGAGGCCAACATTCTGCACCTTTTGACGGGCAAATCGGCTGCCTTCGAGACCAGCGCGGGGCTGCTCTTGCTGTTGTTGGCGGGCAGATTGGCTACCTTCGAGAGCAGCCTGGGGGCGCTGTTCCTGTTCTTCTTGGCGAGTATGTTCAGTGTCTTCGATGCTGGCCTCCTCCTCTTGTTGGGGGGCAAATCTGCTGCCTTCGAGACCAATATGCGGGCGTTGCTCCTGTTGCCCTTGGCGAGCATGCTGACCGCCTTCAACGCCGACCTCATGCTCCTGTTGTTGGACAGATCCGTTACCTCCGAGGCCAACAGGGGGATTTTGCTCCTGTAGTTGCTGGGGGCCGTGTCGACTGCCTTCAATGTCAACAGGGGGCGGCGTCAATTGTTCTTGGCGAGCCAAGCTGCTGCCCTCGATCCTAACATAGGGTCGCTGCTCCTGCGGTGGCTGCGGCGCATATCGGCTGCCTTCGAGGCCTACCTGCTGCACCTGTCCTTGACGACGGGGAGCTGGAGTCGGAGTGTCTGGAGCTGGGGTGTCCGAACTTGACGTAGAGACACTGGGCGTTACGGCCGGCGTGTCCGCCACGCTTGAGTTTGGCTCCTTAGGGTCAACACGCTCGGGAGTCACAGCAGCATCGCCGGCTTCAACAGCCACGGCAACTGAACTGGAGGTAGCTGCAACAACATCAGAAGCGACAAGCGGTTGCTCAGGAGACAGCGTAGCCGATTCTTTCGCGTCCTCGGTGTCTTCGATGGCGGATGACTCTGAAGCGGGAGCGGGAGCGGGAGCGGTGGATGCCTCCTGCTTGAAGCCGTTGTTCTCATCGCTCAGGGTACCGACCTTCGCTTCACGCCTCTTCTTCTGGGCCTGAGGCATGTGATCCAACTCTTTCTTCAGAGTATGGAGCTCATCGGCGAGAGGTCGAATCCGCACTTCCAGGCTCTGCTTCTTGTCCTCCAACCGGAGCACCTTGCGCTCCATCTTCGTAAGGAGGCTCTGGGTTCTTCTGACGAGCTCGCACCGTTCCTTTGGAAGTTGGACCTTGACGCGGTCGGTGTCCTTTTCTTGGACAGGCACCAGCTGTTCTCCCCCGCCGAAGCGTGGGCGATTGGCATTCTGGCTGTTGTGTCGTGGCCCGGGTTGCTGTTGTGGCTGCGTTTCCTTCTGAGAGTTAAGGGTTTCTTCTTCCTCCTGCAGAATGGGTTCATGCTCTTTCAACAACTCAACAGTGTGTTGGTCCTGCAAGAGCGCATTGGTGTCTTCCGAGCTTTTATACGCATCCTCCTCCTCCTCCTGGGCTGGTGCATCCTTCAGAGCCTCTGTTATTCCTAACTTCTCCGAGAGAATACGAATAGTATCGCTTTTGATCTTGCGAGTCTCCTGGCTATCTCTGTACATGTCTTCATAGTACCCGACCAAGGTCTCGTTGTCCGTGTTCTGCTCTTGAATCAGTTCAGCATAGGCATTCTGTCTGAGCTCTAGAGCCTGTGTGGTAAGGGTGAGTTCTTGTTGCAGGTTGTCGTTGGAGGCCGCGAGACGATCGACCTCATCACCCTGCTCCTGGGCCGGCGCCTTCTCTTCTTCAACGGGCTTGGCTTCGACGGTCTTGTTACTCTCCGGGGACTCGTTGGCGGCCGTTAGCTGTTGTTGCAGGTGGACGTTGGCGTCTGTCAGCCTCTCGATCTCGCCTTGGTATTTCTTGGCCTGGGTCTTCTTTTCGCGAAGCAGCTTGTCGTTGAAGCCCATACTAGCCTGCAGAGCATCTCGGGCGCTCTTGAGCTCTTGTTGCATGTTGGCGTTGGAGGTGGTAAGGCGCTCGATCTCATCACTTTGCTCCTGGACCACAGCGGTGTGTTGTAGAAGCAGCTGGTCGTTGAGAGTCTCACTGGACTGCAAGGACTCCTTGCATTGCTTCAGCTGTTGCTGCAAGTCGACTTTGGAGGTTTCGAGCGTCTTGATCTTATCGCTCTTCTGCCTTAACACAGCCTGATACTGGGTTCTGAGGATCCCGATATTTTCCTTAGTTCTGGTCTTGTCTTGCTCGAGTTCTTCTCTCGCTTCATTGACGCTGGCGCGCAGCGTTGCAATGTCGCTGGTCTTGCTTGAAGAATTTGCCTTTGCTGCTTCAAGCTCTGCCTTGAGAGCGTTGACAGTACTCGCGAGCTTTGCGTCCTCGTCCGACTTGGCGTCCTCGTCCGACTTGGCGTGAACATCTTGCTGGAGCTTGTGAATACTTGATTCCAGTTCCGCCTTCGTCTTGGAGTGGCTTGCTGCACTGTTCGCAGCTTCCTGCCCACTCTTCTTGGCTTGGTTCCGTGCATCCTGGAGGTCGCTGGCCAACTTGTTGTTGTTCGCCTCAAGTTGCAGGATCTTCGCACGGTCGGACTCCTTGTCGGCATGCAGCTGCTCGACTTGGGCCTGAAGGACTTGATTGGTAGTGGTCGACTTGTTGAGTTTGGCTTCAAGGGCCTCCTTTTCAGTCTTGAGCACATCGGACTGCAACACGGCGTCGAGAGCACGCTGCAGTGACACATACATCGGCTCATCTTCTCGAGCTTTGTACAGCTCGATGAGATTGTCCATGACCTGGGCAGCTTTCTCATCCTCTTCTTGCCATATATATGTAACACAATTGACCGCTGCTTCGTGGACGGCAACCTGTTCGGTTTGCGGCTGGACTGGAGTGGTGTGATCGTGGTGGGCCTCCTCGTTCATTGAGGCACTGGCTTCAAGGGCATCAAAATGTGGTGGGAGTAGGGGAGTGACGTAGTCGACTCGCTGTTCTTGTTCTTCTTCCACCGGGGCTGCTTGCTGCGGTGAAGCTGGAGGAGTGGAATGGTCGACTTGCTCGGCTTCTTGTTGGCTTCCATCTTCTTCTTCGATAGGTGCTGTTTGCTGCGACGACGGAAGGCGTTCGACCACTGGCGGCCTAGGCCAGTAGAGCCAAGCGAGTATCAGAATGATCAGATGAACGCATATCAAGATCAAAACTCCCATCCATGTAGGCTCCGAAAGGTCATCGAGTCTCGAGACCGTCGCCATCTCAACGGCCGGAGCACGGTCTATGTACTTGTGCCACACTTCGCGAACCTTGGCGAATAAGCCCATCCCGAAAATGTAGTTCGCCATGGCCGGAGCACTGGAAACAAGAGTCAGTTTATTTCGTTTGTTAGGATTGGATGCACCTCCTCGTGAGGTAGTATCTGATCTGGTTACCCGGAGGCTGGGATCAGGCTTCGATATTGATCAACGGAGACGAGAAGCTAAGATGAGGACGGAAAGCAGCGTGAACTGTGAGGTCTGTAGAATTGGTGAGATGACGGATCGCGCTGTTCTTGCAATGAAATTCCTGGGCCTTGCTGGGCTGGTTGCGCAAGGATGGAGGTTGGAGGTGAAAGTGCAGAATGCTGCAGTGCGAGCGAGTCTGGTGCACAGAGAATGTGACGATATAAAGATAGAGTTGCAAATGACAGGCGTACAAGAAGGGGGTTGGCAAAAGGTAATTCAATTGCTCGTGGGATGGGAGGAACGGTTGAAGAAAAAACAATTTCGGAAGAAAGAAACTTGTTTGCCTGGTTCGATGGAGCCAGTCGAAAGGACAATGCGAATCAGCAGGGCTTTGTGTGAATCGCGATGCGCTGCCATATGAAGCTGCAGGTCTTTGTGTGAATCTCCTTGTGAAGCTTCACAATCGACGAGCCTGTACACAAAGGTAACCAGGGGGGGATCACAGGGCGGGAGAGAAGTCGTCCACCTCACCCACCTCACCCGGGTAGCATCTCTTTTCTTGAGGAATCCTCGGTGGCATGGAAGCGCGTAAAAGGGGTTTGAGCTCGGCAAGGTTGATGTGTAGGAGGGGTATCATATATTGGTACAGTTTGCCCGACGAGATTACTAACTCCTTACAATCACTTGGTTGCGAACGCCGTCGCAGAACCGAAGCTGATCGAGACCGTCCCGTATGCATGCTGGTTATGGTGTGCGTATTTCATACATCATTGCTGAGGCATTCCGTTCATGTTGTCGCTCAGGATGAAATCGTTGTAGCTTGGCTGGCCGAAGGTTTCCGCCCAATCCCACTCGAATGTCATCGGCATCTGCCACAAGTCCTGAGGGACAAAGGGGTGTTGAAAAGAACTGCCATTGAGAGGCGACATGGTGGTGCTTGGAATTTGCTGACTACTGAGATCAGGACTGAGGCCAGGCGCTGAAAGCATATCGACATAGTCGTTGTCAAACGAGGACATGTTGAAGAACTGGTTGTTGTTGTTATTGTTGGGAGTCATCGTGCTTGGTGAGTGGGCAGCCATGTTCGTTGCTGCCATGCTGGCGGTCGACGGCAAGTGACCAGCGCCCGTACGCGGCGAGCCGCCTGCGCCGCTCGATCTGCGAGAACCGGCATTTCGCCCGTTGAGCTGCGACTGTACTTGAGCCATGGCTGATTGATTGACACGCATGACTTCCTCGGGCACCAGTCTGCGTTTTCGCTTCGATCCCTCCTTCTCGGCCTTTTCGATCACCACTTTGGCGATACGAGCAAACTCGGCGCAAACAGTGAGCATCCGATTGATGGACCCAGTGCCCTCGTCATGTGCAACATTGCCGAGGAAGTTTACCACAAGGTCCATGAGCTTGATGTCGGCTCTGGCACGAGTATCCTGAGGATTCTGCAAGATGTTCGCAAAGAGAGTGACCAGTGCCGAAACCGGGAAGTACAAAATCAACCAGACGCAGGCAAAATCGCCCTGCGGAATGTATTTGATGAGGTGGATGGAAGCTCGAGCAGCTGAAACACACAGTGCAGCTGAAGAAAAGACTCTTGGATTGAGCGGGCGAGCGTTGAGTCCTTGGATGGCATATTCCGACAGTCGACTGGTCCAATACCCGTGGTGCACCGACATGCGATGGATCGTTGTCAAGCAGTTATAATACGAGAAGTGGAGGACGACGATGTGCAGAATGAGAGGAGTATGTGACGTTTTGATCTCGTGCTCCGGCCGGAAATCGAGAGGTATGCTGTCCTTCCAGGCCTCCAGCTCCCTGTCAAGTTCGCCAATGGTGTTCAGCAGTTCGCCATCGCTCTGCTTTGACGCCCTCACAGAGTAAAGCTGGCGATATACCTTGCTGGAGATGACTGCAAATTCGCACATGAGGCGGAAAAGGTTGATCTTGCTCTTACCGTCGGCCAACGGGACGTTTCCTATGTTGTCGGGAGGATCTTCTGAGGGCAACTCGACATTCATATCATCGTCGTCCTGGGCAGGTGGCCGTCCGGCCCTGAGACACGCATCCTTGTCGAGCAGATATGCAATCCAGAAGACCCGCTTGCGTTGCTCCACTTCTATGGGATTGAGGTTGAATGCCGATCCGCGCTTGTGAAGGCCTATGGTGTGAGAACACCTGATGGCCGCTGCAATGAGGAAAAAGGATGGCTGAGGATTCGGAGTTCCTTGCAAGAACAATGCCATGCCCAGAAGAGCCTGCACGCTGAGCAGATCCGTGTTCCGCAAGGTTAGTTCGGTGATGACCCCCATGGCGTTTTTCAGGTACAGCCATGCCTTTTGATCATCTTCTTGGGGAACAACATTGCTCATGACTCTTATACGGTAAGCAATGGCAAGGGCGACGTTGATGCTCGCCCACCAGCCACTTCCTTCATAAGGATCTTTGGAGTATTGCTTCTCCACAAGATGCATGAAGGTGGGCTCATGAAATAGGGGGAACATGCAGTTGAAGTTCTCGAAGAAGTCCTTGAACAGGGACAGAGCTTCCTCTTTCGGCGGCAGGGGCTTGAACACCCGGCGGACAAAGATGTCTCCAAAGATCTCGGGTTTCCAGTACTGCCACTTGGTGTCGTCTTCGTTGACAGCATTCTGAATGGTTTCTTGAAAAGATGTATCCCCGGTCTTCTCATTGACCCACTCGATGCCTTTGCTTGAGAAGATGGAGAACGCCGATGACGAACCTGGCCAGGGTTAGGCAACCCTCATATGTGAAGCAGAGGAATACATACCAATGTATCTTGTCTCGCCAACATTGTTGGTCACGAGCGAGCACATGGCCTCGGACAGATTTTCGACCTCTTCCCGACTTGGTTTGTCGCCATCTGTACTCGGCGAAGTGACAGTGTCGCGAGGGGTCTCCAGAGAGCCCCGCGCAGAGCCTGGCCGGGGTGAATTCTCAGGCGCAACAGACGCCGAGCTACTCTTCGAAGGAGCGGACGACTCCGTCCTTTGTGCCGCGGATTCCCTCGAAGAGGCTTTCTCAGCGAGGCGCTTCTCAAGTGTGCCCAAGTCTGTCTTGCCGGCCTCTTCTTCCGAAAGGAGGCCGGACATGCGCAGCAGCGACTCCATGCGGCCAAGCCGATTCTCGAGGCCTTCGATGTACTTGGCTCTGGGAGTGTGCATCAGTACCAGCGCCATGCTCGCTCACGGTGCCACCTACCCTTTTGGAGGATTGCGCTTCTTCTCCACTTGTGTGAAGACACATTCCGTTTTATAATTTATGCAGTGGCCACATTTGGGCATCTTCCCGTCGCATTTGATCTTCTTCTTCCTGCACATGTCGCACGCCTGCAATCACTGTCAGAATGCTCATACACTTTTGCGCAGCAGAGGGAAGCACACTCTTGCAATGCGCCGGCGCTTGGGATCATTCTCGTCAAGTCCTCCATCGTAATCGCCGAAATATGCACCTGGGGGCAAGGTCGGGGGTATGGGAGTGCCATCTGGGTTGTATGCTCCGAATATCTGAGGCGGCTGCTGCGGAACATAGGAGGACATGTCATAAGCCATTGCATCGATGCTCCCTCGGGGGTCCATGGTGCGTTCCGGTGCTGCCGTTGCCGCTACCGCCTACGCTCTCGTGGTTTCTCAAACGAGATTTGTGCACTCCGGTGAGAGTCTGCTGAGTCGGGAAGTAGGCACCCGGCCGGAAAAGAACGACGGAGGGGCGGAGGGTCAGAAGTGCTAAGCCAATTGGCTCATCGTGAGAAACGAGGTCTAACTTGTGATCGCCACCAGATTATCACCTCGAGAGAGCCGGGAGGAGGGCAGGTCAGGCAGGCTATGAAATGGGCGACTCCAATGTGAGCCGGGAAGAAAGATCGCTGGACGAGGTCGTCAGGAGATGAGCCAGACAATTAGTCAGGCAGGAAAGAATCGAGTTGGAGAATTGGAATTCAGGAAGGTCCAAAGTGTATCAAGTAGTCGCAGATGGCCATGGTCCCCAAGGTACTCGCTCCCTCCGTATTGTACGATTTACGACGCCAATGACAGGGTTCAGAGATCAGAGTTCTCAGCCTTTGCCCGTTATGAGCTAAGGCCCCAAGCCGATTATGACGAAGAGCAGGGCAAGCAGGGGCGGCACACTCTGAAACCCGAATGGTAGGCAGGGCTGTCTAGGCGTGGCGGCTATGCTGCATTGGGCGTGCCATACCGAGCCCCATCCAAGAATTCAGGCAACAACCATATTCCTATGCCCGTAGCTCGTATTGGAGCACCAGTCATTCGACTGCCAGTTGATTGCCCCCGGCGTGTCCGACCCACGTTTTCAGAGCGATCATCAATGCGCTGTCGTCCTGTTCGGGCAAGTACACAGGATCTGTGATCCGGGGATAAGAGAAGTGTCAGCCAGGCCAGAGCAGAGACACCAGGTATTTGACCGCGCACTAACGTGTCCCAGGCTTTATTGACAGCTAAAGCCCGAGCCCGCCAGTGGCTTCCTCGCTTCGTCCGTGGATGAGGCCCGAGTGTATCAGACTACGACAATTCAGTCTCAACTCATCCTCACCTCGCTTGATCTGGGAGCCAGATCAGTTTCATCATCACAAAATCAGTCACAGATCACTACACGGTCACCATTTCCTCGCGCGAAAGCTACGTATGCAAGCTCTTAACCTCTCCTGATACTCATCCTCCTCAATCAGGATTTACTCCGTGCTGCGTCGATTCACCAGGACGTATTTCATCCGCTCCGCCCTTCAGTCTGGTCCGACTCCGTGCGTGTCCTGCGGCTTTGCCCCAATCACGGCCGCCCTTTCGACTGTGAAAAGCTTGATATGCCGCCCCCGATTCCACAATGCCCGTATTCTCGGATTCGGCAACAAGTGGTACCGCCCGGACCCGATGAATCGTCCGAGTGGGATCACGCCGCTCCCACTTTTCCGGCGTCAATCCAGATGCTTACCATACCACAACAGGTAGCCACTGGTGGATGACTGGTCGGTGACTGAGGGACTACGAACTCGGCCGAATCCGTACAACACATATCAATGCCGACTCACGTGGTTTCCTGAGTCGTGTTTGCCCTGTTCGCGATTTACGGTCAAGTCACTGGGATCGATATCTCACAGGGATGAAAAGCTGACTAAATCCAAGGCGTGGATCCTGCAAAAATCTGGAAATGTGAGCCATTTTTCACGTCTAATCAACTATCTCTCCGTTTGTGAGCCTCGCTGCAATTTTGACTCGGCATTTCGACTAACCTCTCGCTGCACGTCGACAGAAAGAACCTCGCAGATCATCTCCAAGACTGTCGGCATGGAGAACCAAATGACCAGCGCGTGTGACTTCACGTCGCCTTTCCTTCTCTCCGAACATCGGGACGGTGTCGGACGGTCCACGGGCACGAGAGAGGCCGAGGGCGAGATGGGCAAGAAGAAGCGCTAAGTGGAAACATTTCTTTTCCCATTTGATTGGTGCCTCGCGATCTCGTATGCTAGCAACAGCCTTGCGAACACGTCCATCAGGATCTCCAGCGCTCCTTCTCTCTGGATTCTTGGATCGCCTGTTGTTGCAGCTGGTATTCGACGTATTCGTCGACGATCTCATGGCAACTCTTGATCAAAATCTACCCGTGCTCATGTCTGAAAGTGGGCCGTTGAGTGTTCAACCATGCCCTCCTTTCTAGAGAGTCGTACCACCAATGATTGTCGGTCACAGAGTCAACGCGGAAGATTTCATGGCGGTGGACAAAAACCCGTCGAGGTCCCATAATTTCCGGAGGCGGCGACCCTCGACTTGATAGTCGAGCTCCGGTCGTGGAACAGTCGAACAAGCATGGCGAACCATCGTTCGTGCTCCTGTGCCTCGAAGGCCTTCTGCGCTGCGTGCGGATCGGTCTCCTCGTCGCCCTCTTCTGCGTCGTTGGATTCCTCGTCGCTCAGGTTGGCTAGGTTTGCCCGATGCTCGTCCTTGTCGACTGCTCAGTATGCAACATCTCCCTCCCCATTGCCACCTTCCGTACCTCATGCACGTCCGCTTCGTTATAGGGACATGTCCTATGCCTCGACACCGCTTCGCGTCCGTATGCCCTGTCATACCCATATCGACATCCCTGCTCAGACCCTGCATGACCCTGGTACTCTTCGCCTTCTCTGGTTTGTGAGAAGCGCTCTCCGGTACCAGACGCACGATGTCTCTTAGCAGCCCCGTCGCCTCTTCCAGCTTGCTTGTCATCCTCATCGTCATCCCTGCGACGCTTGTGGCCCACATGAAACTCCTCCGCATGTTCTTCTTCCTCGTTTCCCTTTTCCATGCGTCATCCTCTTAACCTACCAGTTGGTCAGTTTTCGGAAGTCGCCGGATAGCTCCAGGATTCCTATCACAGACGACTGTATTCCTCGGCCTCTCTCTTCATGGTCTCCTCTTCAGGCGAGTCATGCAGATAGTTTTCGGCAGAGTCCTCGAAGGAGATGTCCTCCCGGTGAGAGCTGTGAGTTGCAGGGGGGTGCGGACCTTCAGAGCCACGTCCTGGAGCTGGGTTGAGCTCCCCACTGGCGTGGCTTTCGTGAGGACGAGTGAGCTGCTGAGCGTGCCCCGAGATTCCTGCTTGCTGTGCCTGGTTGTGTCCGAGTTGAAGCGCAGCCGCCAGCGCCTCAGGGATCTGGATGTCTTCAGGATTGATAGGGGTGTTGGATTGTGGCCGCAACAAGTTCGGGAATGGGTTAGGCTGTGGAGTAGTTGCTTGATGTACCATCAGTCTGCTCTTGGGCATCAGCATTATTCTCCGCACATGACCCTCGTACTGCTTGCTGCTGTTCTCTGGTGGCACACCCCATTCTCTT
Source organism: Capronia americana (assembly GCA_016110215.1). Lineage (NCBI taxonomy): Eukaryota > Fungi > Ascomycota > Eurotiomycetes > Chaetothyriales > Herpotrichiellaceae > Capronia > Capronia americana. The sequence goes on from JADWQD010000010.1 coordinate 475,149, forward strand.
TCTTCATCTGTACGATCATCGATGATGGGTTCTCCATAAGGATGAGGAGAACCCTGCAGTCGGTCGGCATTGTTCTGAAAAGATGCGGAACGTAGGCTCTCCAGGGCGGCTTGAAGCTTTGCACGATCCATTGGTGACATGGCTGGCTGGCTTGTTGATGCAGGAGCTTCTGGGATCATGCCGCTCAGCTCGTCCACAAAGTCCCTTGCCTGTGGTTGCGCGACTGCGCACTCACTCGGATTGCCATATGGGAGGTCACCGGCAGCCGGGTGCACTGGTGTTGGAGCCGCTTCTGGTGCATCTTGGGGGCCATGGGCTCCCAAGGCAGGGCTATTCATCTCAACTCCCTGCATCCCAGCATGTGGATGGTTCGGGTCGTACTCAGTTCTATCAGTTGGATGAAGCGAGTCCAGCAATGCCCGAATCTCCGGCATCTCACCAACAAGGTCAACATTTAGCCGCGGTTCAGTTGCGTTCGGACTCAATCCTATCGAGTTGAAGAAGTCGTCCGGGTCCGCCCAGTCCTGGCCCTGCAGGATCATGGGCTGCTGCTGTGGTTGCTGTTGCCGCTGGCGATCCTGCTCGTCAATCGCTCCCGGGTTGTTCCACTCCGTAGTGTCGAGAGTCGGCCAGCTGTGTGGATCATACTGACTCAGTTGAGTCTGGTAACCGGTGACTTGGCTCGGAGGGATCTCGAACAGCGCCGCGTTCGAAGGTCTCTGCTCCTCTACCATCGTCTCCTCCTGATCTTGTACCAAAGGCTCGCCAAATGGTGGGACCACGTTGTACAAGGTGCCATCCTGATCTGGCTGCTGGTGAGACATCGTCGATTGCTGTTGTTGGTCTCCAGGGCCCGCCAGACAGATCACGCCTAGTTCAACACCTTCCATTTCCTTGTGCAAATCACAATTTCCAACACCTTCCATCTCCGCAGAGAACTCAGGGATAGCCGGAAACGACTGCACAGACGCCGGTTGCGCTGCAACTGGGACTGGAGCGCCCGTGGCTTCTTGCCCTTCTGCATCGATGTCCATCTCGGCCGCACGCTGGATTCGAGCAGGTGGTTCCTGTGTCCCGAAGTGGCGCGTGTCAGCAACTGGTGACCCATCGAAGTTCTCTGCAATCCTGGCTCTACCACGGGGTTTTAATCTTGGCTGTGCCTCACCTGCATCATGCTCTCGGTTGCGTAGAGCTGAACGACGATGGGCACTGGCACCGACCGCATCAGGAATGATGTTGAAGATCTTGTCCTCACCTGACACCTGGAAGACGGGTCGTTCCGGAAGACGTGACTGCACATTGAACTGGAAGCCATTGAAGACAGGCCGTTGTGAAGCAGCAATGACATGAGCGGGCGCAGCGGACCGAGTTGAAGCCTCGTTGTTGCCAGAGCCGTTACCACCGCCGCTGGCAGGGGCGGTATTGTCTCTCTCTTCAACGGGTTTGGTCTCTGCTGAGGAGGTTCCTGCAACAACTGCGCCTGATGATGGAGGAGGATGAGGTGGCCCATGCTGATCGTCGTCACTGTCATCGTCACTGTCGTCTTCGACGTGCGACATAGGCGGCAAATCCTCCTTGGGCTTTCCAAGCTTTCTCTTTCCGTCCGCGTTGGTGCCATCCTCTACATCATCAACAGTCTCGGAAGACGCCGACTTGCTTAAGACTTCTGTCGAGGCCGGTTTTTCGATGCTGACCGCAGTTTGCTCCCCTTCAGAGGCGACTGCTGGGGCATGGGACTGCAGATCTGACGGTGCCGCGGTGGCCTTGGCCGCCTCCTCAGCTTCCCAGACGAGCCATGCCACGCACACTTCGTTTAAGCTTTCCAGACTCAGTTTGTGCCAACCGTAAATGTCAAGAAATTGTTCGACATCTTTACTGTTGGCGTCGTTGACACCGAAGTCCTTCTTCAGCCGATGTCGGACTTGGTCTTTGAGAAGCAAGCGCTGAGCACTGTTGATCTTGGGCGGCGGAGGAGCGACGTTGCTTGATTGAGACACTGCTGTAGCAACTGCCGGCCGTTCCGAGTCTGTGGAAGCCCCAACATTCTTGACCGCCGAGCTGCTTTCAGCTTTGATCGAGACCGCTCTGTAAGCAGTGACAGTGGCTTGCTGTTTCTCTTCTGCTGTCTGGAACCCGAGCCACTGATCGTGGAGATTTTTGGCCTGAATGTCGTTCACCGCCTCCCATAATCCAAAGAAGTCAAGGAACCGATGCAACTGGGCTGGATCGGCACCTTTGACACCGCACTCTTCCTGCAACCGATGCGCAAGGGATTCCACGCGATAACGGCGCGAATCATCCTCCAACTGGGGCTGTGGATCGGAGCCGGTGGTCGACTTGCCCTTTCTTTTCTTGATCTCAGCCTCGTCTAACTGGGGCTTTGGATCTGAGCCAGTGGTCGATCTGGCCTCTGCCTTCTCAATCTCGGCTTCTTTCGACTGGGGCTGCGGATCGGAGCCAGCGCTTGATTTGGCAGCTTTCGAATCCGGTTGAGCTGCTAGTTCCTGGTCTGCGGAGGAGGGAGCCACTCCAACACTGGCAGATACGGACACGAGCACCGTTTCATCGATAGCTCTGGAGCTCTTGGCCGGTAGTGGTGCAGGTGTAGATGGACCAGCTGAGGCCGCCCCAGAGATGTTGCGCAGCGACTTCTTGGGATCAGCCTGGTGAGGCAGCACGTCCTTATTCTCGCCCTGATTTGTCGACGAGACGAGCGACCGCTTCTTCATTAGCTCTTGGTAGGCGATGATGGGCAATCGGCGGCGGTAAGTGTAGTCGGCGATGGGAATCGTTGAACGGGTGTTGGTGAACGCTGGGAGCTTTGGTGGCTGCGGCGATGGCCCCGACGCCCGCTTCAACGTTGTCCCTCCGACTGGCACTTGTTCTTCGACTGCGTCGACGTACTCTCTGTCGTCAGCTTGGTCCTCCTCTTGGCGCCCGATGTTGACAAGTTGACGTTCAATGACTGAGGCCAACGATTCGAGCGTCCGAACAATAGCCTTGACTTCGTCGATCGGGCCGACCGGTGACGACTCCACCTGTGGCCCCGCCCCAGAGACAGCCTCGATGGCAAGCTGAGGGGTCCTTTCCTGTGTGGCGAACCAGCCAAGGCGTTGCAGGATGGTAGCGAAACGAGGAGCGTACCGGACGGTCAACTTACGATGTCTCCTTGTCATTCCTGGGCGCCACACGTTGAGAAGTTTGACGCCCATGAGGACGAACCCCAGCGTCTGTGGGCGAACCGGCAAAAATCGAATAAGCGGGCCGAAGAGCGTGTTTCGCAGACCCCAGAAGAAGTTTAGCTTTCTTCTTGCGGACTCGACAAAAGGCTTGAGCCTGCTGTCTTGGAGGGCATGGATGAATAAAGCAGGCAGTGCCCATTTCGAAGAAGTTGTGTTGAGGTAAGTCGAGTCAGGTGTAGGAATGTTAACACCCAAGGTGAAATCAGGGTATGTGGTCGGATCTGTGACGGGCGAAGTTGTCTTCGTGGAAGCGGGGAAGGTAAAGCCCTGAAAGTTTTCTTCCACGTCTGCAAGGCGAACAATAACCTCTGTACCGACAAGTGTGCCGTTGTCATCAACCTCTGCAACGATGACTTTAGGCACAGGCAGGGAGCCAGAGAAGAGGGCAACCGTCTCGGGAGGATCGAATTCGAAGATTGTGTAAAAAGTGCGAGGCGCATCTTGCGTGAGAGAAGGGAGGAGATCAGTCTGTGCCGCGGTAGGTGTGTTGTCTGCGGTGGTGGTCGGTCTCATCCAGGAGTCCTCAAAGACCTCTTCGTCGCTACCTATGGCGGGTACTTCTTGCTCGTATTCTCTGCCTGATCGGAGCAAGTTGAGGCCAACGAAAGTGGCACCGCCCATGAGACTAAGCGTCCCTACGATGAGTTCGGGATGGTTGTAGAAGTCCGGCCATGCGCCGACCGCACCAAGGAGACTGAGGAGGGAGAGCAGGACAACTGTGAAATTGAGGTGCCGCATCGTGGCGGTATTATGTTCTTCTTGATGCTGGAAAGCGGTAAGGGGAGGGGGGAAAGGTAAGTGCTACTGCTTTGCTGTTGAAGGCCCACTTGGACCCAAACAGTGAGTGCGGTTACGGACGGGGAATGGGAGGCAAAGGAGTGTGATTCTTGAGCTTTCAGCAAGTTGAGGTCCTGCCAAAAAAAGGAAAGATGAGAATGTGTCTATCTCTATCTGTTCCGACAATCGAGTCTGGCGGGTAAGAGAGATGATGTTGGTGTTTGTGTTGTTGTGCCTTTTCACTTGGTAGGAAGATTCAGACGAAGGAGGAAGAAGGCCTACAAAAGAGCGACCGAAGAAAACTATCCTTGTTGCGGAGTTGTTGCTCGCTGTGAATGCGAAAGTTTTCGCGATTTATTGTGTCGGGAAGTCGAAGTGAATGTATGGGTGAGGCAGTCGTTCAGTCCGGTCGGCCGACACGCATTGTCGAGGGATTCGTATGGTAGTTTTGAGAGGATTTCCTGAGAAGCAAGGAACGGCAGTGGAACATGCAGGTATGGAAGGGAATGCCGCTCGAGAGATCTGGCTCTCTTTTACGTTTGTTGTCACAAGTATAGGTAGGTATGATATAAGCTCGCAATGGCGACGAGGCTGAGTGGCTCAGGAGGAAGGGGGATGCGGAAACGCAGTCTCCCAACTACATGTTGGATGATGGTGAATCTACATAGAACGCGAGCCATTGTTGATTGCTCCAGATGCCTTGCACCGACAAAGCGAGGCTAATCTATTTCCGCAGCGTCTCTGCTTTGTTTTTATCTTGTGCTTATTGTTTGATGTTGCTTGTTCGTTGTTGCGAGGCACAAGGACCGGCCAGTTCGTTGTGGGTGGCCAACCAATCAGACACGCTATTCGCGCCGGTACTGAAATTACAGGTAAACGAAAGGCTGTGCGTACTGGTTCCGATCAAACATGGTATTCCCAAATACATCACATTACCTAGAACGCCCTCCTCGCGTCTTTTGAAGATCCCAGCTTACCCCGTACGAGTAGCTGCACAGAGCACGAGGTATGACATCAATTTGCTTCAGCTTGGCGATCGTCAGGTTCGCCCTCAGGCTCAGGCTTGCCGTCTGGCATGTGAGAATTCTCGGACCCTCGAAAAGGCAATACGGCGTTGAAAACCTGTTTTCAAGGTTCAGCTCACACGATACTCGTAGTGGTTATGATATGATAATTATGATGCCAGCACTGCTTTGACGTGTGACCGTCGCAAGTCCTGTTACTTATATCAAGCGCCGCAGTTCCTTGGAAAAAGATTCCGTGTCTCCTTGGATACATACACATTGCTCTACATTTTTTTTATACGCCTTACACCTGCAATTTACTGCTCGTACCGAATTCTAGTCTCAGAGCCACATCCGCAGCCACAGCCACAGCCACAGCATTTCGCAATCTCCCCTACTTAGTACACATTCGCGGACGAAAGCTCACCTGCACAAATACCAGTACCCCGTATCCAAAATGTCCGAGGACGCCGGCTTTTTCAAGAAAACATCCGAAGCGGTCGCCAGCGCGGGAGCCTCCGTCGCAGGTGCGGTGAGCGGGTCGCTGTCCATGAACGCCGGGGCCAGCCACAAGAAGACAACGACCACGAGGACACGGGTCCCAGCAGACCAGCTGCAACAGCAGCAGCAGCAGCAAATACTTGCCAATGGCGGGGCGGGACAGCCTGCTCAGGGCCGCATTACTGATGGGGGCAAGGGACAACAGAAGAGGCTGACGCAGCAGGAGGCAGATGCGCTGTATCAGGAACGGATCGAGGATGAGTATGCAAAGAGGGAGGGCGGTGCTTGAGAGGTGGATTGGAAGAAATTCTGCCTGCATACCCTCATACATGTACGCTATTTAATTCACGAGGAGGGCGTGTAGGAGCGGAGGGGTCGGAGTAGAGCTGCAGCAGGAGCAGGAGCCAGTTCTGGTCAACTTCAGTGTACTCTCTACAGTGACTATGGGTAGGGTTGAGGTGAATTACTCATGTTCTATCTCTTGGGGCATGGATGCGAGAAGCATAGACGCTGCCAACATGCCACCATGGTGCTCGGACTCTTACAGCTGGTGCTTCTACTGCGGAGTGACATCACTTCAGAGGCAAATCTTCGGGAACAGCCCGTGGATTCCTCCAAAGGTCGGAAAATCCATAGTCAGAACGTCTTTGCGTGCATGATCATAGATCGTCATAGCCTTCACTATGGCTCTCGATGTCACTAGAGCCTTGGAGCTCATAGACACAGCTCACAAAGAAGACCCCAACGTCGTCGAAACCAATGGGGAGACCATACCCTACGAGCTCCATTACGCCCAGAAGATGACCAAGTTCCTCGACCTCCATACGCCGAACGCTGATCCCCTCCTCGTGACGGCCGCTCGGGCGCAGCATTTCCGCCGATGGGAGATACCGCGAGACAGTTACCCGCGTACGAAAGCCGGATACTTCGCATGGCGCACGTTTCTGAAGAAATGGCAGGCCGAACAGGTCAAGAAGATATGCTTGGACTGCTCGTACAGCGAGGAAGAGGCCAGCAAGGTGGCAGCTCTGATCGCGAAGGAGGATGTTAAGAAAGGAGAAGGCAAGGGCGACGCAGACGCACAGGTCATTGAAGATGTCGCGTGTCTGGTGTTTCTGGACGATCAGTTCGACGAGTTTGAGAAGGGCCATGACGAGGAGAAGATCATCTCGATACTGCAAAAGACGTGGGTCAAGATGGGGGAGAGAGGACACGAGTTGGCGTTGAAGATGGATCTGAGCGAAAGGGCGAAGCAGCTGGTGGGCAAGGCGCTGGCCGGATAGGAAGCCTCGTCAGTCGGGGACAGCGAACCTGCGATTACTAGGGACCATTGGGCCCGCCAATAATCCTGGGACAGTCGCTCTCAGAGCAAACCTTCCCACCGTCTCGATGCGACGGGACGATGCAAGGCTGAGCATTCGAACGAGCCTAACTCGTACCGCCGCGCTTCGTCCAACTTCGTCCCACCTGTTCGCGGGTGTGCATCGGTCAGATTGCGGGGAGGTTGCAGACTGGATCTCCGCGTTGCGGACCCCGCGAAACCACCGTCCCTCCTTTATATACAGAACGAAAACTCAACGCAAAAGAGTGCCCTGTCTTGGTATCCTTCGCCCGGACGGTATCCTCTGATCAAGATGTCTCCATACGGCAAAATCGACTGCCATTCCCACTACCTGCCCGCGTATGTCCACTCTCACCTCAAGCACTGACCGCAGCTGACAGCAGGGCAGTGAATATCGGAAAGCCCTCGCCGAGAACGGCCATGCCAATCCAGATGGCATGCCCGCGATTCCAGTATGCCAACGTGTCTCCAGACTGCCGTGCCCTTGCTAACGCGCGACCAGGAATGGAGCGAGGAAAGCCACCTGGAAATGATGAAGTCGGTCAACGTGACCAAATCCATCCTCAGCATCAGCTCACCCGGCGTTCACCTCAAAGCGGGCGACCACCAACTGGCACGGAAACTTGCTAGACATGTCAACGAAGTCGGCGCTGACCTCAAGAAGCGGAGGCCAGATCAATTTGGGTTCTTTGCTTCCTTGCCTTTGTCGGATGTCGAGGGCTGTCTGCACGAAATCCCTTACGCGCTGGATCATCTCAATGCCGATGGGTTTGTGGTCCTGACCAACTTCCACGGCTCCTACCTCGGCCACAGCGACTTTGACGCCATCTTTGACGAATTGAATCGGAGGAAGGCGATCGTCTTCATGCATCCTACCACACCCTGCTTGTCGTCCGGCACGGCAGCGACGCCGCTCCCGCAATTCCCACGGCCAATGTTCGAGTTCCTCTTCGACACGGCACGGGCGGTCATCAACCTGTTCCTCTCTGGCACGGTCAAGCGTTGTCCGAATATCACCTTCCTTGTGCCGCATGTGGGGGGCACATTTCCACCATTGATCAATCGCTTCGCCAGTGTCGCGCCATTTATGAACTTGGGCGGTGCTGCCAGTGAGATCACTCCAGCGTGGGTCAAAGAAAGACTGAACACGCAGTTCTACTTCGACACTGCCGGGTGGGCGTTTCCAGAGCAGATAAAGGGGTTGCTGGAGTATGTCACCGTGGACAGGATGCTGTATGGGAGCGACTTTCCTTACACACCGCTGCGGGGTGTTCAGGCGTTGTCAAAGGAGCATGACGACCACCTTTCGAGCGTGTTTCCCAGTAAGGAGGATACGGAGAAGCTGTGTAGCAAGAACGCTGTCAAGCTTTTGAGTCAACGAGCACAGCTGTGAAGGGAATGGATGGATACGACATAGGGACATTAAGACAATGAATTTGAAAGCCGTCTCGCGATCTAAGATCCCGCCTCAGGAGCTGGATATACTGGGATAAAGTTAACTCGCCCCATGGCGCACTGATCACCCTTCATTGTATCAAGCCGAACTCGTGACAAGGCTTGGATGATGTCTCCTGTGCGCCCGGGGAAATGATCCGACAGTCCCAAGCCCCTCACTGCCCCTGGCCAGCCGCCAATAAACGCCAGGTTGCTGTCGTCAGAAGATGCTCGGTGAAGTCATCGTGGCATCAGAATCAACAAATGTCTGGGTCGCGCGCGAGATATATTCTTCTGGGTACGCTCTGGCGTTTTGATCGTTGAACGCAGCCAGACTCGGTCCAAACCAGATCTCGAACTCGCGCCTCAAAATCATTGACCGCACGAGAACGACCTACCCTCATTCAAGATGACGGACGCAAACGTAGGAAAGACAGATACCTCACCAGCCGGCCTAAACCCAGACACGGGCGCCACAGGCAATACGGGTTCACACTCCGAGCTCTTCGGGCTGCAAGGACAGAAGAGAGCGTCAACCACAGCCGGCGCTGGAGCAGGATCGGGGGTGATCGGTACCAGCGGTCACTCTGGAGCAGCAGGCAAAGGAACCAACGACGACTTTGCGCAGACCGCCCAAACAGCAGGCATTGCAGGCGTGGCAGAGGGTGGGAAGAGCAGTGCCATTTCTGGGTCTGGCGGAGAATCATTTACTCCAAGTCAAGGAACTGGAGATGTACGGCCAGCAGGTGAAGCCACTGGGGAGAAAAAGCTCCTCGACAAGTTGAATCCGTTGAAATGATGACCGGTCGAGGCTGAGTTGGAGCGATCGCAGCGATCGTCGGTACAGGGGAAGAAGCCTGGTGGAGGATCAGTGAACGGACAGACTATGATATCCAGGAAGACGTGGGAGAGTACGAAGAGCCTTGTTGGCATTGCAGAACACGGCCTACATAACTTAAGAAAATATCAATCAAATATAGAAAAGAAAGCTGCAACTGCTCCCATTTACGACGTGGGCCCAGTCGGTCGTAGCTCTTACCTGCACGGAGTCTAAGCAGTCCTTTAACTGGAACGGGGATGAAAGGGCGCTAAATGGCAAGCGCGAGGGCCGGGGCCAGTTAAACGCGGCGCCCAAGGACTGGTAGGCGCCAGGCGGCCCGCTGGGCGCCTGTAAGCAACAACAATGGACAATCCCATCTAGGAACCGGGCATGGACAGACCAACCTCAAGTCCGTCCGATTCCTGCAGCTCATGTCTAATTCAAACCACCTTTCGCATCAACTGTTCAGCTCAATGAGATTCAAACATCGTTCCACCACGCCATTACACCGATGACCTCCTCGACCTGACTGCTACACTACGAACAGAGTGTGTTGAACAAGATCAATCTGCCGCCCAACTCCATCCACCGCGTCCGCGCTTGTCCTTCGCTCAATCTCAAATTGCGCTTGACATTGGCCGGTTAATTACTTGCTGCACGGCTGCGGCGCCCAATCACTCACATTGTCACTCCCGGATTCTCGTCAACAAGGCTCGCCCACCACGGCGTTGTCGACGTTCAACAACGCTCTCGACAACGACTACGAAGACAAGATCTATCTTGCTCCGCCGCCGCACACCCCAAGGTCCGAAGCGTCATCATCGAGTCCTCCGTCTCCGCGACCGCCTCCCTTCTCCTCCCTCTACTTTCCCACTGACGCCGAGCTCGACCAGATCAGAGCCACTGTCACCGAGGCTGGTTGCGATTCGCTTCTAGCCACTGCTCCGGCACCCTCCTTCGAGGAGGCTCTTGCCGAAGACGAAGCCGAGTCCAAGGCCGAGCGCGAAACCAAGGCTGCTCTCCCACCGGACACTAAGGCTCAGTCTTCCTCCGGTAAGGCGCTAGACGACGGAGAGCCACCTCCTCCCTACACCGAAGGCTCCAGCCCTCTAGATTCGTTTACCTACGTCATGGCGGCAGCGGGTGGTGCAGCAAGTATCATTACACAAGTTCAACAGACAGGCCCGCCAATCAATACACTGGGAGGTAAGCTCGGAAAGGCTCTTGCTTGAAAGCTGTAGATATTGACACCATGTTCAGCAGGAGAAGCAGCGGCCGATGAGCACATTACATTGGATTTGAGGTTGGTTTCCCGCGGCAAGGCTTCGGGCGCAGACAGGCCGCTGACTGTTCGTGCAGAGGGACACATTTCACCCTATCTCGTGATGAGCTCTTGACCCTGCCCGAATTTGTCTTGTTGTCATTATTTCCCAATGGCCTCCTTCCTGACGGCCACATGAACTCGTTTCATGAAGGCGACGTCTATCCGGTCGACGTACGTTCTGCCCAGACCCCACATCCTATCACAGTTCTGAGCAACCCTTATATCTATATTGGAGACATAACTTATACTTCACAGTATGACCCTGCTTCCCTCCAGTATATGTTAAACTTCTTCCGAGATGTTGCCCAATCAATACCTTCCAGCTCCCCATCACCCACTACTCCACCTGAGCATGACCCGATCTCAATCGAGCCGCTGCAAGGCTCTACCAAAGATATGCTCCAAGATCGGGCAGGAATCATAGTGCTGAGGGAAGATCTCGACTTCTATGTCATACCGCCTCGAGCGGACATCGAGCAGCCAGAAATGACCGAGGTCAAGCGAGCGGCTGGAAAATCATTGCTTAAACAGGATGGTATCTTCTCGGGCCTTAAGCGGAGTGAGGAGGCTGGCACTACTGAGCAACATCTGATCGAAATGCTGACTGCTGGGTACGTCCTTGAATAATGAGTCGATTGATAATTTACTGACCGAACCAGCGGCTTCAACCATGATGACACATGGGGTCATCGAGCAGGCGAACCCAATAAAGCAGTCATTTGCAGCTTGGCCCTTGCCAGACTACGGACAGACATCAAGGGCGATCTCGCGGGCAGCAATGTTGTCGGCATGGCTCAAAAGCTGTTGCTATTCTGGCGCAAACCCGCCCGAAGGTGCTGGTGGGAAGGTGTCGAATTGACGGATGTGGAGGGTGTGCAGGGCAGGTTGAAGGTGTGGATTCGGAGAGTCTGGACTTTGGAGATGGTAAGCCATCCTGATCAGACGTGACGTGGTATCTTGCTGACATTGTGGCAGAGTGTTATCGGCCTACGGTGACCTCATTCGATCTGTTGCGTTGAACAGTTACCTTTTGTTTTGAGCGTCCAACCAAAATCGAAAATCGCATCACACTATTCTTGCGCGGGGAGACACTCTTAGGGTACAGGAAATGCGGGTATGGAAATGGCATATGTGGGCAGCCGATACAGTGTTGGGGACCCTCTACAGCGAGTTGTGTCTGAGAAGGAGACGGGAGCCGTGATTCACGGCCGGGCGCAACCTGAAGCATCGGCTCAACCAGGCTTCTCGGATGAAGAGAAAGAGAGGACTCCCACGACACTATTACTCTGCTTGAATATTGCGCCGCTGTAGAAATTGAGAAGCCTGATGGCTATATACGCAAACAAATGTAGTTCAGGGTTAGCCCTAGAGCTTACAGGGCGGCGGGGCCAGTTGTCCAAATCGGGATGAGTCGCGAACAGATTTCACTTTACTTCAAAGGGCAAGTCGCGACCGTGAACACTCGTGGAGGCTACTTGTTATTTTGTCCTTGCGCCATTCGATAATTGTCTTTATTAAAAAGCAGTCGCTTTTGCGTGTAATTCATTGTCTCACTCGCTTAACCATGCCATAGTGCTATCCTCTCTCGAGACACCATGGCGCCGGCGCAAGCATATGTGACCAGCTATCCCCCGCGAATCCGGCAATACGCCAACACCCTTCTCCAACCTGTTCTCCAGACCCAGAATGTCGCGCCTGCCGGTCGCACGACCAAGCGGGGAACCACGATCATCAACTACGCAGACGATGCCTACGATGAAGACGACTTCGAAGACAGCGAAGGGCCCCGCCGACCGACCGGCCTACGGTCACTACGACGCGAAGAACTCGAGAAGAAAGAGCCGCAGAATGAAAAGCTGGGGAGAGAGATCCGTGAACCTGTGGATTTGCAGCCCATATACAGAGATTGGATGATCAGGAGGACGGTGCGACCCACGTAGGTTCCCTCGCCATCGAAAAGACCCTCCCTTCGGACAGTATTGACCAGACAAACAGGACGGACGCTCAAGCCCATATTCAATCGCAACTCCCGCTCACTCTGATACCCATACGAATCGATCTCGATGTACCAGCACATCAGCCAGACGCACCGTTTCCTCTATCCCGAACCGACGTGGGAGTGAATCCTTCGCTGCCCATGTTCAAGAAACCCGAACCCTTGCCGGGGTACAAGATTCGCGACATCTTCTTATGGAATCTACATGAGAATTTGCTGACGCCTGATGATTTTGCACAATGCTTCGTCCGAGAACTTGACCTACCCAATCAGACTGCGCTCGCCATGAACATCAGCCAGCAGATCCGGACTCAGCTGGAAGACTATGCGGGTGTCGCTATGCACCCGCTCTTCCACACTCAGCAGAAGCGATCACAGATGCCCGATGCGAACAATGTACCAACGCCGTCAGGAATCGCCAATGAGAGCTCTCGTGGTGGGACACCGCGACCGGCTCGTGGCGCATCAACACCTCGACCAGCTTCTACAACGCCAGGGACGCCGGCTGTCTCTACACCGATGCCTATCACGCTGACCAACGGGGCTTCAGTTACAGCAGTCGCTTCGCCTTTACCATCAGCCCCTAACCCCGAACAGATAAATGAATCTGAGGATCCTTACCTGAACCCAGATGATACCTACCGCTGCATCATCACCCTCTCGATATATCTTTCATCCAGACTCTACCAGGATAAGTTCGAATGGTCATTGCTACACCCTTCTGGCGCGGCGGAAGCTTTTGCTAGGCAGACGTGCGCAGATATGGGTTTAGGCGGTGAATGGGTTATGGCCATCACACATGCCATCTACGAAGCCGTTCTCAGGCTCAAGAAGGAGGCCTGCGAAGGGGGAATGCTCATGATCGGCGGCAACGCATTTGGCGGAGAAATTGACAACCAAGCTGTTCGACATGAGGAAAGTGCCGGCTGGAGGTATGACATTGACGACTTTGGTGCCGAATGGGAACCGAAATTCGAAGCTTTGAGTAAGGAGGAGATTGAGAAGAGAGAAGGAGACCGAGAACGGCAGCTACGGCGGCTGAGGCGAGAAACCGCCAAATTCTCATCCACAGCCGGAATGGTCCCCTCTGCACGAGAACAAGAAGCTCAACAGAGAGGCAGCTATTTCGACTATGCCAATATCGGAAATGGCGGTACGGGTGATGAGACACCGCAGATGGGTCGCGGCGAGAGGAGCAAGAAGAAGAGGCGGTTCAGGTCGCTGTCTCCAGTCGCGAAGGCGCAGACCCCAGAGGCTGGAAGCTCTGCCGGTGCGGGCTGGGGAGGTGAAGGGAACAGGCTACAAGAGTATGAGAGGCAGAACTGGAGGTGTAAGCACTGTTTGATCTGGGGCAGTGCTGTGTGGGCGGTGCGGGATGGGCCATTGGGTCCGAGAGTGAGTTGCATTCTCAAGCCTTTGAACAAGGGGATGCCTGGCTAACGATTTCGCAGACACTGTGCAATTCCTGTGGCTTGATCTACGAGCGCGACAAGAAACTGCCAGTATGGAACGAAGGACTGCATAAGCATACGATACCCCTCGGACGATAGTCTCATTGGCGAAGGGCTCATGCTTCCATTTTGGGATACCTTTGAGCACGTCCGACCTATCACATTGTTGGAGGTTAATTGGAGTTGGCGGGAATCCGGCCGAGATCCAGAGGGTATTCAGAAATGTATGCATGCAAGGCGTTTGCTTGGGAGTCGGACCTACAGCATCAAAGGCGGAGGACAAGGCTGTAAAACTACCGCCGAGACTGGCAAGGCTGCAGGTGGCATGCGGCGAACGATTAGATAAGATCATCGCCAGATGGTCCCCCAACTTTCGCATTTGACACTCAAATCGCGGTAAGAATAGTTGCCAGATCGCGCTTCCTACAATCACCCACAGGGTTGCAAGCCTGACTCTTTCCTCTCACCAGCTTGAACTGCCTGCTTAAGAGATGCGGTAGTGGTGTCCTTTTGTTTTTTCGTCTCCTCTCCTCAACAACCTCGCGTTCAAGATGGTAAGTCTCTGGCATCTCTTTCCTACAATAACTCTCCGACTGCGTTTGAATAGGTGGTGGCTAGGAGCATAGTCCTGAGATGTCTAGTAGGATACTGACGGAAATTACAACATGGCTAACGGTTGATTCAACAGGCGCAAGTCATAGCAAACTCGGGTCACGATGACATGATCGTACGAAGGCGCCCTTGGTTCGCACTCCTGCACGGTCGCTGACTCTGTACCTAGCACGATGCCGTCCTTGACTACTACGGCCGCCGACTGGCCACCTGCTCGAGCGACAAGACAATTAAGATTTTTGAGATCGAAGGGGATCAGCACCGGTTAACAGAGACGCTCAAAGGGTACGAGGACACCACTGCCTATGCGCCCTCGCTACATCGAGCCTCCCGCTAACACACCCTATCCAGTCACGAAGGCGCAGTCTGGTGCGTCTCCTGGGCTCACCCCAAGTTTGGCACACTTCTCGCGTCCTCATCCTACGACGGCCGCGTCCACATCTACAAAGAAACACCTCCCCAACCGTCGCAGCCGGGCCAACAGTCACAATCCTCATGGACCCTTGTGTGGCAGCACCCCATCCACACCGCCTCGGTTAACATGGTCTCCTGGTCGCCGCCCGACCTAGGCTGCCTGCTCGCGTGCGCCTCCTCGGACGGCAACGTCTCGGTCCTCGAATTCCGCGACAACCAATGGGGCCATGTGATCTTCCCGGCCCACGCCATGGGTGTCAACGCCGTGAGCTGGGCGCCGTCGGCGGTGCCGGGCGCGATTGCGCGCAAGGACGGCGGCAGCACGGGTGTCGTGAAACGCTTCGTCACCGGCGGCAGCGACAACCAGGTCAAGATCTGGGAGCATAGCGCGAGTGGGAGCTACGAGAACGTCCTTGTCCTACCACAGGGCCACAGCGACTGGGTGCGTGACGTGGCGTGGAGCCCGACACTGCTGAGCAAGAGCTACATCGCCAGCGCGAGCCAGGACAAGACGGTCCGCATCTGGACGAGCACCAATATGACGGCGCAGGGAGTCGGCGAGTGGACGCTCGCCAAGACGTTGGAGTTCGACGCCGTCACATGGCGTGTGAGCTGGAGTCTGAGCGGGAATGTGCTGGCCGTGAGCGGTGGGGATAACAAGGTCACGTTGTGGAAGGAGGATTTGAAGGGGAATTGGGAGATGGTCAGGGAGGTGACTGAGTAGTGTCGGCTAGCTGGGCTGGCCGGTCCTTCATGGGTATGGCTATGGCTTATGGTATCGTTGCATCGGTGGCGGCCGGGCATGGATGGCCAAACACCAAGGTCGAGAATCCAAGGCAAGGCACGGCACGCACGCACGCAGCTTGCAACGAACGAATGACAAAAAGCGCATGAATCCGGAGAACGTACTGTAGCTTGACATGAAATTTGCGAGACTGAAGTTGAGAATCAGCGGCCCGCCCATCAAGAATAGACGGTGGGAGGCGAGCCGGCGCAATGCATTTAAGCTACAATAGTACAGTACGAGTACGAAGCTATGTACTACAAGGAGTAAGCCTTCCAGTTCTTCTCGATCCGTCTCTTCCCCTCTGCATTGCCTCTGAAGCCTTCTGCTTTCAGGACCGGTCTGCTCTTGATGGTTTCCAGATCCCGCGCCCTGGCATTCGCATCCTGGATTCGCCGAATACACGTGTCTCGACCGAGGATCTCCAACGACTCAGCCAGGCCGGGGCCTTGTCTTCCACCGAGCAAGGCCCAGCGAAGGTAGTGGTACAGTTCCCTCTTCCATGTTTTTGCGGCCGTCTCGGTCGGGGGGGAGGCTTCCAAGGCACGCAGCTGGGAATGATGGACCTGCTTTGTCCATGACGAGGCCGGGATGAGAGTGAGTGTGCTCACGGCGACGCGGAGAGGGTGTAAGAGCGCGAGGTCGCTGACTTCGATGTTCAGCTCTCCAGGCTGGACGGGTTCGAAAAACAAGGCGCATTGGTCGGCGAATTGGGCTGGCGAACGATAGTGCATGGACTCGGTCTTGAGGAGTTGGGCGATGAGGTCGTGCAGGGTCCGTTTCGGCGCCCCCGGGCTGGAGTCGGGATTGAGCAGTCGCATCACCTGGCTGGCACCGTATTTGTCCAAGACGGCGACGGCGACATCGCGGATCATTTGGTCCAGGTCCTCGCCTCCCGCGGCGATGCGGCGACGGGCGTGCTGTTCTTGCAGGAAGTTGAGTTTATCAAGCGAGACGATTGTGTTGCCCTTTGTGATTTTCATGTCGAACAGGGATTCGAGCTGTGCGAGGTCCATGACGTCCTTCTTCTGCGTGTGGCTCCAGCCGAGCAACGCCGCGAAGTTGATGAGTGCTTCCGGGAAGATTCCCTTGTTGCGGAAGCTGGATATGTCCGAGTCGAAGTTCCGCTTGCTGAGCTTCTGTTTGTTCTGGTCCACGAGCAGGGGCACGTGGGCGTATGTTGGCGGGCCCCAGTTGAGGGAGTTGTACAGCGCGACGTGGAGGGGTGTTGAGGCCATCCATTCGGAGCCGCGGACGACATGGGTGATGTGCATTTCGTGGTCGTCGCAGACGTTCGCCCAGTGATACGTAGGGAAGCCGTCACTTTTCATGAGGATTGCATCTTCGTACACCGGTTCATCCACCAGGAGTCTCTTGGTCTTCTCGGCGCCGTGACCTTGAGCTTTGCCATAGACCAGATCATTGTATTTGGGCCACTCGGCCGGCGAGAGGAATCGGACAACGTGTGCTTGGCCGCGGCGGGCTTTTTCTTCTCCTTCGGCGGGAGAGACGCTGTGATGGCATTTCCTGTCGTAGCCTAGACTCAGTCCCTTCTCGTGGCGTCGGCGGTTGAGGTCGTCGAGGCGGTCGGCGGTGCAGAAACAGCGATATGCTTGTCCACTGTCCAGGAGGGCCTGGATGTGATTCGTATAGAGTGGGAGTCGTTCACTCTGGCGGTATGGGCCATACGGACCACCGACCTGGGGCCCTTCGTCCCATTGTAGACCCGCCCATCTGAGGTCCTTGAAAAGTTGGTCCTCCGCGCCAGGAATTGTTCTCTTCGCATCGGTGTCTTCTATCCGAAGGAGGAATTGGCCGTTCGTCGCCCGGGCGAGGAGATAATTGAATAGCGCAGTGCGTATTGAGCCCAGGTGAAGGCTGCCAGTGGGGGAGGGGGCAAAGCGTGTTCTCGCCGGCGTGGATGGAAGCTTGCCTCGTCGGGGAGCGCGCTCATCAGTGCTGCTACCGGTGGTCGACTTGTGAGTCGAGGCAGAAAACAGTCGAACCCGTTTCGGCGCTGCTTGACGCGCACGGCACGAGTTGCATACCCATGCTGTCGTGAGGGCGACCGACCTCGTCCTCATGTGCGATGGTGTCGACAGCAAAGAGATGCAAGGTGTGGTAATCAACACAAGGATGAAGCTCGAATGCACGAGAAGATTCAAGCACCGAGCACCAAGCACCAACCAGTGGCGCAGTTGATTTTCTTCCGCCGCACGGGGAATATCGTCGACGCATGCAGCCTTATTGCTAGACGCTCCAAACGGACCATTTAGGCCCCATTGTCAATCATTAATGAACAAAAAGTCAAGCAGAAAGCGGGAGTCAAAATCCCCAACCACCACAGCCTCGAACCCCTCCAAACTTCCATTACTCGACGTCGATCACTAGTCAGCCGTTGGTTGCCTTGCAGAAATTTATTTGATTCTCTACACGCTCATCTCTCTCTCACCTTCCAAGATCCCATTTGAACGTAGTATTGCTCAACAACATAGACATCAACCATGAACGGCGCTACCACCGCCGACGGTGCCCCAGAGGTCAATCTCTACGAGATTCTCGGCGTCCCCAAGGATGCCTCCCAAGCCGATATCCGCAAAGCATACAGAAAAGCCGCTCTGGCGCACCACCCCGACAAAGTACCTCCTGAAGAGCGTGAAGAAGCGGAGGCCCGCTTCAAAGCCGCTTCTCAAGCCTATGAAATCCTCTACGATGACGAGAAGAGAAGGCTCTACGATACTCACGGAATGGCGGCCTTCGACGGCCGCGGGCCTGGCGGCATGGGTGGAGAAGTCAACATGGAAGACATCCTGAACATGTTCGGGATGGGTGGCGGCATCCCGGGTATGGGCATGCCCGGCATGGGTGGACCCCGCAAAATGCGAAGAAGCCCAGATGAAAATCAGAAATACGAGGTCTCGTTGGAAGATTTATACAAAGGAAAGACGGTCAAATTCTCGTCAACCAAGAATGTCATCTGTTCGAAGTGCAAGGGCACGGGCGGGGCGGAGAAGGCCCAGCCGAAGGAATGTTCTCAATGTAAGGGCCAGGGCGTCAAGCAAGTCTTGTCGCAAGTTGGACCGGGCATGCTGACCCAGCGCATGGTCGAATGCGGCGCATGTGAAGGGACCGGGCAGGTCTTCAATCCCAAGGACAAATGCAAGAAATGCAAAGGCAAGCGCGTCACCGAAGAGAAGAAACAACTCGAACTCTACATCCCTCGCGGCGCCCGGGAAGGCGATCAGATCAAATTAGAGGGAGAGGCTGATCAAATCCCGGGGGCTGAACAGACGGGAGATATCATCTTCCACCTGGTCGAACAGTCCCACGAAGTCTTCCAACGTACGGGCAATGATCTCAGCGCGAAACTGGACATTACCCTGGCAGAAGCACTGACGGGCTTCCACCGCGTGGTGCTTAAGCATCTTGACGGGCGTGGAATTGAACTCAACCATCCCCAAGAACCAGGCCAAATCCTTCGTCCGGGTGAAGTGCTCAAGATCAGGGGTGAGGGTATGCCATTGAAGAAGTCTGATGCCAAGGGCGATCTCTATCTCGTCGTCGAGATTGCCTTCCCCGAAGACGGGTATTTCCTGGACAAGCCAGGCGCGCTAGAGCAACTGCAGAAGCTGCTCCCGGCACCGGAGCCACCGATTGAAGACGTCGATGAAGCGGATGAGGTGCACTTCGAGCTCGCCGATATTGATGATATCGGTGGCGATGAGGCACAAGGAGCGTGGGAGGACGATGAGGATGGACCGCAGCAAGCGCAATGTCAGACTCAGTAGAGCAGTGGATGTACGACCGATGCTGGGGAGCCGATTATGAACCGACCTTTGCATGAAGATGTATGCAAGCAGACTTCACCACGCGATTGGACAGGGTCGTCTGACGGCCTCGGCATGCGACACGATGTTACGAATGAAGGCTGCGGCGCGGAGCCGGCGGGAAATGACAGGACACGCATTAGACGGCGTTTGGGGATCGTGTGTGGAAAAGCATTGCTCCGGCGTTGGGTAGAATGGCTCAGGCGGGCTGAGGCTCTTGAGCAACGGCAGAAGCAGATCGCAACTCAACGTCCCATTGCGAGACGAGCCACGCTTTGAGGCAGGTCAACAGATCAGCAGACCAGACTGGTGCGCAGGACGTCTCTCTTGGACGAGCGGTATCTTCGGAGGCATATGTCTTCTTTATTCATGACCAGTCATTTCCTCTTCAGATAACCATTCTTCTCAATAAGCACTGTCTAGAATTCCAACCTCAATGCCGCTTGTCTATAATCTATCTTTGTCAGATCGCGCCCTGCGTAAAACGGTTAATGCGTCCCATTCTCAGCTGCTTGAGGTTCCGGTGCCCCTGCGGCCTTGATCCTACCCTCGAATTTCTTTCCCATTCGCTCTTCCGTGACTCTGTAACAGTTGGGAAACCAGCTGCTTAACCCATCTCCATCCTTGCCCTCTATCATGGCCGTGACAGCCTTTGCGCACAAGAAACATAACACCATGCCATGACCCTGGAACGAAGCACTCAGATATAACCCGTCTTCTCCGGGCACGGGGCCGATGAAGGGATATCCATCAGCTGAGAACCCCATCACTCCTGACCACGTCCTGCGATTGTGCCCGTCGGGGTGGTCTCTGCCCCAATTCTTCGGACCGAAATAGCTGCGCGTGCATTCGAGCAGGTACTCCGCGCTGGATTTATCGTACGTCGTGTCATCAGTATTCCCATATTCGTTCATGCCGTCGTCCTTTGCAACATGCATCCCTCCACCGATGACAATGTCTCCCTCGAACTTGCTCCCCGGCGGCCGGGAAATCATGTATTCGAAACCCTCTTTGTAGACAAAGGAGTAGGTTGTTTCCAACCCGTGCTGAGGCATACTCTGCCCCGGGCGCTGGGCTGTTACAACTCCTCGTAGAGGGACAATCACGCCCTGTAAGCGCGGATACAGATGTGCCGTATACCCATTAGTGGCCAGGACCAATTTCTTGCTCGTCACGGAGCCCCGCGGCGTCGAAACCGTCCAACTGCCATCCTCACCTTTGGAAATGCCGTTCGCAGGGGTGTTGCACTGTAGATTCAAGCCTTTACCCAACCCAAGTTTCAACACACCGATCGTAAACTGATAAGCGCTAAGACTCCCACTCTCGTACTCTAAGCTGCCGACACTGCCCGGCGCCAAATACTTCTCGGCCGTCTCCTCCGCGTCATGGAAAATATGCTTGGGCGCTCTCTCGACACCCATGGATTCCTCCATCAGCGCCACCGAGACCTTCGCTGCTTGGAACTGAGTAGAGTCGTAGAAGACGTCGATGGTCTGGCAGCGCACGGAATCGCAGGGAATAGAGTGCTCCCGGGCGAATGCGTGGACATTGACCATGGTGTTGTATTCCAGGTTGGTGATCTTGATGGCGTCCGCCGTGCCGACGGATTTGACATTCTCGTGGAAGGACCGGTAGGTGGCAGTCTTGGTGTGACCGCCTAGGTTGCAAAGTCAGGGATCATTGAGAGCAGTTGGGGACAAGACGATACCATTCGGCGCGGCTATACTCTACCTACCATTTCGACCACTGGCGCCGCTGGCCGCCTGGCGAGCCTCCAGAAGAACAATATTCAGAGCTGGGTCTGAGGAGAGCAGATTGTATGCGATGCTCGCGCCACTGACACCAGCACCGACGATAACGATATCAGCCTTCTCCGGCAGATGGGCAGTTGTCCGACAATCGGCTATCTCATCTGGAGGATCTTGCCAGTACGACTGAATGGGGTTGTGTCTGGGGAGACCGGGAGGTATGTTGCGCCTTTGGTCCATTTTGGGGTGCTCAAAGTCTCGATCCGGTGCCATGGAGGAGATCGAGATGTGCGTGTGCTTATGCTCGGATGCTGGATGATGGACGGCGGTACGAGTCTAGTACATAACCCTGGGCGCGCAATACTAATAGAGAACTTTGCACTCTAATAGAGTGTTTCTGCAGTTGCAGGCACGTGACACGACCGGGGAGGCCTGCCGGCGCTAAAACCGTTTGCGCCTCCCAGCGCAATTGTGGTGCTGGCAAGCCGCCGCCTGGGCCCCAGTTCTCACCTTCAGGTTGTGTATGATCTGATCCTGATCCTGCCTTTTGTTCTTCCTTCAACCGACCCCGTCGCCCAACTCTCCACTCACCACTTCACCACTTTGACTGTCACCGCGAACTCGACAATCCACCGCTCCTGATCTTCCTCGTCTGCTCATCCTTCCCAGCTTCGTTCCGCCATCAGCACTCCCGCGGCCGAACTCGCTACTGATACGCTTCCGATCTCGAGTGACGCCCCGCCTCGGTATCCCCAGACAAAGAGCCATTGCCTGCGATCCCTCCGCTTTCGAAGGTGGCGCGCAATCCACCGCGGGAGGGTCTCCTTGCGCACTTTCATGTTCCTCTCATCCCGACCGACGACCATTCCGCCTTCTCCAACGTCTCCGCTTGAGTCGGGTCTCAAGCGACGGCGCCTGTCTGACAACCTGCCGCAAAGCCCCATCTCTCCTTCTTTTATGTCAGTCGCTACAAAGAGCTATGTCTCCTCTTACGGAAATACACATAATCCCGACGAGGCTACGGCGAGATCGACCCCCAGCTCACCAAGGGGTTCCGCTGCTCGTTCTCAACCAACGTCACGTCCCACCCACTCTCTCCCGACTCCGGCGCACAGCGTAGCAGGCACGAATTCAGGCTTCGACATGGTGGACGACGCTGATCAGCATCGCGATAAGCGACAGAGACGTGATTCTGGAAGAGAGGAAGAGGCGGATCAGATGGAGGTGGAGCCAATCACACAAGCCACGAATCATGACCGGAACGACGAGATGGAAGTAGACGGCGCGGCCAAGGTTGTGGACGGCGTGAGCGCGGCACAACTAATGGTGGATGAGAAGACGCTGGAACAACTACAGGAAGATATGGGCGATGCCTTTCTTCTCTGCAGATCCAGTAAGACTCTCCCATCCTCCGCCACTTACAATCTCTCTTTGCAGGTTTGTTGACCAGTTGTTTGCAGAAGTCGAGCGTCAGAAACCCGATCCGCAACAGCATCTGCTCGCATTGTATGGCCTTGGTCCATTGCTACACAGTGTCGCACGCACGGATCCGAGGACCGGCGAGAAGATTAACAAACTTCGCAAATCGTACGAGGGCCAGATCAAGGGTTTCAATCTGTCTGGGCGGAACAAGCCTGTTAAAGGAGAACGGAATGTCGACGAAGATCAGCCTGGCCCGTTGCGACGCATGGCAGGATCGTCCATGTGGGGCCTCCAACCGGCGGAGCAGTGGGATGCTGAGCATGCGAAGTCCAAGATCGAGGTCACGTCGGATTTCAGGGCCAAGTTGAAGCTGGCCGTGCAGATGCAGCCAGGAACAGTTCGAAACAATGCCCACTGGGAGGACGTTCTTGGATTCGAAAAACCGAACGCGAGGCCGCCTGGCACGGCACTGCCACAAACCCAGCCAGCGATATCTCGACAGATTCCCAATGGGGTGATACGGCCAACACCGCACCAGAATGCCGACGCAAAGCGACAGACTCGTGGCAAGAAGCGTAGCTACGGCGATGACAGCTTTGTCGGCTATGGCGAAGGTTATTCCGATCCGGAAGACGGAGATGGCGACGAGTACGGCCAGAGGAAGAGGAAGAAGCTAACAGGCACAGACTATTGAGGGTCGCGCATTGGACCACTATGCTCTCAGCACTCGACTGAGACCGGTCGTGCTTTACAACAGGATATCGCTGGATGTAGTCATCAGGTGCGCCTGAACACGGGTGCAGCGACAACATGTTTTGCTTCCACACAATCCTTGATCGCGCCGGGCCGGGTTTATATTTCTTGCCAAATTTTGCATGGGGCGCTTGTTTTTCAAAGATACCCTGAATGAGGTGAGATCAGAGGGCTGAGAAAATGGATATATGAGCGATAAATAACGGCCAAAATGGGAGGCGCGTTTGCACGGTATTCAGTGGTTTTGCACATCCGAGCCATGCGGCTTCAGCAGGACCGACTTCCCTTATCTTTCACAGACTCCGCGCTCTGGACTCCGATCCATTCACAGCGGGAGCAACCCTACCCCGGACCGGGAATATGTTTACTCGACCCACCAAAATCCCACGACAACCCGTACGCCTTGTGGCATTGTCCTGAGGCGCGTTCGTGTATGATAGATAATGACAGTCAACGACGATGAAACTACATATAAATAAACTGCATTTGCACTGGAGGCCGTAATCTTAAGTGCTGTCTGCAGTCGAGTTGGTTCACGCTTTGTCTCTTGTTTTCTTGTCGGGTGAACATTCAGTCACTCGATACTTCGTAACTCGACCATATAGTGTGCGGCGACGAACTGGACCGCGAGCGACATCAAAGACGACAGACGGCCACAATAATGTCCCTCCCAATGCCGCCTCCCACCGTGCCCCGCAGACCTCTCTCCAGCTACAAACTGATCTCCTACGACATCTACGGCACGCTCATCGACTGGGAAACCTCGATCGTGAAGCTCCTCCAGCCACTGGTCGCGCAAATACCCCCCTCATCCCCCCTCCAACAACTCTATGCCGACAGCACGACGCCCGGCTCCCCAGGCCGGAGCCGCCTGGCCGCCAAATTCAACGACGTCGAGCACGCCCTCCAGGCCGAGAACCCGACGCAAAAATACGACGCGCTCCTGCACGACACGTACCTGAGATTGGCTCGGGACTTTGGCGTCCTCGCCACGCTCCCGGACTCACAGACGACGGACCTGGAGGCCGACGCGACCGCCTTCGGCGCCAGCATCGGCACGTGGCAACCCTTCCCGGACACGGTGGACGCGTGCCAGCGCCTCGTGCGCGCGGGGTTCAAGCTCGTGCCGCTGTCGAACGTGGATCGCGCGTCGTTCGGACGCACGCTCGCGGGACCCTTGGCGGGCGTGGACTTCTTCGCCGTCTACACGGCCGAGGACATCGGGAGCTACAAGCCGGACCTGCGCAACTTCGAGTACCTGATCCGGCGGGCCGGGGAGGACGCGGGCGTGGACAAGGACGACATCCTGCATGTCGCGCAGAGTGTGTTTCACGACCATGTGCCGGCCAGGCAGGTCGGGTTGGCGAGCGTGTGGATCAATCGCAAGGGGGCCGGCATGGGGGGTCAGGATGAGGTCTTGAAGGGGTTGCATGAGAGGGGGGAGGTCGGGTATGGGTGGCGGTTTAGCACGCTGGGGGAGTTGGCGGATGAGGTGGAACGGGAGAAAGAGGGCAAGTCGTAAGGGTAGGGCGAGGTCAGATGAGAGTGTCTTTAGGCAATCACTGCTAGGACCGTGAGATGAAACGTGATGATTGATGATATCGTGTCTTTATTAGTGTGCATGAAATGTGCTCGATACTAGGTAGGTATGCAATACAATCGCTGGCTAGTAAACTCACATCCGCCGTGAGAATTGAGTAAGAAGCCCATAAGGCAGAGGCAAGATTAAGGTGAGTAAGAAGCTTAAGAGACAGGGCAGGATTGAGGTGAGTAGGAAGCAGAGGCAGAGGTAAAGTTAAGGTGAGAGTTGCTTAACGCTTTATTAAATTCTCTACTCGGACACCTTCCCTCTCCTCTGTCTTCACTCTCACTCTTTCTTCCTCCTCGATCCCTCTGGATCAGCAAGGGCCTGCGCGTTCCACCTTGGATCGTCGCTCTCGTTGACCGGCGCCCAGCTAAGTTGGATCTACTTCTCTCAGCACAGGTAATTACTGATCTAGAACCGTCAAGACGAAACACGTACCTGCATTGTCTTCTGATCCCAGTCCTTGGTAAAGCTCCGGATCTTGCCATCCTCGACTTCAAAGATCGCCGCCGCACTCCATGTCGCATGCCTCCCCGTGGCTTCAATGCCCTTATACGGCTTCCCCACGTGGCTCCCCTCCGCGGTGTAGCGAAGCAGGACGTGTCCGTTCTTCGCGAATACCTGGTCGAAACGGATGATGTTCAGATCAGACACGGCAGACATGACCACGGAGTGAGAAGTCGCGTAGTCCATGGGCGTTTCGCAGCCCGGGAATGTTGCAGGAGCCCAGAACCAGCTGTCGGCGTGACAGAGGTGGGCGACTGAGTCACCACCTTTGTTCTCGGTGGGGGAGTACGCGATGGACATGTATTCTTTGCACACTTTGATGTTGGCCTCTTCTTCGGCAGTCTGGTCCGTCGTCATGATGGCGGGCGGGTATTTGTGTTGCGAAGACATCTTCGCGGTGTGGTTTCCTGGGCTATGCGTTGATGCAATGGGAGGTATTCGTGGTTAACGTAGAGGATACCCTTTCTGCATAACAATACTGGAAATGGTCAGAGCCCATTCCATGTTGTCAACATGGGGACCCTGTCGTTGAGATCATGGCTGTGAAGTAACACGTCATGGTCTATCTCCGGTCCATCTAAGAGGGGTCGCAGGTAATCCACCACCAAATGCGAGAGATTTATCTGTTGCATGACCCATGGATGTCTTCTCGTTAATCCGTACGTTTAATCTTTTGCGGCGCACAACTCTTGAATGATAACATGAATAAGCAGAGGGACGGACAACTGAGCAAGAAGTCGCGTTGCCGGGAGTCGGTCTGGCCAAGCTTTCGCCAGCTTTAGCCAGTTTCGATTCTCAGGTTCACTTGAGTTTCGCTTCACTACGCTTTCCTCCTCATCACACGACAACTCACTCTCTGGGCTGCATCTGTCAGAGTCTACTGTGGATTATGTCGCCTCTGGACCTGCGGCTCGAAGTCGAGCTTAGGGGCTGTGAGAGACGAGGCTCTCGTGGTCCAATGAAGTCGCCAATCTGGGGCATTGCCGGGGCTGCGTTGTCCACCGCTTAAGCCAGTTTCGGAAATCCTGAGTATCTAGCTCGACTGGATCCGCGGCCGTGGCGTCGTCACTGTTCGACGACTGGTCAGCTCGATGGTCGTTATGTGACAGTTGGTACTCATGTATCTGGGCCCAGTCTCCCTCAGAGATACATATCCTCCACTGAAGTTGGATCAGTCACACCTTCCATTCTCGCGCCTCTATCTTCCTGTCAACGTAGCACAGCATGGTGAAGTTCATCCAACAAGACCCTAACGTTCGACGCTACAGTCAAAGACTCTCCCCGGAGCAATGGGAAGAGTTGAAACCCAAATTAACCATGTCGCACCTCGGCGGCTGCAAATGTGTCGATATGTTGAAGGAACTGGCGGCAATAGGCGTTAACGTCACCCGGAGCCAACTAGATTCGCGGCTGAAGAAATGGGGACTCGTCAGAGAAAGGAAAGGTTCCGACGCCTACCCCTTGTCATTACTTCGCTTGGAAATAGAAGGCCACTCCCCCAGAAATTTGTCGCAAATTCAGCTGGCTGAGCAGTCACTTTGTCCCACGACGGTTGATGTCTTGCAGCAGCAGCGGGGCACGGGGCCCTTGGCCACCACCCCGGACATAAATCTAAGAAGCCAGTATGAAGCAAATGGGGCTCCTGAGCCAGTTTCAGCCGCCCTGATGCCTATGCCATGCGACGGTATGCAGGCAGATCTGGATGCTCTCGAGTGTGTAGGATCCCATGCATCAGACATGACGACTGATCAGCAAATTCAAGGCACTCAGGATGCCTCGGAGTTGATGATTCTTCAAGACCTTTCGGTCTCAGGTCAGGCCATCAAAACGCATACAGCCACAGAGTCGCACAACGCAGGCCTGACGAGGGCATCCCTCACCGCCGTGACCGATGACGCACGAGAGCCCGGAACTCCAGCAACACGAATGCTACCTAGTCTAAGCACAGATACGATTCTCTCTCCTCTGTCCTCTGGTTTGGACACCAAGGACGCCTCACGGCTATATCACATGGCCGCAAACTACTCTACTTGATGAGGTGCCACGACGAGGCCTTCGAGATCTTCCGTCATATCGTTTGTCAACCCATTATCGATATTTCGTCTACCGGCGACGTGGGTCACTGGCTTCTGGCTTCTGCCATTGGATGTGTTCGCTCAGCTCGAAGCAGTCAGAACGTGCAGATATCACAGGAACTCATTCTCGGCTTGTTTGGCGATAGTGAAAATAGCAACGCTGGTCACACGGCCTGCCATGTGCAAGACAAGTTTTATAAGAAAACCCTTCTAGCGGGGTCACAAGGCTTAGCAGAGGTAATGCTGGAAGATACTGCTTGCTGGACGATAGCCACCAATCGTCCTCCGTCAGCTCAGCCGTCGAGCCCATCCCCCAGCAGCACAGTTCTTAAAGAGTGCTTGTATCTACGCAGAGCAATCGTGGACTCGTTGGAAAAGATGATTGTCTACCTGGAGGAGAATGAGGAGGACCTTGATCGCGAATGGGCAAGTGGCAGCATCCGCGACAGGGGACATACCGTTGCCCAGCTTATCGCTTGTCGACTCCTCGAAAGCAATTTCAGAGACAAATGTGCCGAACCTGGCCCTGTCGACACGGATTTGTGCTGTCAGCTGAATCCCCCAAGGTGTGCCACAATAGTCAAAGGACAAGCTCTCGCCACGTTACCTTTCATTGTCGCCTATTGGGAACCCCGGTATGAGGTTCCAGGAGTGCGAATTACTTTCGGGCCGGCCCGCCACTTTTTGATGGCCGCAAAGTCGGCTCTGGGGTTGATCTTGCCGCATTCGCATGCCGACAACAGCGGCTATGAAATCTTCATGGAGATGTACCTCGGACTGCTGGACCAGCGAGATGAGGAGGTACGAATGTCTGGAAACATCTCCCATCACCGCTTTCTTGCCGTGGCGGCTGCAACGGCTGGCGTTTTCACTATACCGGCACTCCAGCGTCTCGGGTTTCCGTGTAGGCACTTGGAACCTGACGCAGTACCAGAAAGTCCACGCCAGGCTTTGGAAGAGATCGCCATGTCGCCACATGTCACCGAGCATGCCAGGGACAGATGGAAAGCGACACAATCATCGTCCTTTTTTCCGACCCTGGCCAGATCAGTGATATCCCACGCGTCGTCGATGAGCTCTGATTTTCGATCATTCCAGGCCATGTCTAACCGGGTACGAGGGAAGCCTTCCATGTCTATACATTCGACAAAGCAATCTGACCGGATGAGCTGGAGATTTGGCTCTGTGACTGGTCTCTCGTCAGATCCGTCAGTAGGAGATGGCGCCGCAAGCGACATCATGATGGACAGTATGGCTGAGGATCGTTATGTATATGGGTGGGGCCCATGGCGATAGCCGAGACGATCAAAGTACATATTCGGAGGCCTCGCGACGTACATTAGAGGCAACTCCTGTTGGACTGCCACGGGAACAGATACATCCTTCCGTAATGTGTCCAATGGAGCGGACGCCAAGATGGTCTTCTCTCTGTCGAATCAGGCTGGAAGCAGGGCGGCCGAATCAGGAAATCCTTCAAGACGCCACCTCCGCAGGATCTATTTAAGCGCCGTTGGCTCCTCAGCCTTGCAAGGCACTTTCTTCCAGTTCATCCTTCGTTCCTCATTTTCTGGGAATAGATGGGCGCCCGCGTGTGGGCTGTCAAGTTGCTTCCCAAAGTCGTCTAATCTTGCAAAGTCAGGATGCAATCCGCCAGACTCCCCCAGCGGGCGGATCCTTTTATCCAACAAGACCCGAACAATCCTCGTTACAGTAGACGGTTGTCCAAGGAACAATGGGAACATCTCAAGCCGCAAGTCTCGGAGCTCTTCTATCAACGTGTCAGCACGGCAGACATCCTGCGGCACGTTCAAGCCCAGTTCAATGTCCACATTACACGAAGCCAGCTTGACACTCAAATGAGAAAGTGGGAATTCGTACAAAAGAATGAACCCCCTCAGGACGTGGCAGACCCTAAGCCAGAGGAATCGGCGTCTTCAGAACAGATCTTGCAATCGCATCATCAAGAAACCTCACTAACGTCCAGTTACACGTCTTCAACCCCAGCCTCAAATAGAGACGAACCATGTGCTGCGGCGGACGGACCAGCAGCCAACGTCGCTTACCCTCGACTTTGTTTGCCCGAGTACGAGCCGGCGGACATGGTACGAATGTTACGGAAGTCCAAACTATCAAGCGCAGTACGAAGGCCTTTTGAACACAGAATTGCCATGTCCGAACGAAGACTCAAAATTATCCCAGAAATGGCACATACCGCCTTGATCCTTACCGACTTGAAGTGCTTTAACGAGGCATTCGGTCTATGGTATCTGATCACTTCTACCATCAATGATGCGATACAGACAGACCAGTTGTGGGGTCCACAGTTGGTGTTTGTGGCAGCCACTTGCGCACGGTCTGCTTGGACTGACGAGCAAGTGCAGATAGCGAATGTTCTTGTTGAGCAGCTCTGCGGTTGGCGACACCGATACTTTGATCATGCTCGTGATCTGCCGCCAGATACCAGCTTGATTGGTGAACTACCGAGCCTCCTCACTCTGGCAGAGAGTCTGCTCGAGGACATTTCAGCTTCAGCACCGCCGAAGTACTGGTCCACTACCCACTACTCTGCCTGTGTCTTACTAGGCGGACCAAGTGGTGGCATTTATTTTTCTCTTGCTGTGAGGTCCAGTACGAAGGCTCTGTGGAGCAAAGACCTCCGCGACTGGCCACGAGACGTCGTGAACTCCCTTTTCGCTTCGTATGAGTTCCAGCGTGCCCTTTTGCACGATTTGATGACAGTGCAACACTGTCTTCATGCGACCCGCTCGCTGCTGGATGGCCTCCTCAAGAACCACTGGCATCCTGACGCAAGCCACCCTCATTGCTTCGCTCAGACGATAGCATGCCTGGCCATGGAAGACCGCCTCGCACATTTCCACGGATTGGTTCCATTCTTCTGGTCTTTCCATCCCAGTGAATTCCTTGACCAAATCAGATTTCAAGCTATGGCGACACTATCATTTGTGCTGGTGACATTGATTCTGAAAGCGAACAATGTAGACAAGAGACCTGACACTCTGGAGTGTTGCTATGACAGGCTCCACGATGCAGCACAAGAAGTCAGGCAGGCGGTTGAGGCTTACGGGGTTGAGGGAAATACCAAGTACAAAGAATTTATTGACGTCTACCTTGACCAACTGAATTCACGGCCGAAAACTGATCCTTCATTGAGCATAACCGACAGCGACCGTCTCTTCCGCGCTGCTGCAGCCGTGGCATGCATGCGAAAGCCAGTAAATATAGACGAGGAGAAGCCGGAGTGGTCAGTCGAGGCTTCTGGCACACGCGCTGGGCGAGATGATGGCGGTGCGGAACGATTCACAGGTGGGCCCCAAGCTCGCGTTCAGCAGCAGGAGCGGGTCTCGATCTCGAACACTCACCTCGATCCTCCTATGGCACGCTCATACACGTCTTCAGTAAGCCCTGGATTCAGGTCATTCAAGTGGCTTTCCAGACGCCCTCAAAGCAATATCTCGCTTTCCCGCCTCTCGGGCATTACAACCTCTACAGGTGCATGGTCTGAGCGTATGAGTTGGAGATTTAGCGGCGCGACTGGCTTGTCGTCAAATCCTTCAGTGCGCGAGAGTAGCATGACTGATGTCTTCATGGATGGGGTGGGAGAAGAGGGGCCGGAAGATTAGATGGTCTAGCCGGCCGGCTCCTTGACCGTGTGATGCCATGCAGCTAACAAATCTAGCTCGTCCACGTCTTCCATCTCACTCGGTTCACGGTGGTTGTCAGAGATTGACGATGTTGAGCAGAGGAGACCATGGAGGCACCGACTTTGGTTACGGAGGCACGGCTCCAAGATATCGGCTGAAAAAGAGCTCTCCTCGTCGCTGGCGACGAGCGGACGTCACGGCAAGGATCGAAACAGGAAATTTCCTGGAGTGGTGGATTTCGAGCCAAAGGATGCGTGTAGCTGGCTGGGGTGAACGTCAAATGTCTTCGCATAGCCAGGCCGCTCAGCATACCTGGAGCTGGAGTCACCTAAACGTTCTGCTATGTAGGAGTTGTTTTCACAAGGGTCATTGGAATATTGCTACTGTCTTTGGAGTCATTATTGTGCCAGGATGAATCCACGCTGCGACTACCGTTCCATACTATACCATACCATATCACATACCCATAGCATAACCATTCCACGATCTCGGGCTATGTATGTAGTTCGCAAAATAGAAGAACCCTCCAGTGAGAAGCCAGCGTACATTCATGGTGCAACGGCGCTTGCCTCGCGTGAGCGTAGAAAGCAAGCATTTGTGCCCGTGCTACAGTACAGTCCGCGATTCTCTCCTTCACCGCGCATCATACAAAAAGCAAAAGTAATCAAAGTGTAAATGCGAACACTCCCCTAGCGTGTAGTATAGTACATAGTCCCCGTCTCGAGACCGAACTTCGTTGTTCCGGGCGGGCGCACCGGGAGTAGGACAGGAGCGTGAGAGAATAGTCAGGATGATGTGCAGTGAGTGGCCAGGGACATGAACGGCGACATAGTATCGCAGTGCAGTAGAGGACCGACTTCCCGTTTGTATCCTCCTTCTCCCAGAGTGTGAAACTCCCAAGTATCGACGGAAGCGGCGTGGAAGAAGAAGGTGCAGACAGACTTACGAGATACATATGTGGTATGGAAGACGCCTAACTCATAAGGGAAAGAAGAAAAGAAAGAAAAGGAGAGAGCGATCAAAAAGAAAAAAGGTAAACTAAAGGTAACGAAACAAAAAGGTCTTTTGTAAAAGTAGCAAAAAGAAAATTCCACGACCGGGAGTTGAACCCGGGGCTGCTGGGTGATGTTGCGCACTCAGGACTTCCTAATGAAAGCCAGCTATGTTACCGTTACACCATCGTGGAGAGCCAATTGATGAGTGACTTTCTGATCATATAATTTTTATTAACAAAAATTTGGGGTCGAGCTTATCCTAGTGCGGCACTAGGCGGGGTAGGTTTGCCGAAGTTAGGCCGGTGGAGGTCCTCGAGGTGCCCCGTGGTGCTGTGGTGCCCCTAACTGCGTACACACCCGTACGTTACCCTACAACTGACATGTGAGTGCCTAATCTGATCAACGCTAATTTAAACCGTTCATCTACGACGACTACAGTAGTGAATAGTCGTGGCCTCCAAAGCTGGGAACAGAAAAATGACGCTGGGCCGCCACGAAAAGAATATACATTGCATCCCTCTATGATGTGTTACTGTGTGAAGTCATGAGCGCTAATGTCGAGTGCGATACACTCTTCCCAGTCGACTTGGTTGTATTCATGACCTGTCCAGACCACCAAAGACTCGGGAAACGATAGCTGATGGTACTGTACTATCCCGTCTCCTTCACGTGTAGCATACTGTGACTACTTAGAACGCCATCTTACATACTTCGTACATCCCAGGGGAACTGTTAGAATCCATTCATGCTCATTACTCCGTTTGGTCGTTCATTCGCCGTCGAAGAGGCCACAGTTCGGGTGTAAAGCGTACATTAACCTCTGGTTGTTCGCGCTGGAAGAGGCAGCAGCAGCGGCATCTTCGTCGTCGCCTTCAACAAGACCTTCGCCTCGAATCGCAATGATCACGTTATCCTGTAAAGCTGAATTAGTATCTGGTGCTGTACTTTGGCTGCGGGATTGGGACGAGAATGGAAGAAAACGATCAAACGTACCTTGACCATCTTCTTCAACACCTTACGTGCCAATGCTCTCTCACGTTCGACATCTTCTTCATTACCCAACTGCTCCTCAATCTGCTCGAGGTACCACAACAAGAGAGCGTCTCGCTCAGGTCCCTCGCCTGTACGGTCTTCTTCATCGCGTATGCGAGTGGCCAGCATTGTCTGGATGGAGTTAAACTTTTCGAACGTGATTTTCGTAGTTGGCCTTGGACCTGGAGTGGCGGAGGCGCGGGTATTCTGAGCGGCTCCATCCTGCTCTTCATTATCACCATCCGCATTGGCCATGGGACTATCTCCCTCCGCACCATCTTGCTGGCCTTGGGTTTGGTTCTCGTCTTCGTCGTCTTCGACGTCCACGTCATCCTTTTCGACGCTGATAATCGACTGCTTCAGCAGGTCGAATGCCTCGTTGACCATGACATCAGTGATTTCCTCCACGCAATTCGCCTTGGCGATGGCTTCACTCAACCTGATCAGTGACTCGAGCTGCCGGACTGTAATGCGGTAAGAGTTCTTGCCTACTACACCACCTGTGTCGTTCGACCTGAGCTCCTTATATCTGTCAACCAGCAATCTCTTTGCATCTGGGGTGAACTTAGGTTTAAAGGTGCGCGCGAACTTGATGTACCGCTGTAGTTGTTCTGTGCTGAACTCAGGTGTAACGAAATCGTCTTGGAGCATGTGCAAGTTGACAATGTGGTCCGCCAAATGGCGGTCCGTGGCTTCGTTGCACTCGTCTAGGATTATGAAGAAGAGATCGAAGCGGGACATGATGGGAGCGGACATGTTGATGTTCGCTCGAAGAGTCGTTTTTCTGTTGTAGCGGCCGCCAATGGGGTTTGCGGCTGCGAGGATAGATGTGCGAGCGTTCAAAGTGGCGTGAATGCCGGCTTTCGCAATCGAGATGGTTTGTTGTTCCATGGCTTCGTGGATGGCGACCTGATCCGAGATGTCCATCTTGTCGAATTCATCAATACAGCAGGTGCCGCTGTCCGAGAGCATGAGGGCACCGGCTTCAATCGTGTGTTCGCCTGTTTCTTCGTCTTTGACAACAGCGGCTGTGAGACCCGCCGCGCTTGATGCTTTGCCTGAGGTGTAAACCGCCCGGGGCAGGAATGAGGCGATGTATTTCAAGAACTGGGACTTGGAGGTTGATGGGTCGCCAACGATGCAAATGTTGATATCGCCTCTCAAGGCCATGCCCTCGGGAGTCATCTTTGAGACGCCACCTAGGAGCTGGAGGAGAAGACCTTTCTTCACTATCTCGTGGCCGTAGACGGTAGGTGCCAGACTATTAACCAGTCGGCTGTAGATTTTGTCAGAATGGACCATGTTTCTCAATTCGTCAATTTCTGCTTGTGTCAGGGTCTCGAGATATGCTTCTTGAGCCTTGATTCCGTCGTCGTACTTTTCGAAGAGGTCTGTCTGCTGAAGCGAGTTGAGGATGTTCATGGATTGACCGTTCAATTGACTTGCTGATTGACCAGGTGTGGTCGTGTCCGGGCAAGAGAAGCAGGCCAGGAATGCCATTCGATATGTCAAATCTCGGACACCCAGGGCCTTTAGCCCTGAGACTCCTGCGCCACCAGCGTCTGCTCCTCGGAAATTTCGATTATCCTTGGAAGCCTCGGGTTTGACGCCGGGAATGCCTAGCTGAGACACATCCGGCACCACTATCATCGTGCCCGTAAAGATGCACTTCTCGCCAGGCTTTGTCCGCTCGACTTGTTCTCCTCGCAGAATGACATCAATCGTGCGCGGCATGCTTCCAGTCGGGATTTCAGAGCTGTTCTCTTGGATTCGACATTTCTGCCAGTCAACGAAGGTGCTGTTGCGGATATCCAACCGCCATGCCACCTTGTTACCGCAGGTGAGATTAGGACACACTGCGGGTTCGGTGTACTTGAAAGTCTGTTCAACGTTGGGGACGGTGGTGTTGCATGCTTCACAGATGAACGTTCCAAGAGCCAGCTCGGGACGAACCTCGGATGTTCTGGTGACTGTGCCTGAGATGGAGAGCAGCTTGCCAATTTGGTCTGTTCGTAGTTGTCGCACTCTTGATACAAGTGGAAGGTTGTAAAAGGCCAAGGTGAAGAGTTTGTCAGTCTGTTGATTCAGCGTCTTTTCTCCCTGGCTGCTTCCCTCGCTTGTCGCATTTCCCGCCAAGGAGGTGCCCGCTTGTGAGGCATTGCTCGTTATCTGACGGTGATCTTTGAAATAGACAGGCTCGTATTTCGAGAGCAAATTGTGCAGACTCTGGATCAGAAATGGCAGGAACCGGTAGTACTGGTTGGCAATCGCATCGGCAAGGATGGGGCCTTCCTTGTAAGATAGTAGATGCCGAAAGTCGACGTAAAGCGTGGAGAGCTGGTATTCTCGCAGCCCATGGATTTGATTGATGTAGTATTTGTCTGTTCTCAGCTCGCTTGAAGGAGGCGCTGCTGAAGACGACGGCTCTTCAATATGCGATTCGAGGAAATCTTCAAACGCTTGTTGCACTTTCTCTCCTGCCTTGTCTGTAACTTGGGGGACGTTGCGATCTAGGGGGTTTCGTCGCCTGTTGCGCGCAGCGCCCACGACCTCATCGTCTGGGAAGACGTCCGCTTCTGAAGGGATGCCATTGCTCTCAGACGGTAAAGGGCGCGCGCGGGAGGAGGAAGGGATGCCGTTTTGGGCTCGTCGTGGAGACGATGGTGTTGCGCCAAAGGCGTCTGAATTCAATATTGAGTCTACCAGAGTCGCCATCTTGATGTTGGGAAAATATCGCAAGTGGAAATCTGTCTGTTCAATTGCGAAACTGAAATCCCCTTGAGCGCTGGAGGGGCTAAACGCGTCAAAAACGCGTCGCGTCGTGGAGTCTCGTTTACTCCGCCGCAATAAAGTGCAGCTACGGAGGAGCAAGACAATACCAATCGACACACCTCTCCCAAGTTCTCCCCTACCGTACACAATATCGCTGCTAGCTCTGTTAGAATTCCAAACCATCACGTCCTCGTGGCAAGTGTGGCCGAGTGTCCACCGCATAAAGGGCTCTTGAGGCATGCTGCATGGCTTTAAGTCTCATGTCTCTGGGTTTGCGAGACTCACTACTAACACGAGCGTTGCCCTATGCCGCGAGCCTCTCTCTATGCCAGTGTGAAGCCCATAGATGATTCCAGCCCGGGTTGCGCACCCCTGAACAGTCGATCGGCTTGAGCACTCATGGCAACAAGGATTATACTCCTTCCGATTGCGCCTCGCCCGGAAGAGTTGCATTGCAGTGATTCGAAACGAGAAAAGAGTGAGTGACGACTTTTGTCATCAATGATTCGGAATCATGTGGCCATGTTCATCCCATCGCGATACAGCAATCCTGGTGCACCTCGTATTGCCAAAATTGCGGCTGTGAAGCTCGTCGATTGCACCTGCCGATCTCACCTTGGCTCCTGCCGTTTTTCAAGTCGTCCTGAGTGCAGCGGGCAGGAGCAGGAGCAAGAGACGTCACCAGCATGATCGAAGCGGTGTCCCCTGATTTTGAGGTACGTGTGAAAAATGCATATGCGTCTTGAATTGCACTACTCCCGGATTATAGGTCCCGAGCACCTACTTTGTGGTTCACGTGGGATATTATTTCACGATCGTGTCTGAGAAGCTGGCAACTCTCTGTTGCCTCGTCGGAGTTTCTCATCGCTGTGGACGTTGGCCTGCTGCAAACACCATCTGACATCTCGCCTGCCCATGATGGTGCCCTCGCTATTCAATCCCCGAGTTCGGGGGCTCGTCGCCCTCCTTTTCTTGCTTGTCCTTCTCGGGACCACGTTACTGGGTGAGTCGTGCGTTCCCCTAGCGATGTGTACTTGCGCTCACTACTGCATTGATCAGTACTGGGCGGCTCGGAATGGTTGCCCAGAATTAGCATATCGTTGAGAGACCAGTGTCCGACAGTGCCTGCCCCCCGACCACAAAGTGTATCAGAGGGAGAACATCACAAATCAGAAGAGCAAATTGGCAAAACTATCATGAGACACGAGAGAGCAGTGGCAGACGCAGATCCGGACCTTCTCTGGCTCATCCTCACCTATGACGAGACATCTTGGGGTCTTGCTCCGGGGCTGGTTGCGAATAGAAAACGTTCCTTCGAGGACTTCCTAGAGATGCTCGCAGCCACGAATCTCAACTTACAAAACATGTCACTCGGTCTCATGACGAGCTCGGAGGACGAATACAACCACTTTGTACAAGCCACAAAGGACATACCCGTCGCTCGAGTCACTATCTTCATGCATCCGGGGTTCAACACTGACGCCGCCCTTGATCGTGAACATCGGCACGATAGCGAGTCTCAAACAGCACGTCGGACTGAGCTGGCACAACTGAGAAACTATCTTATGCTGAGTGCCCTCCATGATGAGCAGCACGTTGTCTGGCTCGACGCCGATGTCTATTACCTGGACGAGAACATTGTCCAGCGGATGATTTCTCACTCCGAGTCTCGTGAAGACGCTGGCATCATCACTGCCCGGTGCGAGGCACCGTGGGGCCCGAACTACGATCTCAACGCCTGGGCGGGTCCATACAAACATGCGCAAATCGTCGCAGATCTCGTCAAAGACACCAGCGACGATGATCTCATCCCTCTTACTTCGGTAGGAGCGACGCTGTTGTACATCCGGGCGTCCCTGGTTCGAAAAGGGGTCAACTTCCCACCGTACTATGTGGTCAATACTAGTTGGGACGGTTACGGAGATGACGGGATAGAATCGGAGGGAATGTGCTACCAGGCCCGGGGCTTGAAGGGTGGTGGGTGCTTTCTTTTGGGAGGATCGTGGCACACAAAGCATGGAGATTAAAATCTTTATGTCCTCTGACACGATGGTCGACAAAAGTTACTCGAGATCTGACTTCCTTCGTTGTTGCAGACCTGATAGACTGCTGTACATCGCCTACGTTCTGTATAAGATTCTAATGGTCGCTGAAAACGAAACATGGGCACATAGATCATACTCCTTCGTACCAGACGTCACTTGTCTTCCAGTGCATTGGACGAGCAATGTATTCCTCGGAACATCCTGCCCAGACTGAAGCGACGAAGCAACAGACTTGTCGGAAAACATCCTCCTAGCCGACATCGTCCTCCTCCCGCTTGACAGGATGAAGCAACACACTCCTCAAACACATCCTCCCACTGCTCTTGGTCACATCCCTCTCCCATTCCGCGCCACCCTCGCCACCGACGCGATAGCCCAACCACCTCCTCCACAACGGGCCCGCGAACGCCGCGTCGTAATAATACGAGCTCCCCCTGAGATTATGCTGCGGCACCTCGCTAAACACGCTGTCAGCATAACCGCCCGCCTCCCCCGTCACGGGATTCCCATTAAACACCCGCTCCACATACGCCGAATCGTTCCACGTCCTGCTAAAGTACATGGGGTGGGGCGCGAACGCGGCCTTCAAGCCATAGTGCAGGGCGATGCTGGCGGGGAACATCTCGCCGGCCATGCTGTGGCGGGCGAGCGCGGTCTCGCGGTGCATGAGCGTCAGGAGGCGGCGGGAGAAGCGGCTGGCCGTGACGATGCTGGCGCGGCGCGGCGGGATCGGCACTGCCGTGCTGTAGCCCGACACGTCGGCGCGGAAGATCCAGAACGTGTGCGCCGGTTGGAATTGCGGGAGGAAGGTGATGTAGTCGGCTGGTTCGTCTGCGGAGGTGGAGCTTGATGAGGCGGAGACAGGCTCGGAGTCGGAGTCGGAGTCAGAGGAGACAGAAGCGGGAAGAGGAAGTCCAAATCTCGCGCGGTAATCCTCGCCGAAGATGGCGGTGCGGTCGGCTTCCTCCCAGCCGGGGAATGTTTGTGGGCCGGAGATGAGACTGGTCTTATTTTCTCCCTCGCTAAGGCCTTCGCTGTTTTTACCGTCGCTGGTCCGATGGAGCGCCCTCATTGCAGTGTCGTTGGCGAAGGATTCCCAACCCCCGTGCACGGAGGGGATATAGAACCGTGCGGCGCACTCCCACAGGCCTTCCCTCGGCTGGGACTGCGCCCACCGATCGACGCGGTCGAACAGTTCGTACCAATGGCCCACGTAGCGGATGTCCATCTCCCAGTTCCAGAAGAAGTCGTACTCGGGATGGTAGGCCGCGAACCACTGCAGTGCCATGTGCATGCTTCGGCCGACGCTGTGGACCGGCCCCGGGTTGTTGAACTGCGGCTTGAACGGGCCCGGGTAGAGCAGGCGCAGGAGGTCCTCGGACCAGAGGGTCGCCATGGAGCGGTATTCGTGCGGTACCAGGCGTTCGAGCACGGCATCGTAGACGGTGGAGGACGCCCAGATCGGGCTGCCGTCTTTGATCTGGATGAGGAGGTGGATGTCGTAGGCGGCGCCGGCGTGGAGGTTGAGTTCCGTCACGAGGGACCGGATGTACAGGTGTGAGTGGTTTGTCCAGGTGTATTGGTCCCATAGACGGAGGACGATGGCGGTTCGGGATATACGGGTGCGGTCTTGAGCATCTTCCGGCCCGTCTTCTTCGGGCTCGGATTCCGCTGGTGATGCCCGCTCCGACGGCGGCGGCGGTGACGAGGCGGGCCACATACCTGTGCGGTGGAAGTGCAAGACGTCGTCCGCGTAAGCCGGCCCGGGTGACGTCGAGAAGCGATGTCGATTCTTCTCTCCACACAGGCGTTGTGCGCGGCCGAGGTCGACACCACGCCAATCAATGCGCGAGTTGTTGTTCAGGGTCAAGTCCGTGCCGTTCATGTCGCCGTGGATCCCGAGCCCAGTGCCTCCCTCGCTGACGGGGTACCCGAGCCCATACGCCGCGTACCTGCCATATCTGTCAAAGCAGACATCTTTGTTGAGGCCAATCGCATCGTGAGAACCCAGCATTGGTTCTGGCGCCTGTTCAGGCACGCCGTTGTAGGCCCAGATGACCGGCGGGGGGACTGTGTCCTCTTCATCGAGAAAACATCGTTCTGCAGCGGGCTGGCTTTGCGAACCAGACGGCAACGCGTAGGGATTATATTCGACGGGTTCGGGATAGAGCTTGCCGTTCCGACCTTTGCCCGAAGAAGAGACACGATGCGCATCCTGTCCTTCCTGGCTGGCGCTGGCGGGAACCAGCTTTCGCAATCCTTCGAAATATCCCTTCTCGACCGGAAAGAGCTGCCACGCGAACGGTGGCCGCGGTGCAGGAGGTGGGGGTTCCTTTGGAGAAAACAGGAGTACCAGGCTCACAGCGACGACGACCACGCTTATCAGTGTCGCGAGTACAGCAGTAGCAACATGTTTGACGCTCCGTTTCGATGGAAGGCGGAGACGGAGTCTGGACCCCTGACTCGACACCGGAGAACTACTCGAAGAGTCTTCTTGCTGGCGTAGAAGCTGGTACCGATGCAGAGGCAGGAAATTCGAGAACCGACCGACCATGCCCGCGGCGTGTTGTCTCAAGCCGTCCATATCTGTCTCATGACTCCGCAACCGAGTTTGCGCACCCAGCGCCGTTGGGCTCGATCGCCAGGATGGTCAAACGCAATCCAGTCGGGCGGGAGTGAAGGCCATATCATATCGTGCATCTAATTTCCCGCCAGTCTTGAAGAAAAAAGAAACCGACCTAGCTTAACCGGCTACTGCAGTAGATTCGTAAGTTTGCTTGGCCTTCGCTCTACAGAAGCTCAGCCAAGACGCGAAGTCGTCGTCCCTCGAGGTCGCGGAGTCGATCCCATGGCGGAAAGAACAGGACCCCTCCACTGCGAAGTGCCATGTTCAGAGACAGATGGATTCACGAAGGAATACATAATCCATGGGGGGAGATTTCTCCCACGAGCTCGCCATGCCAATTAGAGCGCGGGCGCACTCCATGGCTTGTAGCACGGCAGTCAAGGTTCGACGCGGTCGCCTCGGCAGTGGCAGGTTGAGGCTCGCACCAATCATTGCACTTCCGACAGGCCGTTTAGGCGATTTACGGACACGAGACCCGGGCCGACGATCTGCTATTGCAGAGTATCGCGGCGAAGGAAGTCAC
Organism: Capronia americana; assembly: GCA_016110215.1. NCBI lineage: Eukaryota > Fungi > Ascomycota > Eurotiomycetes > Chaetothyriales > Herpotrichiellaceae > Capronia > Capronia americana. The sequence goes on from JADWQD010000010.1 coordinate 516,422, forward strand.
CGCCCTAGAATGCGCTCTGTGGGCGATACTCGACGACGACATGTTGTCAGCTCGCGCGCACAGACCAATTGTGGACACGGACACGAGGCTGCGGACAGGACGACGAGGCTGACCGACCTGGGGAGGGACTTTGACCACCTGCTCACTGTTCACAGCTACACAGTATGTACAGTACAGTGCCATGTAAGGACACGCATTCCGCCCGAAGTCTTCGCCATACCAGATGCACGACGCCCAGGACGTTAAACATTTCACTCCGCTGAAGTCGCCACAAAGCCGCCTGCCACAAGCTAACATCATCTTCTCATGTCGACGTTCACTGCACATTACAAGCCAACCGTCGCATCAGGCAAAATGCTGCGCAAAGAACGGCATTACCCTCTCTAGACACCTCTTGACCTCCACAGCTTCCTGCTCCATCCTCGTTCTCTGCTCTCGCAACCTCTCCATCTCAGTCAGCGCCTCTCTCTTCTCTGCCGACAGGTCTTCAAACCCGCCAGCCAGCTTCTCATTCTCTTTCCTCAGCTCGAGCTTCTCGCGCTCGCGTTGCTCAACATCTGCCATCAGAGCCGAGAGCTCGCCTTCTTTTCGACGGAGGTTCTCTTGGTGTTTGGAAGTAGCAAGCGCTGCGGCCGTGACTTGCTTCCTAAGCTCGTCATTCTGGCCCTGCAATTCTCGGAGCAGTTTCTTGGACTGGTCAAGCTCATTGGTCGTACTTGCGAGCTTGGCCTCGGCATCCTTGTCGATTTTGGAGAGCGTGCTTTCGAGATCCTGCAACTTGCGGTCTTTCGAATTGAGTTCGTTCTTCAGGGCGCGGATTTGGACGTCAAAGTCTTCGGCTTGTCGTCTGCTCTCTTCTGTGCGAAGAGTTTCGGCGCGATGAAGCTTCTTCTCCAGCTCCTCGGTGGCACGATCTCGTTGTGCAAGCTGGCTCTTCACAGAACGGAGTTCCTGCTCAAGACCCTCGGAAGCACGGTCCCGCTGTGACAGCTGACTCCTCAGAGAGCGGAGCTCTTGCTCGAGACTCGACGCGCGGCTTTCCTTGTCTTTCTCGGCCTGCTGTAAGTTTGCCTCGAGCTCGGATATCTTCCGATCCTTCACACTCAAGTTGCTCTTCAATGACCGCAGCTCCTGGCTGATGGTTTGCAATCTGTCGTCGTTCTGCGTGTGTGTCTTTTCCACATGCTCGAGCTCATCTTCAAGCTTATCGATTTGACGTTGCAGATCTTTCTTCTCTGCCTCCAGTCTCGTTATGATCTGGCCGGCCTGGAGGACTTGCTCCCGACGAGTTGCTAGCTCCTCTTCCGTCTTCTTTTTTGAGTCCAGGGCTTCGTCGAGTTGGTCTTCGAGCGTTTCCTGTTCGGTAATGGCCTCGGCCAGCTTCTCAGACAGCTCACTTTCTCGGTATTGCAGCCTCTTGAAGATCTCTTCTTTGTCCAGAGCTAGTGCTCGCTCCGAATCGAGTGTCTGCTGGATGCGTTGCGCTTCGATTTCTGCGCGTCTTCGTTCGTCTTCCACTCGCTGTCTCTCTGCTGCATCGTGTCTCATCTTGACCTGCAGCTGTTCAATCTTCTCGTCTCGCCTCTTGACTTCACTCGCAGTACGAGTCGCGCCCAGCAAAGGTTTCATGCGGACGAACAGCCGCCACCACGGGTTGGCTTGAAGATCGAGGTAGACGTTGAGGTTTCGTTGGATCACCCTCGTGGCTTCTGCACGGTAAAGCTGCTTGAAGGCCATGCGTCGTTGCATGAAGCCTCGAGCAATGGACTGGAACCTAGACATGATCTCCCGGATCAGGGCGTCTCGTTGCTCTTCCAAGTCGGCCAAGACTCCCGCCCGGAAGAACACCTTTGTCAGACCGACGCGATAATTTGATTGTTCCATTTTCAACCGGTTGAGCATGATCTTCGCCGCTTCTTGGCCTCCCAAGTATCCCTTTGGCATGTCTTTGCAAAGGACCTCGTATCTCGATCGGAACTCTGCAAACGTCAATCTGTTCGGGAAGCCAGTACGCGCGATCCGGATGCCCTCAAGCACACCGTTACACCGCAATTGATCCAGGACCAGGGGTGCAACGAATTGCTTCGGTTTCTTCTTGTGATTGGGCAGGATACACCGGACGAAGTGAGGTTGTGTCGAGTGCAACTGCCGCATCAGAATGCTCAGTTGCTCCTTGTGTCTCTGGGCAACGGTTCGGAACAAGCCCTTTTTGACTCGACTTCTTGGGCTGTACGGCTCATCAACCTCGTCGACACAGTCGCTGAAGAGGCTGGCAATGTGCTCATCTCTCGAGGCGGCGAGGAGCCGGGTCAGGTTGTCGTTGAGAGGATCTTTGTTCTTTTCCAGCCAGCCTTCTGTCGAGTATTCGACTTCAGCCGCATAGTGCGTTAAGATGAAGCCTTGCCGGGTACGCGCGGGCGCATATTTATTCGTTTTATTCTCCCACAAAGAATTCAGCTTCTCGGTGAACGACTTATCCGTAGCCTTTGGCATCACCGAGTCTTCATCGAGGCAGGAGAAAATACCGATAGGGTTGGGCAGCTCAATTAGGTCAATTGTTGGCTGGAGATCTTTGCCGAAGTCAATGAACTGCCATTCGATCTGCTCGCGCGCATACTCTTCTTGTTCTAGAACGAACATGTAGTGGTTGAAGAACTGCTGCAGCTTTTCGTTTGTGTAGTTGATGCACAGCTGTTCGAAGCTGTTGGTCTCAAAGATCTCGAATCCGGCAAGATCGAGCACTCCGATAAAGTGGCTATCATCGCTGCTGACACCACCGCGGTCAAGCTGGTGGTTGATTTTGGACACCAGGTCTCCGAACCCGCGTTCATAAATGCCTTTGGACAACGCATCAAGCGCAAGACGCACTTGCTCGGGTGTTTGGACCTTTTCAACCCATTCTCGGCCGGCCTTCACTCTGGGATGCAGGAGACCTTTGACGAAGGGCTCGGGTTGCACACCCAACAACCGACAAGCCTTGTCTATGGACGCTCGAGCTTCGATGGTCAGTGAAGCTTGGTCTGTAGCTCTGCTCTCTTGGCGGACGCCAACGTTGCCCAGGTGTAATATCGCGGCCACGGTTCGGAAAATGGCCATCTGCTCCTTCTCGGAAAAGTTCATGATGTGGAACGCTTCAATCAGGGTGTTCCACTCATCCCGATCAGAAACTCCGCCAATGGTGTCATTACCGGCACGGGTATAAGCAAAGTCTTCGACATCCATGCCGGAAATGAGCAAAGCCTCTCTCATCCGCTGATCCGCTCCGGCCAGCAGCTGGTAGAAGACATGGTAACTTCGTTCTTGCTGGCTGACTTTAACCACTCTTGACTTTTCGAGGAGATACCAATCGATGAAGGCGCCAGCAATTTGGCCAGACCGAGTGAATTGGATCCGAATGAACTTTCCGAACCTGGACGAGTTGTTGTTTCTGACCGTCTGGGCGTTACCGAAGGACTCGAGAATGGGATTGGCACGAAGAATCTGCTGGGAGAGGTTCGAGAGCTGTTTCCCTGGCGTTCTGCCCGTCACCGGTGTGTCCAGATCCGACGTCGCAACGGCAGCCAGGTACTGAATGACCTTTTTGGTATTCTCGGTCTTGCCCGCACCTGACTCGCCGGTCACCAAGATGCTTTGGTTCTCCCCTTCCTCGACCAAGCGGCGGAAGGCAGCGTCGGAAACTGCAAAAATGTGGGGTCGAGTGTCTTCCCTCGTTTGCCCTTTGTACATGCGAACATAGTCGTTACCGTAAATGGGCAAGGGGCAGTACGGATTGATGGCAACCAAGAACAGACCAGAGTAAGTGTAGATAAGATCAGCCTGATATCGGGTGTAGAGGTTGTGGATGACTGAGCCTTCGTTGAGATGAGTGAGTTCTGCCATGTCGTCGGCTTTGTCAAACTTCGCCGGGTTGACCTTATCCACCTCATCGACGTCGGCCTGTATTGATGAGCCATTGTCGAATTGTACAGCGACTTTGTTTCCCGGTAGATCTTCAGTTATCCATCCCCGGACGAACGCCCTCTCCGGATCTTTAACCCAGACATAACGTTTCCCGGAAAAGTCATTCTCGCCTTCGATGGCTGAGATTCTGTCCTCACTCTTACGCATCTCTTCTGACTTGATGAACTTGGGTGCAAATGTACTGGAGGTGCTTGCCTGTCGCTGAATCGAGTTGTTGCGCAAATGGGAGGGGACGGAGCTGAAGGACGCCGTGGGCGAGTACGACTGTTGTCGTTCATGTCTGGAGGTTGCCGTGGGTGTCGGCGTAGGAGAGGCAAAGAGTAGTGACTTGTTGTAGCTGGAAGGAGACATTGGCGACTGGATCGACATGTCTGAATGAATTGATCTGGTGAAGGGCCGCTGGCTCTGGCTGAAGGGAGATGTGTCGGGACTGCGGTCGTGAAGCAGCATATTGCCGCCAGTGAGAGAGGATGCGCTGTCACCCACAAGCGATTGCGTGCTATTGCTGCCAATGCATTAGTACATACTGGTTCAGTAAGATGGACAATGTCAGAAATCCAGTGGGTAATGGTGGGCGTTGTTTGTTGCAGCCTCGATTGGGGATGGCGCACCTGCGCACGGCAACCGACGCGCCACCGTTGCCACCTACACATGAGGGGCGAAGACGTAGAAGTGCTCGTCCGTAGGCACAATCGCTGCTACTGTGGGCGTCACAAAGCAGACAAGCAGTTCGCGTGTATAGCCCAACAGCCCACCGTACACCGGGTGCCAAGTGAAAGTCAATGTCTGTCTGAAGTGCAGAACGGCACCACTGACTCTCTGACCAACTCGCATGTATCGAAAGTAGAAGATCGTATCGACCATCACGATCTGGAAGGTAACCGTCCATCCTCCTGGAAGGACTTGTGCGCTCAGGCCGACTGCAGGAAGAGTTCTGATCCAGAACACAAAGTTGTCGGGCATTGTGAATGCACAAAGCTGCGTGTTCCTGGTGTTGAATCTGCGGACTGTCTCAGTGATGATAATGAGCGGTTTTTTGGAGTCTGTGAGAGCGTGTCTTTGTGGGATCCCCATTTGGCGCCGATGACATCGTGCACGGCGTCGTCTCTCTTGACTGTTTTCCACCGACTCGTGCTCTGCTGAAATGGCGCATCCTTACTCTTCCACCCCGTTGTACACGGGCACACCCTCATACGCGCCTCAGCAGCAGTCCTACTATCCCTCATATCCATCTAATGGCCAGCAACAGATCCAAAGTCCTCCAGGCCTCCTTCAGCAGCCTGCGCAGGGGCAGGGTCAACCACCGTTATTTCCTACCTACCAGCAGCAGCAGCAGCAGCAGCAACCGCCGCCCTCGACCAGTGGTCCGAGATTTGAACAAAATTCGCAGCTTCCTCTTCCTGCGCCGCCTTTTCCTCCTTTTCCACCTCCCATCAACTTCAGTTCCGACTTCTTCAAACAGTTTGCAAGCGGGGGCTTTCTACCTCCACCTCCTCCCAATCTCCCTCCAGTTCCACTCCCCAGTCCTGGATATCCCCAGCTGAATGCCTCGGTGAACAGCTCCGCCTCATCACCATATCCGCAGTTTCCTACGGCTGCAGCGCAGGGTTTCGGTTCAGGCTTTGTCCAAAATGAACATACGCGGCAGCAGCACGGCGATCCCTACATAGGGTCACAACATACCACCGCCCAAGCTGGGATGGAATGGCCAAGAGATAGCCACACATACAACGCGCCTATGGCACAGAACGCAAATACGAACAACCCACGTCCCATTTCTAGGGGCGTGATTAATCTAGCCAACGACAAAGGTAGGTGCGCTTGGCCTGCGATGTTCCTCGTCTAATCAGCCTGCAGACCAGTCGCTTCCCTCGTTTGGTTCGAGGTCTGACCTTGACATGCTCTTCGCAACTGCCCAGAATCAAGCCGGACAAGCGACGCCTGTGCACGAAATGGCTCTATCTCAAGATATTGATAGAAACAACCTTGCCGAGCATGAAACAGCAACGGATGGTGGCGCTTCTCGTAAGTATTTCTCAGCTTGATTTTCGAACCCAACTAAGCTTTGTCCAGCCTATGATCCCACCCGACCTGCTACAATCCAAGAGAGACCGTCAGGGAGCTTCGCGGCCACCAGTAATGCCTCCAAGAAGAGCGCCCCAAAGAAGGTGGAGAGAATTTATGACAACAAGTCACACACCGAGTTGAGACAACTCGCTAAGGGCGCAGTTCTATCCCTGGTGCCTCACAAAATCCTCTACGCAGATTTGGTCAAAGAAGGCGTGAATCCTCAGATCCTGCGAGAGTTGTATGGAGAGCTTGGCCTCAGGATCGAACCGGAACAGTCCAAAGAAAAAGTCGTTTCTATGTCTGGCGCGGACGGAGCTGCGCCAGGCCAGCAGACGAAGGTCGATGCGCATGACTATCCCCTCATACCAACGGATGTTCAAGCTGTCACCCCATTAGCTCCTGCTGCTACCACCGGTTCAGCGGTGGCCGCTGAGCCTCCTCCGCCGCCGCCCGCAGGCCTAGATGCGAGGAAGCAACAGTCAGCACCAAATCCTAGCCTAGAGCGAAAGGATAGGATCGCCCAGCTCCTTGCTGCGAAAGCGGGTCGTCCTACTCCTCCGCCCACCTCTCAAACCTCCGCTTCACGAGAAGATACTTCGGCGCCACTTCCTGCTACTCCATCTACAAACCCGACCGAAGTTGCTACAACACTTCCCCTCTCCCAAGTTGCGCCTGTCAGCCAGCCAGAAACCACTGCCCCTATGCCCGTTGCCGGGGCAAATAAATCCAAAGCACAGATTGAGCTGGTGAAGCAGAAGATGGAACAGCTGAAGCGTGAGGCCCAGGCCCGGACCGAAGCTATCTTAGCACAACCTTCCCCGGCACAAGCGGCCACTCCTGACCGCAACGGTTCAGTCGACGTTACCAAGTCGGCGCCTCAGTTCGGAAGCGTCACGCCTCTGCCAGCGAGCAATGTGTCTTCTTTTAACCAGCCCTCAGTAACATCTCTGATACCAGGACTGTTTATGAGCTCCAGCGAGGCGCCTGGAATAGCTGAATCGACCAATCAACCATCACCGCTCCAATCTTTGTCGTCCTCCATACTGCCAGCGAAACGCTCCTCAGACCTCAATGCCACTTCATCAGCCTTCCAACCGCCGGCCAAAAAATCAAATATGCAACAGGATCTGCGATTTACACCTTCTTTCCAACCTGCAGACAATGACCTCGACTATGAGTCGGAGGGTGAAGTTGTTGAAGATCCCGAGAATGATACCATGGCCCTGGATCAGGAGCCCGAGCAAACTTCTCGGCAAGAACACCAGGCTCACGAGTCGTCGCTTGCCATCGCTCCTTTCCCGAGCAGATCCGCAGGCGATCAAAGCGCCACAACGTCGCTGCAGGTTGCCTCAAACAATGGACCTGGAAGCGGCCAACTGTACCGTGCCAAACAGTCTGAGATAGAAGCTATGCGTCGGAGGATTGCTGAGATGGAACGCAACAAGCTGAAGCGGACCAGGAGCCAGTTAGAATCTCCATCCTCTTCAAAGCCTGCGACGCCTCCTGTTGGCGGAGAAGAACATCAGCCGAGCAGCTCGCCCATCGCTCAGCCGCTTGAGTTGAATGGAACTCAGCGCCAGCCTTTCGGGAACCGGACTGCATCGAAGTTGACTCGCGAGCAGCTTCAAGAACGAGCTGCCGCGCTGAAGGCAGAAGTCTTAAGGCAGCGTGTACAACGTCAACAAGTGTTGCAAGAAGGTCTGCCAGACCTCAATGCGGAAGTTAGAAAGACAGAGAGTCGGCTGGAAAACTCGCGCAAAGAGCTGAGCCAGATTCGTGGACAAATCCACGGTCTTCGGGCAGAGTTAGACCGATTAGTCGCGCAAGAGAAGGAGCTTGACGAGGAGGTTGGCCGTTTCGAACAGCAGCTCAAGGAAGGCCAAGAAGGTCAGAAGCAATACTCAGATGAGCTGCAACAGATTAAGCTCGAAAAACTGGCCGAAGAACAAGCAGTGCCTGCCCAGCAAGAAACGGTTATCACTCCAGCGGCACAGCCACCAACTACCGCGGATTCACAGCAACTACCAAGCTTGAGCAACGGGGATGTAGCCAGCCAAGAGGCCACTTACCAAGACGATCAGGGTCTGGCCGACGTGCCGCTGGACTCTGCCACCGCTCCGCTTACTGATGTCGATGCTGAAATGCAAGTGGAAGACAATGACAACAACCGAACGTCAAACCAGGTCGATATCCCGGCGCTCGAACCTCCCATTGAGCACGAACAGCAAATGCAGATAGATAACGTCACAGAGCCTCCTGCTTCCCACCAATTTGGAAACTCTGAGCCGGAAGAACCCGAGTCCGCCGATGCACAACTTCAGGCTGCCCTTGACGACCAACTGGGAGCAGGCGAGATGGAGATCTCACCAGAACCTGAAGATTACGAGGAATCCCACGAGACGCTGCCAACAACTCTGACGGCACAAGAGTCTACAGAAGAGACGATGGACATGGACATGGATAATGAGAGTAACGGAAGTGCGAGCATGTCTGGCTCGGATGATGAAGAAGAGGAAGAGGAATACGAGCCTGCCGAAGTCGACACCTCTGTGCCAATGCAACAATCGGAGGACGAGGACGAATATGACCCTGAGACCGCCCCCATCGAAAGTAACACACCGACGACCGGAGTTCGAGATGACAGCGAAGATCTCCACAAGCCAAAAGCAGTTATGGACGTAACAGAGGGCATTCCAGCTCGAGCCGAGTCCGAGGCTCCTATTAACGGTAGTTCAGCAACAGCATTGGACCCTAATGGGTCTCCCGCGGAAGAACAGGCCCCGGTTGATGATGTGTCTGTTGTCTCAGAAGTGCCAACTAACACCCGGGACGATTTCGAATCAAACGCACAGCTTACCGAAGCCGATGCCATGGTCAAGCCGGCCCCCGGACAGAGCGAAGCGGCTGAAGGGTTTACTTTCCTTTCCGGCAATGCCACTCCAACCGCTCATTTCGTGCCCTACAAAACTCCCTTCAGCTCCTTCAAGAGCTACCGGTTTCATTCTGACTTCAACGACACAGTCAAATCGGGCTACCGCTCGTTGACGTATAGCAACAACATCGACCACTCTCGTCCTCTCTGTCCTACTGAACTTTCTGGTCAGACTTGCAACGACCAGAACTGCGAAGAGCAGCATTTCAGCCAGCTCGGTTTACCGGATGAGAAGATTCTCGTGCAAATGTCCTCCGCGAGTGATTTCAAGGATAAAGCCACAAAAGACGAATTTCACGCGGGCTTGAAGCAGGTTATCGCCGGGTTGAGGGCCAATGAGGTCAAAGATTTTGAGAAGGTGGCCGAAGCGCTTTCGAAATATCGAAGAGACTTCTCTGCCGCGAGGGAGGAGAAGGTCAATGAGCAAGGGACGGCAACAAAGGAACCCGGATCTATACCCAGTGCAGGAGGTCCAGATTCATAGGGAGTCGGAAAGAGATCCGCCTCCATTGCAAACTTCCCTCAAACGCAAAGACGAGACGTTGTTTGGCGGTTGTCGAGACGCAAAGGTGGTGTTCGACGGACGGTGGACTCGAGTCGAATCTCTCCATAATATGAGTGCAGTGTATTTCATGAGCAAGGAGGATTTGGATGACCTGCATGAGCTGATGCCACTCCATGCGGAGGGTCAGCACGTATCGACGAGGGCGTACGAGATGCTCGAAGAGTTTCTCGAGTCACTCAGGGCGGCGCAATGCAACGGTTATGCCAAGCAGCTGGGAGAGGGTCGAAGGTTCTACGTGTGTAATAACATTATTTGTGATTGCTGAGAGCAGGGAGTTGAGACGTGCTTGCTCCCTGGATATTGCGACGGATGGGACTTGTGCATTTACACAGTGAATTGTTCGTAGCGCACTTCCTTAGCCAGAGCATGGAGTCTGCAAGCCCTGGATTCAACTGTACGCGAGCATAGCGGTTGGAGCGTTCCATCACCGAGGCGAAAAGTATTGACGTTGTCATTGTGTTCATCATAGCTTCACTCATTCCACACTCCAGGGTAATCGCCTTGCTCGACTCATCCAGACTGGTCGCACAGTCACCACCCGTTCGCGATGCCACTGGCCCTACCGTCAGATGAAGAGGAGGAAAGGGCGACGCAGGATCCTGACGACGAGTCAGGCACGATAGCCGCCATCCGGGAACTGAACAGCCAAAACTTCACCTCTGCATCATCCCTTGCTTTAGACTGGCTTCTTTCTCTAATCTGCCCCGGTCTTCCCATCCTTCCTCCTCCTGTAAGAGTCTCCGCACAGCGTCACACGGTCGGGTTCTCAGCATGTCACAGCATGCGGTCTGTCAGCTGTCTACGAGTCACTGTGGAGTTAGTTCCCGCGCCTCTCCCATGGCCGATAACCAAACTCGACCAACAACCTGTATTGATACTTCGATAGGCTAGAGTTTGACGATCGAGATCCTACTAAGTTAGATACGAACGTCAAGAGTTGGACACAAGCTATCCATCAGGGCAAATATGCATGGCTCACGCTGATGAGTGCAGAATCTCTCACAGTGTTCCCCCAATGCCATTGACGTCGAAGAGAAGTCCCAATCCAAACTCAGCCGCTCCGCTTGTGCAACAAGTATTCCACGCCGGAGATGGCAGGATGATGAACAACCTCAATTCGCCGGAAAGGTGTGCCTTTCTCGTCCAGTAACTTGAGGACTGCGCCAGAGAAAGTCGTACTCTGCATCAATCCACCTCCCAGGACTAATACTGAAGTTTGAGGATCGATCTGTCCGGAGCTTGTGAAGGGGGTGAGCAACCGCACCAGAGCTGCCACGGCCCCATTGACAATGTTCTCGGCTTCAGGGTCGCTTTGGCTGGCTTCGATGACAAGGCGAGCGACTTGTGCGATGGTTTTCTTCTTCTCCAGTTCTGATGGCCACGTCAATACCGTGCTCAACAAGTCGAAGTCCTGCGTGTCGGTGCCTAAGGGCCTAAAACGGTCAAGAACGAGCCTTTCGACGTGTGAGGCAGGCTTGTATACGAGTCCCTGCTCTCGGATGCGCGCTGCGTTGAAAGAATCCAACGCAGCCAGTGCGACGCGGATAGCCCGTCGGCCAATGTCAAAGCCGGAACCATCGTCACCAAGCAGATGACCCCAACCACCTGATCTGCCGGTGCGAACAAACTGATCTCCCTGACGCTTGAAGCTCATTGCAACCGACCCAGTCCCAGCTACGAGTACGACCGCTGAGTCGGCGTTGTGTTTCTCTGCAGCCGGAAGTGCAAGAAGCTCGATATCGTTTGTGATTCTCAAGCCTGGTCCTCGAGATCGCGTGAACAAGTCCTCCAGGGCTTTGTCAACGACCGTTGCAATTCCCGCCCGATCATGTCCGGCAAGAGCGATCCAGATGGACGAGAAAAAACTTGGTCTCCAGTTCTTGCCTTTGAGAGTAGGATGTGCGTCACAGGCTCTTTGAACTGCTAACGAGAGGGACGCAGTTGAGGCTTCCACGCCGACATCCGTCACATTGCAGCCGGAGGATTCCCCATACCCATATTGGCCATCGACAGACATGACCGCCGCCGCACATTTGCTCCCGCCTCCGTCGATGCACAGAAGATATCTCTGATTCTCGCTGCCTCGTGGAGATGATGGATCGACAACCTGTTTCAAGAGGTCTGCGAGGACACCACCGGCTTCGTAAAGACAATGCTCCGCTTCTGACACAGGCACCCCCAAGCTCAATGTTGCGATAGCGAGCTTAACGCTTCCGTGACACTTGTGCAGAAGAATGTCTAGGTCCTCGTCCGAATCGGGGCATCTTGGGCCACAGACCGTTCGTAATATGTTGCGCGACCGCTGTTGCAGTTTGAGATTCGTGGCTTTCAGGTCAACCATCTATCACAATCAGCGAATCCCTGTCAGGCGCTGATTCCGAGTAGCACCAACCATGTTCCCGTACGTCTTTCCCGACTTGATCATTGTTCCGGTGCTGAGCATATTGAGGACGAGCTTGGTTGCAGTGCCCGCCTTCAACCTTGTGCTTCCCGTAACGACCTCCGGTCCGACGACGGGGCTGATCATATAGTCGACGGTGTTGCTGCTACTCATCGCGGAGGGCTCTGCGCAAGCTACACCGATAGTGGCGCAACCCAGCCTCTTCGCATACGACAGGCAGCTTAATACATACGGGGTGCGCCCAGAAGCGGCGATGCCGATTAACGAGTCGACCGAACCATCCAGATGAAGGGCTTCAAGATCGTGGACCGCGGCATCGACATCGTCCTCGGCACCTTCCTGTGCATGCCGAATCGCGGCCTCTCCACCCGCAATGATGCCCACGAACTGACCTTCCGGTGAGGAAAACGTCGGTGGGATTTCCGAGGCATCCAAGATTCCCAGTCTGTAAGCAACGAGCGATTAGCCTCAGAAGCACTGCCTCGGCGAGCTGACATTGGTGTTTACCTCCCGCTGGTCCCAGCCCCGACATAGATCACCCTGCCTCCGGCACGGACCCTGACGGCTATGCGGTCAATCGCGGCTGCTATGGTTGGGATGCATTTTGCTACCGAGTTCGCGATTGTAGCGTCCTGGTCATTGATTATCTGGCAAAGTTCACGTGTTGAGACCTGGTCGATGTCGGAGGAAGCCAAGTTTCGCTGTTCGGTTTGCAATTCCGCCAAGTTGTTGATTGCTGCCATCGGCGCTCGTTGCTTTCCAGACACTTGGAAAGCTCGTCGAATTCATCTTGTCTTCGGTCACCCAGGTCGGGAATGCCCTGCCTTCTTCGTGTGCGTACAGAGCACACCCGCTTGCCACAGCGGATCTCCCGCCGTTCTTATTGCAACATTCCTTCCAATACAACTACTGAACTTAAAGAGCCGCATAGTGAGCGGAGAAGCACGACTGCTACTCTGCAAACTCGGCCCGGGTACCTTTCCCGCGGACAGCTGGAGATTGCCGGCCAAGGTCAACTGTCGCTTGTCTGCTGTCAAGCTTTCACCTCTTACGTCGATCCTGTCCCTTTGAAGACAATGCCTCCTCATTTCTCAAGCACTTAGTACCTCGGGGCTTATCATGGGCTATCACGCCTATCATCAGAAGGAACAGAGATGCAGGTGCTCAATGTAACGGTGCCTTTGGACGAGGATAACAGTGTCCAGGCCATGTTGCTGGCGGCTATATCTTTTGGTAGTGCCGCTCATAGATGTTGCTGGCAAATTTGAAAGGCAACGCTGAAGCACCTCGTCCACATGGCCAAAGCAGATGAGACACCAGCCATAATGGCGGTCGATACTGAACAACGCGATGTCGAGCAGGCACAAGGCTCGCGCTTTTCGCGCGTCAAGGCGCTTTATGCGCATCCCTGGACGCAAATTATCTTGATCAGTCTGATATGCTTCTGCTGTCCCGGAGTGAGTACCAATCCGGGAGGCCGCAAAACCATTCCGAGAATTGACTGATGTGCAGATGTATAACGCACTTGGAGGACTGGGAGGCTCAGGCCAAGTTGACCCTACTGTCGCCGCCAACGCCACCGTCGCCCTCCTCTCTGCAACTGCTGGCACTGCTCTGTTCATCGTCGGGCCCCTGTTCTCCTATACAGGTCCTCGCCTGTGCTTCTTGCTTGGTGGTTGGACGTACGCCTTATACAGTGGGAGCTTGCTGAATTTCAACCGTAAGAGACCGTCTCATTCTCCAGGCATACGACGCTGACTGCATCCAGACCACGACAACGGGGCTTTTGTCATTGCGTCCGGTGCCATTCTAGGCATCGGGGCTGCGATGCTGTGGGTTGTACAGGGTGCCATCATGACCACTTACGTCGCAGAGTCTCAGAAGGGCCGTGCTATCGCTGTGTTCTGGATCATATTCAACCTCGGCGGCGGAGTCGGCAGTCTCGCGTCCTTCGGCCTTAACTTCCACTCCAAGTCAGGCACCGTCTCCGACTCGACATACATTGCGTTGATGGTCATCATGCTCTTCGGCTGGGGTCTGGGCGTATTCATATGCTCCCCCAAGCGCATTCACCTGGCGCAGCTCCACGCCGCGGTTGAGAGTGAGAAGCACTCGTGGAAGGCCACCATCGACATTGCGGTGAAGACAATGGCCAGTTGGCGTGTCTTCTGCATGCTGCCATTATTCTTCTGCGCCAACGTTTTCTACTCGTATCAGCAGAACCAAGTCAACGGCATGACCTTCAACATCCGCACTCGCTCGCTGAACGGGTCTCTCTACTGGATCGCACAGATGCTGGGCGGCTTGCTCATCGGCGTCCTCCTTGATCTCCCTTTCCTCAGTCGTCCGATGCGAGCTCGCGTCGGCTGGGTCGTTCTGTTCGTCACCGGCATGTCCATCTGGGGAGGAGGCTATGCGTTCCAGAAATGGCAGGACCGGCGTCTCGCCGCCGGATTCAAGCAAGACATCGATTACACTCAGGGCTCGCTGTCGACCGGGCCTATCTTCCTGTATATCTTTTACGGGGCGTACGACGCGTTGTGGCAAGGGTTCTGTTATTGGCTCATCGGGACCGAGTCCAACTCGACCTCCCGAGCGGCCATTCTGGTTGGAGCATACAAGACCTTCCAGGCTACCGGCGGAGCCATGGCGTGGAGGATCAACGCCTTGCACAAGAGTCCCATGACGCAGCTAGGCATGAACTGGGGGTTGTCCATGGGAGCCTTGGTGATTGTCCTGCCCACAGTCTGGACCGTCACGACCATGACGATCGAGAAGCCCGTCCGCGACCAGGAGCTGGAGATGAAGATTCAAGAGGTCGAGGCCCATTCGTTCAAGGAGTAATTACAGTATCCCGGTCTCGGAGCTTGAGCTGATTACTTGTTGAGAGTCAACAATGGACCTTGGCCCGAGCCAAATCCAGGCAATCTGCACATATTCCTCCATCTAGTATCTAGTTTGAATGGTCACGTCCACAGAAGTGACTTTTGGCCACAACATCGTGCGTAGTATCTGGCATGATGCGTGGAAATCGTTGGCGTTGGTACCGATACTCGTCGCAACTGGAGTATTATCATATTGGACCAACAAAATGAAGCCCAAAGATATACATACCCCTTTCTGGTAAGACTAGCTCCAGATCACGGGCCACTCTCTCGAATGCATCCCTCGTTGCTGGCCATGCTCCCTACGAGAAAATGACAGATGAGCACCGGTGGGAAGGGGACGAACGACTCTGTACGGGGGACAGAACCCAGCAGCTGTAACGGTGGTGTTGGTGTCTGAGATGGCTTGCCACCTACGACTTGATTATCTCGTACATGGTCCAAGGTGGAGCTTAAGCTGATGAAAGAGAGACGACCCTTGACTCGTACGGGAAGTCGCTTTGATGAGTAGAAGTCACGTAACTCGTACGAGTACGAGTACTTATTGTCTAGAGCAAGTAAGTACTACTACTTGTGTGTTAGATGGCAGGATGGAAGGCGGATTCCTCGGAGTTCAGCGCTCCCAAGGATTTCTTGGCTTTTCGGCAACACTTTCCGAGGTCTATTTCTCAAGCGCAGGTTCAGCCGAGAGGGCGAGGCACGCGAGGCGTGGCAGGTGTGCCGAGTTGGGCACAGCGAGAATTGGAGAACTTGAGGACTCGAGAACTCCACCCACCTGGACTTTCACATCGAGGCTCGAGCAGTCGTGGCAGCCAAAGTCAGTCCACTGAAGGGAGAATCAGATCTCTCACACTCCTACTCCATACTTGCTGAGTTCACTCTCTCGCAACACCCACATATATTCAGTACGGCTCTGTGAACGTGGAGTGGAAGTTTCTGTACCTACCGGACTTGCTGGTACTGCCGAACACACCTCGAGATGCCCTCCTCGTGTAAAGACATCCGTACGTCTCTCTCCCTAGATAGCTTTGGCTGTGTCCGCCCTTCGCGTTATCCCTTTCCGCCGAGCCCCCTGCCACCATCACTCCCCACCCTAACATGAAGACTCAACAGGCGCGGCTCTGGCCCAATGTCTCCAAAACTCCGACTGCATCCTCCTCGACCGGCACACCCCTCTCGAATGCCTCTCCTCCCCGCTCCTCGAAACCCTCCCGACGCAGTGCCAACAGCTGAAGATCGGGTTCCGCGAGTGCCGTCGCGGGCTGGTCGATATGCGCAAGCGGTTTCGCGGGAATGCACCCATCTCGACGAGTCTGGAGCTCGAGGGCGGTGGTGGCGGGGCCGGGCTCGAGAAGGGCGGCAAGGCCGGCCAGCTTTACGGCGGGAGGCCCGCGTTCGATGTCCGTGAGAGTATGGGCAAGGGGGCGAAGGGGGAGGTGCAGGGGCTGGGCTTTGACGAGACCAAGACGAGGGGGTTATGAGCTTCAGTTTTTGGACTTGCGTTTGCGCTTGGACACCGGCTTGGGTCGAGGCGACCTACGCTGCGAGGTACGGCATAACACGGCAATGGCGCGGAGTTGTCGAACGATGCCTGATCACGGATCCCGGATACCGAATCCCGACTCCGTGATGTGATATGTCATATCCCAGCTGCCACCTGCCAGGGAATGGTAGTCAATATGGCTGTGGTGGGATATCGACGTGAACGTAAGCGCCGAATCCGCTTCAATGGAACTTAGTGGCAAACACGGCTGAGCGCTACTGAAGTATCCACGAGGGGTCTTCGTCGACTGCGTCCTTGAGGCTGCAATTGACATCAACAGGTCAAATCGAAGAGAGTCTCACCGAACGGCTGTAGCATCGGATAATGCACGAGATTCACGGAGGTGGGAAAGATGTTGGCGGGGAAAGCGGTGACGACCAAGCCACTCAATAATATTGAAGCTTAGAGAAAGGACGTGGCTTCACCCGTTGGATGTGAAAGCCGAGCAGAACTATGTTGCAGTCGAGGCGGACTTCAGGGCCAGCCAGTGTTGACTACGTCAGGGCAGGCTCGAGATCAGCACCTGTACTTGTATCGAGAGGGACACACCGAGAATCTGTATATATCATGTACCACACATCACACCTCTACATATGTACAACATCACGCCTCTACAAACATACAATCACGACATCGCAATTCACTACGAAGGTGATTATGTCTGACGTTTCCGTTGGGCTAGTTTTTGTGATCCATGACTCCCTTTTCTCTAGAGCCCGATGCAGTATATCGAGGACGGTAAAATACATTTTTTCTTTCCGTTGCCATTCCATTTCTTCCCAACGTGTGCAAAGCTGCCCCATCTACCTCGAGCCCATACTGATACTCAATTTCCTCCGTCTTTCGACCTCCTCCTTCGGCGGCTCGCAGTACAGCCACACGACGACGAAGAGCAAAAAGCCGACAACGACGCTCCACAGCCCGCCAATCCACGGCCACGCACCGGTGATGGCCCAACTCCGGGGCCACTCGTCGTGAGCGAAGTGTCGGACCGTGACTTGGTGTTTCTCCTCGATCGGAGTGAGGAAAGGTCGTTTATAGTTGACTTTGAAGGCGAAGATGCCGTGCTGGTCGGGGGTAGTGAATGTCGTGCTGAAGACGGTGCTGTTGGGCGTGCTGGAAGACGCCGAGAGCGGAATACGGTGGAAGGGCGAGAGCATGGAAAATTCGAGCTGAAGGGCGTCATTGGCTGGGATGGTGAAGGGGATGTAGTGTGTCTTGTCGTATTGACCGATTGAGATGGAGAATTCCTGAAAACGCATCATATTAGCTGGGAAGGGGGGTTCGGCTCGTCGGTGCCAACGAAGGAGTAAAACACACCACGTCGTTCTTGATCCGGTAAATCTCCGGGTTATATTGGCCGATTGTGGTCGTGTTCTCGCTGGACTTAGTCGCCTTCACGATCTCATAGTGCTGGACGTAGAAGACCTTCAGGACGCCGACCTCCCTGAAGGTCCATTCAGTCAATTGCCTGGCGAAGTCTCTGTTCACGGTCTTGCTATTCGTGCCGCTGGGAGCCTTGACCGAAGCGTCAAACCACTTGTCCTGGAGCATCTCCAACGATCCCAGCACTGTGAAGCGGGCCGAGTTGCGTGCTTGCATGGCGGAGATGAGGGCCAGCTGCGACCCGGTGGCAAAGAGCTCTTCCACGCTTTCTCCTTCCTCCTTCGGATTGTAAGCATATGCCGTGACGGGGGCTTTGAGGATCGGCGCAAGCAGAGGACTGGCATTTCCTAATGTCTGTCCGACTGCCTTTGGTAACGCCAACAAGCCGTCGCCGCCAAAGAAATTGACCACATCCGGCCTTAGTTGTCCAGGTCGATTAACCAGGAGGACATCATGTTTCTCAGCCGCGGAGACGGTGTCATAGTTGAAGTGGTCGACGACCACAGAGTTCTTATCGGGAGACAACGAGATGTCGAACTCAAGGAGGAGCGAGGAGACGGCGGAAGGGGTGCCTGATTCGGAGGACAGTCCAAGCAAGATATTCCCCCCGCCATTCACGTAGTCGAGAAGGATCTTCGGGGTCAAAGCTGGTCCGTACCCTGCAACCATCAGCACACCGTCTTATCAGGTCTGAAAGCCGAGCTCACCTTTAGACTTCGGAGGCGTGAGGAGTAAATGGTCGTATGCTAACTGGCCATGTCTGAACAACGCCAGGCTCTCGTCTCTCGGTGACTGGAACGACAACTGGAAGTCTCGGGCTGGAGAATACCATCGTCAGCAAACACGTTGAGCGATCCATCATTGCGGCACCCTTACCTTCCAAGTCAGCCCAGAACTTCGAGTAGAGCCCCCTCTGCGATTCATCTTCGAGGACCACGAGGAGTCTGTCTCCGACTGCGCTTTTTGCCCATACGAGTTGCAACGACGATACCAGAAGGAGGCATAACGAAGAGAAGAGCCACATGTTGAAAAGAGGGAGCGCGGCACCACCGCTACTTGCCGTTCTAATTCAAGCAGCTGCGCTCATTGGGAACGTGGTCGGTCAATGCACATGCGCTGCGCTGCGGAGACGTGGTCAAATAATTCTCCTCAGCCTTGTCATTATCTGAAACTATGCTTCGCCGTACTTTTGCCAAGATGAGGAGACTGGAAATGCTAGCTATCTCGCTATCATTGGCCAGAGTCACCCTACTCTCTCCCTTTCTCTCCCCGTCGTCCTTCCATTCTCTGCATTTCTCTACTCACCGAAGAAGGCATTGACCTTATTCGGTGCTCGGACGACTGTGCTCACGACTGTCGTTCCTGTTTCTTCTCGACCACCAGCCTGTGATGTTCTTCAGGGCCCAATTGCCACCGCTGCCGATGAATCAGGATTCCAACGTCTGACACGGAAACCAGATCCTGGCGGTGCATTGGCTTGGTAAAGTTCACTGCCTGCCAACGTGGGCCAACTCGATTTGGACGTGGCGCTCAATGGACTGCGAATTTTTCCATATGGGCATGATCGGCATTGCGCTGTCCGCTGAACTTCCATACGATATCAAATTTCCTGGCAGGCACAAAGGTTGGAGGATAGGGTTGCCGATACTGACAGCCTACATGCCTGGCGACTTGATGGCCAGCTAGATCCAAGTCCGGTCACACGCAGCACATGACAGCAGCCCAGTCTGTGAGTACCTCATGAAGCTCACGCCTATGGCAAAGACACGAGATTCGGATGGCGGGATGGATGGATCGATGAGCGTTGGGATTGAGGTAGACGGGGCTGCGAAGGTCTGTATGAATGCTGATGAACACGGTCAAGGTCCAAACGATGGAGGGTCGAGGCGGCACAGTACTGGCCGTCTCCGAGAGCGCATCCCTTGAGGATATACAACTAGTACAGTGGCAGACACATATAGATACTGCACTGGACAAACGTCTTTCGGTCAATACTGAATCCTTCGCTGAGAAGACTTCGCCTCTTGCAGCGATGATAGCCTGCCACCCACATCCTATTGTGCATTGCTATACTGGCAACGTCAAACGGCTCCCTTCTCGACCAGTAGTTGTGCCATCCGCTCGTTACCCTTAGCTTTTGCCGCCTGTAGCGCATTGCCATATTCGCCACCTTGAGCATTGACATCAGCTCCCTTCTCAATTAGCAGTTGGGCCACTTGCTCGTGACCACTAAATGCTGCCGCCTGTAGCGCATTATAATGGGAGCCACCTTGAGCATTGATATCTGCCCCCTTCTCAATTAGTAGTTGGGCCACTTGCTCGTGATCTTCAGCTACTGCCGCTTGTAGCGCACTGCCATGATAGCCACCTTGAGCATTGACGTCTGCCCCCTTCTCAATTAGTAGTTGGGCCATTTGTTCGTGACCACCAGATGCTGCCGCTTGTAATGCATTGCCATAAAACCCCCCTTGAGCATGTATGTTTGCCCCTTTCCGGATCAGTAGGTTGGCCACTGAGAGTCTGCCCTTCTCTAAGGCGAAGTATAGAGGGCTCTCCCCGTCGCTGTTTGTAAAGTCCGTCGAACCTAGAGCATCGATAAGGACTTCCACTCCGAACAGAAATCCACTAGCAATGGTGATAAAAAGGCGTTCCTGAAGTTCCTCTCCTGGTGGTAATTCGCCATGGCGTAGCAGTAATCGAATGATAGATTCGTGCTTGCCATGTATCGCTGCAAAAAGGGCATACTCCAGTTCGCCGCCCTTGGCATTGGTGCTCGCGCCATTTTCAACGAGAAGTTTGGCCATCTGTTCATGGCCTCGGACGCAGGCTGCTTGTAATGCATTCCCGTACCGTTCTCCACGAGCGTTGACATCGACCCCGTCGGTGATCAACACTTTTCCAAGATTCGCCAGGTTTTGCTCAGCCAGAATGTACAGCAAATGCACTTTCGCAGTATATTTGTGTACTTGGTGACGCTGAAAAGTGTTGCGGAACTGGATCCACTTTAAAAGGTCGTGAGTACCATTGCCTTGAAATCGTCGCAGAAACTCTCGGTGTGAGATTCCGCTAGCTTCTGCAACATCCGCGTGCGAAAACATGCAGCTGACGGCATACTCTGAGAAAGGAAACTTCTGCTGAACATCTGTTGCCTGATCGCATTCGGGAACCGACCCACCTTGGTAGTCCGGATCGAATGGCAGACATTGGTCGAAATATCGAAAACAAGCTGTGTGGAGTTGCTCATGGCTGATGCCCTTGACATTCCCAGCAAGACGTGTGTCGATCTTTTGGAGGCCGTTCTTTCCAACGAGGAAGTCTCGCACTGTCTCATGTATGAATTGTACCACAGGCGGTTTGGTCCTAGTGGCTTCGGTGAGTCCCCGAGAGTAGTGGAGGAGGTTCCGGTTCAATGTTTCTTCATCCAGAGACGTGGCACCTTCGACGTTCCCAGCAAGACGTGTGTCGATCTTTTGGAGGCCGTTCTTTCCAACGAGGAAGTCTCGCGCTGTCTCATGTATGAATTGTACCACAGGCGGTTTGGTCCTAGTGGCTTCGGTGAGTCCCCGAGAGTAGTGGAGGAGG